>CM065118.1:39762500-40230000 GCA_033026305.1 Cirrhinus molitorella | reverse complement strand
ACTGAGTATTTGTTCTATTTTTATATAGTTGAAGATTATATGCACAATTTGTTCATGCACAATTATACTGACCTCATTTGCATTTGTTACACACTTGTTGTTTATGGTCACTGGCAATATATTTATCTGAACGAAGTCAAACTTGCCTCAGTGTTCTGTTATTATGTAATGTTCTTATGTTTTTTTTTTCACGTTTTTTTTTTTTACACTAAAAACGCACAGAATAATCTTGTAACAAATTTGTGTAACTTGCTAAGAGAATGTTAGATGTAGACAAAATGTGTTTTGCAAGTCTAAAACATCTAAGCATAACTTTCTAATGAAAAAAGTTCAAGAACTTCAAGAGTTTTGTTTGATTGTACAGTAGAAAATCACTTTTTTTTAGGCATTTTTCTTACAATTCTGAAAAATGAATCTATTCTCATTTTCTTTCTATTTCTCATCTATTAAAATTTTAGGTTAGATTGAAAATACAGGTTCTCCTGTTTAAAATGATATATGACACTTGATGCTAACTGCTAGAACAAGTTATAAAAAACAAAAAAATCCAGGCGAGTCAGATGCCCCCAATATAGTCCTAGGTCTTTAAGGGTTAACTGACTCTTTTCATAGCTTAATTTCTTTTGGTTCTCTAATGGTTCTCACTTGCCTTTCCCCTGTATGAGTGACTGTATGTTTGTTTGTATAGATTAGTTATGTTTTAGTCCTTAGTTAATAAAATTCTTGCGCACAAATTAAGTTTCTGATTCTGCCTTGCAAAGTAATGTCCCTTCATGATTTCCGATTCACGCTACATGCTCTAATGCATTAGTATATAAGAAAGATATTTTCTGTGACCAAGAAAATAGTTTTCTTTGAATACGTACGAAATTACCCTGTAATGTTTGCTGGACAAACAAATTGTAATATGAATTCTGCTTTATCAAGATAATTCTGTCAAATGATCCAAATATTACAATTAATTATAACAAGTTATGATTAACTATTAATATTTTCCACTTGAGCTATAATTCCTTACAGCAGGCATACCTTCTGTTAAAACACTCAGGAGGACTAGACGCTGAACGGGGTGATCTGACCACTGAAGCTGTAACAATGATGGGACGTGGACAGGTGGATCCAAGTGCTAGCTTTATTAACAGAAATCGTAGTCGAACAGACAGGGTCAAACAGGGGCAGACTGGGACAACAGAGAACAAAACACAGAGGCGTCAATATACGAGCGTGAAGGTCTGGGGCCGGCAGCGAGCAGAGTAATCCAAGGGGCAGGCAAGGGGGTCGAAAGGCGGGCGGAGAACAGTCTCGGGAAACCAGGAACAAAGGGGCTCGGCAGCGGGAGGGCAACCAGGAAACAACGCTCAGAATTGACAGTAAACACTATACAAAACTTCGAGAGGAAACAGTGGAAGAATCGGTCTATTTATACAGAGAGTAGGTGAACTAAGATGGCCGACTAAGGTGAAGGGTGAAAGGTGACAACAGAGGGGTTATGGGAAATGTAGTGAGTTAATAGTCCATAATACATTGAAGGCTCCCTCTAAAGGCGGACGGAGGGAGCCATAGCAGCACAGTTCATGACAGAAGCTCTTGCATAAAGGGGTGTGCAAAAAACTTTTAACACATTAAAAAGTGTCTTTCTGCATTGCAAACAGGATTTTATTCATGCACAAAAATGATTTCTAATCACCATTTCTCTTACCATTGCATAAAACGACTTTCTCTGACCGAGAAATAAGCTTTTCAACATAAGCAGGCAAAGTCTCATCAGCATAGCAGTGAAAGCTAACACTATGTTCCCTGATGATATCTCCCAAGGGTAACATGTAAAGTGTAAAAAGTAATGGCCCTAGTACTGAGCCATGAGGTACTCCATACTGCACTTGCGATCGATATGATACCTCTTCATTAATTACCACGAATTGATAGGCTGTCAGATAAGTATGATTTGAACCATGCCAATGCACTTCCACTAATGCCAACATATTTGTGAGTCTATTCAATTATGTTGTGGTCAATAGTGTCAAACGCAGCTCTAAGGTCCAGTAGCACACTAATAGAAAGATACAACCACGATCAGATGATAAGAGCAGGTCATTTGTTACTCTAATAAGAGCAGTCTCAGTATTATGATACGGTGTAAATCCTGACTGGAAATCCTCACAGATACCATTTTTCTCAAAGAAGGAACATAATTGTGAGGGTACTTCCCCTTTCTAGCATCTTTGACAGAAAAGGGAGATTTGAGATAATTAATTAATTGGGTGGGGTCAAGTTACAGCCATATCACCCTGCAAACCAAGACCAGTTGCCCACTAAAGCTAAGCAGGGCTAAGCCTGGTTAGTACCTGGATGGGAGACCTCCTGGGAAAACTAGGTTGCTGTCAGAAGAGGTGTTAGTGAGGCCAGTAGGGGGTGCTTACCCTGTGTTCTATGTGGGTCCTAATGCCCCAGTATAGTGATGGGGACACTATAATTTAAAAAGCAACGTCCTTCGGATGAGACATTAAACCGAGGTCCTGACTCTCTGTGGTCATTAAAAAACCCATGGCACTTCTTGTAAAAAAAATAAAAAAGAGTAAGGGTGTATCCCCGGTGTCCTGGCCAAATTCCCTCCAATGGCCTTTGCCTATCATGGCCTCCTACTAATCCCAATTCAATGAATTGGCTCTATTACTCCTCCTCTCCACCTGTAGCTGGTATGTGGTGAACACACTGGTGTCGTTGTACTGTGGCTGCCGTTGCATCATCCAAGTGGATGCTGCACACTGGTGGTGGTGGAGGAGAGATTCCCCACATGATTGTAAAGCGCTTTGGGTGTATGGCAATAAAGCGCTATAATAAATGCCTCATTCATTCATTCATTCATTCATTCATTCATTCATTCAAGTTGTGTTTTTTTAATGAGAGGCTTAATAACAGCCTGTTATTAAGGTTTTGGGCAGTGATGAATTAATAATATTCAGAAGTGGATCAATGACTTCTGGAAGCACCTCTTTTAGGAACTTAGATGGAATAAGGTCTAACATTCATGTTGTTGGTTTAGATAATTTAACAAATTTATACAATTCTTCCTCTCCTATAATAGAGAATGAGTGGAATTTTTCCTCAGGAGATCTATAGTGCACTATTTCATCCGATACTGTAGCTGACGGCTGCATAATTACAATTTTATCTCTAATAGTATTGATCTTAGAAGTAGTTCATAAAATCATTACTGCTGTGGTGTTGGGAAAAGTCAACGCCTGTTGGTGCTTTTTATTTCGTTAATTTTGCCACTGTATTGAATAAATACTTAGGGTAATACCTAGAGCATATTACAGTGTCTGAAATTGTACCTGCAAGTTCACACACCTCTTTAACATGATTTTTAGTGATCTCCGACTGGCGAACATCATTAGCGCCAATGTAAATAACAATCTTACTGGATTTACGTTTAGCATTAGCCAGCACTTTTAAATTTGCTAAGATATCAGGCGCTCTGGCTCCCGGTAAACATTGGACTATGGTGGCTGGTATCTCTATTTTCACGTTCTGTACAATAGAATTGGCAATAACTAGAGCACTTTCATCAGGTTTCTCAGTGGGTGCGTCACTGAGTGGGGAGAACCTGTTGTACATGTCCAGGACTCCCTGAGCTAGTTGCATCCAAAGCCGTATCTATGGCCTTTACATTCTTACTATCTTCTATTAAAATTTGGATGTGTGTCTCTAGTTCTGAAATCTTTTTTCATCTTTGTCAGCTAAGTTGCTAAGGCCTGTATATGTTGTACAGGGAGACAGGAGGAGGACTGGGTGAAGGAGAACAAACAGTGCTTGAATACAATCCATTACAGCCAGATCAGATAGATAGCCTCTCCAAATCTCTCAAACCTTATGACAAATCATACGAGACAATGGAACATCTACAAGAGTATGCTGTATTCACACACCTTTAAGGACATGTTTATGATGTAAAAGCTTGTCTTGACAAAAGCAGACAAACACAAATTGATCAAAATGCCACACACACTTTCGAAGTGGAAAAGGCTGGCATAAAAATCATAGCTTAATTTATAAAAAATTTGGGAAGATCACCTCCATAAAACAAAGCCCAGGTGAAACATTACAGAACTTTACACAAAGATTTAAGGTTGCCATAATGAACTATAGTGGTATGGCCAAGACAGAATTGGACGCAGACCGATGGCTGGCACAAAATGTTGATGTCCTTGGTATCAAATGTGGGTGAAAAAAAATATAAAAATACAAGAGTGTAGCTCAGACTCTCAAAACGCAGGGCACCTATGATGACCCTTATTTGTGACAAGGTAACAACATTGACTCTGTGTAAAAGGAATATGGTCATCTTAAATCTGAAATGAAAACTCTGCACCCAACTGGCTGCAAGTAACAAAGATAACCTACAACAGGGTAAATTTAGAGATGAATCAGATGATGAATGCTGTCTCTCTGTGCCCTAGGAAGAACACTATTTGTGATTGACCACTATCCTGATAGGTTTTATGCTACAACTTTAACTGACCGATTAAAAAAAATATTTCTTAATTGGAATGGAGCTGAAATTATGGTAATACCTGATCATAACCATTCTGGTATTTATCAGAGTGGGTAGTGCTACAGATAAAGTTTCAATGTTGAGAAAACATCTCAGGTTACGTATGCAACCATGGTTCCCTAAGATGGGAATGAGACACTGCGTCCTCTAGCGGTCACTAGAGGGAACGCCTTCAGAGTGACTGGTGAAGCATGCATCTAAACACGACAATAACACTGGCCAGCAACAGCCTGTGCAACCAATGTATAAAAGGGCGGCGGGAGAACACGTTATCCGTTTCTTTGTCTGAAGCTTGTGTCCAAAGCATGGTGAGGCTTCTAGATGATGCTGTGTCTCATTCCCTTCTTAGGGAATCGTGGTTACATATGAAGAAAATCTTTCTTTAAGAAATGCATTTTTATGAGGCTCCGATGTACACGTTTCTATGTAAGTAACTGGTACTTCTGATTGGGCTGAGGGTGGGATTTTAGCAAGTTTGAAATGAGCAATATTACCAACACCAACATCTATAAAAGGTTAACAGTGCTGGCTATCAATCAAAAAAAAGTAAATCACACATATTTCAGTGCTTAGTTGCTTAGTATCTGACTGTCATCATGATTTATATGCAATGGTGTAATTAATTGGCTAAAAGAGAAAAACATCTAAATAAACGCAAAGAAGTTGACTGTCTGATAGCATTAATTTTTATTATTTTTTTAAAAATTTCTATAAATATCAGGACATATCATTATTGTGAATTCTTATGGCCATGATAAACCCAGTGTGGTGTTATTCCAATGAGAATTGTTTTCTACTAAAACACAAATTCTTTCAGTAATGAATTTTATTTAGAAAAAAATAACAACAATAAAATGGATGCAAATATAACTACATATACAACTTATTCTGAAGCCTTTTCTGGTCATCAGAATATATTTAACCCTGCTTGATTCATTCAGAAAAGATGGCACACTACATTTTACATATATATTCTTCACACATTGCATACTAGACTCCAAACTGGTTCAGTAAACAACTTAGTAATAGTGATAATAATAATAATAATAATAATAATTAATATTGCGGACATCTTCGCTATAATTCCAACACAAAACTACATCATTAATTACTTGATCATTCAAAAAAACAAAAAAACAAAAAAAATTACAGGTCAGATCAACAAAATGCATAAGAGAGACATTTTACAATTCATTGGCTATGTTATTTGAAATGTTTTTGTTTCTTCTGTTTTCTGTTGAAGGAATTATTGCTCAGACTGTTAGTCATCAAAGCGGATGTGTTTACTTGCTTCTGTGGCCCGAGCGATGATGATTTTCTCAGCTTTGGAAATGAGCTTTAAAAAACAATGACAAATACTATGTGATTTTGATCAAACTATTTTTAACTTCAAATCTATTTAACTTTACTGCCTTTATTTTTACTGTAAAACGGCTGTAGAGTGGTTTAGGTTACCTTTTCTGTTCCACGCTTTTTTTCTCTAGGGCTGTTTAGCTTTGCTTGTCGGTCCACCAAAATCTTCTGCCAGTACCTCTGCTCATGGTCACCTTTTTATTCATTAATACATTATTTAATTTGCCATATCTTAAAAAAAAAAGAGATAGTTTTGAGCTAAAAATGATATTCAAAGCAAGCAATCCTTCTAACCTGAAAGGAGTTCAAGGTTCCAGTTGTATTTTTTCTGAAGTTCTGACTGGGCTGTGATAACCGTCTGTGCATCTTCAGGACTCTTGAAGCGAATATAACCCTCTGTATCTCCATCAAGAATGTCCACATATGCCACAGCAGACACCTCAGACAGTGAATCCTGAGCATATGAAAAGCAACAACTTTTAAAAATGGCTTATTGTTTGATGTACCCAAGGTTTAACAATCCATTTAATTAATCAATCTAACTAGTATGTTACTATACCTTGACACACCTCTTGCTTGGCAGGGGCTGGTTATAGCTAATCTTGACAATGACTCCACTCACAAACTTTGGGCCAGAAGAGGGTTCTTTCTTAGCTGTATCCTTCCAAGCTTTGATAATAAAACAATTAATTACAATAAAATGTGACCTGTGCTGGCAAAATAAGTCACAACGAGCAAAAAAATAAATAAATTTAAAAAAAAAAAGAGAAAAATTGAAAGTTTTCAAAAGCAAAAATCACTTGGCAACATTAAGTAAAAAAAAACAAAAACAAACAAACAAAAAAAAAAAACACTTAGTAACATTGCACCTTTCCCTCCAATTCTTTTCTTAATGATCATTACTATATTAATAATCACAATATAGCGGAGATGTGCATGCGCAACGGACGATGACGACTGCTTAGTGTTTCGGCACTCCGCTTCAGATGTCCTTTTTCCTTTTAAATTATCCCTGCTAACTGTTAGGTTGAGTTTTTAGTCGTCTTTTTGTTCAAGATACATCCGAGATGGCATTCAAATGGGATTTGCCACATTCCCCTTCCAAAAAATGGCCTAAAGATGACGAACGTCTTCATGACGCCAGTGCTGAGATGCTAGAGAAGCAATTAAGTGCCATTAAGTCAAGCATGTTGGCGATCGTTCGCGAGGAAATATCAATGATTTCGACGTGACTTGACTCCTTGGAAAAAGATGTCAAAGCCTTCGGCCACTGTTTTTTATATGCAAAAAACAGTGAGTGATATCAAAAAGGATTCGATCGCTAGCATGCACGCACCTTAATCTTCAAGCTCCTCCATTATAACGACCGGCAAGCGATCCTGAAAGAAGCCAGAAATTCACCATCCATGAGCTACGAAAGGGGCCAGGTTGTGGTTCTTCCCTGATTTCAGCAAGAGCACATCTCAAAAAAGGAAAGCTATGTCGGAGAGAAGGAAACGCCTTCAACAGCTGGGTATCGAGTCGTTCCCGTTATATCCAGCTGTAGTTAAAGTGATAAACGGCCACGAGCAGATTCTTTTCAAGACCCCAGAAGATCGAGAAGTTCGTCTCATCGCTGGATGCCGATACTCGGATGGAATCACCAACGATTCAACTCGGCCCTCTTGATCCTGCGTTACAATGTTCAGTAGGGACTTAAGTTTCTGTACTGTCGTCACGGACATTTGGAAAATCGGGACGCTGATATCTTGGTTTTGCCTCATGATGCGAGTGCATGGCCTTGAATAATTTTTCTTTCCAGGCAGGTAGGAGAGAGTAGGTACGTTTACATGGACACTTTTTGCGTCCATCGGAATGAATTCATTCTGATTGACAAATCCGGGCGGAGTGTTTACATGAACGTGATTGGATTGATATGGGCGTTTATGTCACAACCTTCTGATCGGATTTAATGTTTTGACATGCGCACACTGCATGAAAATACGTTTCTCACTGTTGTTTGAAAAAGTGCACTTGATATTTATCTATTCGGGTCCTACAGTAATTAGGGGACGACAAGCACATGAACTGTTTTGCTGTGCTGCTTACTTTAGAAAGCAGCAAAAGTGCTCCTTCCTGCACACAAAACCAGTCGTCTGAGTCTTAAACAAGAACTAGTGGGACGTTGTACTGCTCCACTTCACAGACGCAGAGTAAAAGCATAATTTTTGAATGACCAAAACTCATTTCTGACACTTTATTTACCAGAAAGGACAGCTCGTTCCAGGTGTCACACGTCATTACGCTATTTTAACATCACTGCACATGCGCAGTACTTTCCAGTTTCGCTTTCAATCCGATCAAGTGTTTACATGTCCTCTCATTCGGATTACAAAAGGGATAACCCACCCCTTACAATCGGATTGAAATTTTAATCAGATCTGGCCAATTCAATCCGATTGACGTGGTCACATGTGACTTTTTTATTCGGATTGGTCTTCTAGTCCTGTTACGATCGGATTACTAGTGTCCATGTAAATGCAGCTACTGTTTTATCTCTCTGCGTGCTGTCATTTGTAGTTTGTTCTTATGTTCTCTGGTTTGTTTAACCAGTTTGTTGTTGAAAATACCAGGGTTTGCCGTACTTGGTTATACTATTAATATTAATCTTGTGTTTCTGTGGGGTGGCCTTTATATTCATATGTATAGTAACAATGGTTTAAGTAGCCTTCTGTGTTTATTTACTGTGCACCGTTAGGATGAAGGACTTCAATGTGTTATCTTGGAATGTCAATGGTTTGAACCCCTTAAAGAGAACAAAATGTTTAGATTATTTACACTGTAAGTGAGCCGACATAGCTCTTATTCAAGAATCCTATCTTAGGGCCTCTGATGTTGTTCGCTGTCAAAACAGGCACTTCATAATTATAGCCTCCTCATCTCATACTAATGCTTCAAGAGAAGTAGCCATACTTCAAAATAGAAGATTTCCATTTTTAATAGAGAAATCGGGAGGTGATGAACATGGGTGGATTACATATGTTTCGGGATCTTGAAATAATTTAAAAATCGTTTTTGTTTTGGTTTACGCTCCCAATAAATTTGATGTAGATTTCTTTCCATCTCTTACCAAGCTGCTCCTTGGTTTTGTGGACTACAGCCTGGTTGTGGGTATGGATGCTAATACTATCTTAGTAGTATCTGTCTTATTACTATCTTAATACTATCGTTAATCCTGCAATCAATAAGTGCCTGTCATGACATATGGTGATCAGGCTTCAAAGGCTCTGAATGATCTAATCATTGATAATGATTTGTGTGATATCTGGAGGATGAAGAATGAAAACTGTAGGAACTATACTTTTTATTCTTCCCGACATAAAACCTTTACGAGGATGGATTATATTTTAATATCAATATATCTTATTCAGTGTGTAAACAATATTGGTATTCTTCCCATGTTGACTTCGGATCATTCTGCGGTAGTTTGTAATTTGTCTCCTCCTGTTAGAACCCCAAGGTCAAAGAGATGGCGTTTTAATACAACTCTGCTGTCAAATGATAACTTTATTAAACAGTTGCGTGCTAGTTTGACTACAGTGGGTATGGAAAGTACTCAGACCCCCTTCAATTTTTCACTCTTTGTTATATTGCAGCCATTTGCTAAAATCATTTAAGTTCCTTTTGTTCCTCATTAATGTACACACAGCACCCCATATTGACAGAAAAACACAGAATTGTTGACATTTTTGCAGATTTATTAAAAAAGAAAAACTGAAATATCACATGGTCCTAAGTATTCAGACCTTTTGCTCAGTATTTAGTAGAAGCACCCTTTTGACCTAAATACAGCCATTAGTCTTTTTGGGAAAGATGCAACAAGTTTTTCACACCTGGATTTGGGTGATCCTCTGCCATTCCTCCTTGTAGATCCTCTCCAGTTCTGTCAGGTTGGATGGTAAACGTTGGTGGACAGCCATTTTCCATTTTTTTCACTCAATTGGATTTAAGTCAGGGCTCTGGCTGGGCCATTCAAGAACAGTCACAGAGTTGTTGTAAAGCCACTCCTTCGTTATTTTAGCTGTGTGCTTAGGGTCATTGTCTTGTTGGAAGGTGAACCTTCGGCCCAGTCTGAGGTCCTGAGCACTCTGGAGAAGAAAAACACCCCCACGGCATGATGCTGCCACTACCATGCTTCACTGTTGGGACTGTATTGGACAGGTGATGAGCAGTGCCTGGTTTTCTCCACACATACCGCTTAGAATTAAGGCCAGAAAGTTCTATCTTGGTCTCATCAGACCAGAGAATCTTATTTCTCACGATCTTGGAGTCCTTCAGGTGTTTTTTAACTCCATGCAGGCTTTCATGCATCTTGCACTGAGGAAAGGCTTCCGTCGGGCCACTCTGCCATAAAGCCCCGACTGGTGGAGGGCTGCAGTGATGGTTGACTTTCTACAACTTTCTCCTATCTCCCGACTGCATCTCTGGAGCTCAGCCAGTGTGATATTTGGGTTCTTCTTTACCTCTCTCACCAAGGCTCTTCTCCCCCAATAGCTCAGTTTGGCCGGACAGCCAGCTCTAGGAAGGTTTCTGGTCATCCCAAACATCTTCCATTTCAGGATTATGGAGGCCACTGTGCTCTTAGGAACCTTAAGTGCAGCAGAAATGTTCTGTAACCTTGGCCAGATCTGTGCCTTCCTTTGACCTCATGATTCTCATTTGCTCTGACATACACTGTGAGCTGTAAGGTCTTATATAGACAGGTGTGTGGCTTTCCTAATCAAGTCCAATCAGTATAATCAAACACAGCTGGACTCAAATGAAGGTGTAGAACCATCTCAAGGATGATCAGAAGAAATGGACAGCACCTGAGTTAAATATATGAGTGTCACAGCAAAGGGTCTGAATACTTAGGACCATGTGATATTTCAGTTTTTCTTTTTTAATAAATCTGCAAAAATGTCAACAATTCTGTGTTTTTCTGTCAGTATTGGGTGCTGTGTGTACATTAATGAGGAAAAAAAAGAACTTAAATGATTTTAGCAAATGGCTGCAATATAACAAAGAGTGAAAAATTTAAGGGGGTCTGAATACTTTCCGTACACACTGTATATTTATTTCAGCTGCTAATCCACAGATTTTATGGGAAACAACTAAATGTTTTCTGAGAGGTAACTGTATTTCTTTTGCCTCCTATGATAATAAATCTAAAGTACAAGAACTAAACCGTCTGGAGGATAAGATCAAGCTACTGGAGAATGATTTGAAAGAAACTTTTACAGAACAGAAGAGTAGGATTTTGGGGAATCTAAAATCAGATTACAAGGCAATTTTACTCAAAAGGGCAGAATTTTTGATTCATCACACTAAACAAAATTACTATTTTAATGGAGAGCGGCCCACTAAATTGCTGGCTTTAAGGCTAAAACATAGTGACGCTAATGTCCTCAATAACAGCTATTAAGGATAGTACGGGCAACCTTCATACAGCCCCGGATGAGGTGAACGCTATATTTAAGAACTTTTATGAGCATCTTTACAGTTCTGAGGTGGGTTTGGTTGAACTACAGAGAATTGAATTTCTATCAAAATTAAATCTCCTTCACTTAAGTGACGAGCATCGTAATTTTCTTGACTCTCCAATTGAGTTAAATGAATTAAAAGATGCTATAGAGTTAATAAATAATGGTAAGGCCCCTGGCTTGGATGGCTTACCCCCAGAGTTGTATTTGGTGATATGGGATTTGCCTGGACCGCTCCTTCTGGATTCCTTAAATTGTGCCATAGACACGGGTAGTTTTCACAGAGATCAGAACACTGTGCTTATTTACCTGATTTTGAAAAAAGGGAAGAACCCCCTGTGTTGTTCTAGCTATACACCAATGTCACTAATTTGCACAGACACTAAGGTTTACGCTAAAGTTTTAGCCCGTCGTTTAGATCAAGTTGCTGGTTCATTAATTTCTTATGACCAGACAGGATTTCTTAAGGGATGCTGTGCGATGGACAATGTTCGACGTCTCCTGAATATTATAGATGCGCCCAGTTCGACTGAGCTATTCTCTCGCTTGACGCAGAGAAAGCCTTTGATCGGGTCGAGTGGACGTATCTCTGGTCAGTCCTGAAGTGTTTTGGTTTTGGCTCTCATTTTATACATATGATACAAACTCTCTATACTAATTCTTTGGCACGGGTGTTGACAGGGATGAGTTGCTCAAGTGCTTTTCTAATGGGAAGAGGCACAAGACAGGGCTGCCCTTTGAACCAATAGAACCTCTAGCACAAGCAATTTGTCAGGACCATATAATTTCCCCTATCACTATTGACAACTGCAAACACCACATTTCTCTTTTTGCTGACGACATCTTGTTGCATTTGTCTAACATTTCTACTTTTATCTCCCAGTGTCTTAAAATATTTGATAATTTTAGTAATGTGAGTGGTTATAAAATTAACTGGGAAAAATCAGTATAATGCCAATGTGCGATAATGTATCTGTGTCCTCCTCGATTCCAGTCAGTAGTACATTTACGTATTTAGGAATTCAGATTCTTCCCTCACTCCAGGCTGTGGTCAGGACTTGAAAGAATGTTATAATCTTCCTGGACATTCCTACTTTTTGTACTTGATGTTAAGAAGTGCAATGCGCGCATCTGGAGTACCGTGAAACTGTAAGCTGGACGCTCATCCAATGATGGACTGTGTGGATTTTTCTCAGACACGTGGAGCAGTGTCATTCATTTATAACAAACTGCTTAATCATGCCTCTGTTACACTACCCATTACTAAAATATGGGAAAAGGAATTGGCCCCTATAAACCTAACTGGGACTGCATATGGGAAAGTATTCCTATGATGTCCAAGAATCCTGCCCATCAACTTATACACTTTAAACTGATCCATAAGGCCTATGCAACTCCGTATGTGTTACACAGAATGAAGCACTTGCTTACTCCTTTTTGTACATTGTGTAATACAAATACTGTGGGGACTTATATGCACATGTTCTTTGAATGTCCACTTATTAGTACATTTTGGGATAACGTTTTCCGAATTATTACATAAATATGTGATACAGCTATTCTTAAACATCCCAATATTTGTTTGCTAAATGATGATTCTGATCTTAATTTGAACGCTTATCAGCGTAGAGTATTCCACACCGCACTGACTGCAGCCAAGAAAGTAATCTTTAAAATTTGGTATGAACCCACTTTCCCAGCTGACAAAATGTGGCTCATAGAACTTAAAAATATAGCACTGTTAGAATGGTTATCTGCAAGGATTAATAGGGCAAAACCAAGAACAATTAAGGCATGGTCAGAATTTATTGAAAAACTTTCATACATAATAACTAGATAGGCTAAATACAGTCAAAGATAAATGGTTGGTACACCAGATGTGTATAGATGGTATGTTGCCCCATAGTTGTATTTATCTATTCAGTTATTCTTATATATGCTTATTTGTGTATTTATATTTTATTTGTATTTATTTTACTGTATTTAATTTAATTTAATTTAATTTATGTATTTATTTTTATTTTTATATATTTTTTTTAAGGCAAACCCTGGCTTGTATATAGTTATTGTGGGCCAGGTATCCTGGCTTTGTTTTACAATAAATAAATAAATAAATAAATAAATAAATAAATAAATAAATAAATAAATAAATAAATAATCACCAAAAAAAAAAAAAAAAAAAAAAAAAAAACACTAATATAGCTATTTTTGTTATAAATATGAACAGATGCAAAAAGAACAAATATAAGAAACAAGCTTATACTGTTTTTTTTTTTTCATCTAACAAAGCAAACAAAAAGCAAAAGCATTAAGTAAGAAAAACAAAAACAAAAAATCAAATGTAGAAATCACTTTAAAAATACAAAAGCAGTTAATCAAGAGCAGCGAGTGATTCCCTCTTTTATTGTTTGATTAACGTTAAAGTGACAGACGGCACGGATCTAAAATAATGTTACACATCCAATGTTTCTTGGCCAAAAGTTCCCCAAACGTTCACTCAAGACAGAACAGATTATGTTTGCATGAATACTTAAATACTGTAATTCTGTTCAGGCCTATGTGTATATTTATCAGGAATGCATGCTGTCCGTGTCATCTTTATGCAGGCACTTCAGATGACAGTCAGTACAAAAAGCAAGCAGAGAAAAGGTACTCCTCTCAGAAAATGTACAAATAAAAATAATTTAATGTTTAATTACTATTTGGGGCATTGGGAACACTAGACAAGGGCTTAATTAACTAAATTCCAACATATTTTGCCAGCATGGGTCACAAATAAATAAACAGGTATTTAAATAGCAACATTTATTTACAGGCAAGATGTCACAACAAATGATACTTACAAGCATTCTCGTTCTCGTTAGTCTGCATGATGTCATACTGCACTGACTTCTGGTTGATCTGAGCCACTGACTGCTTCAGATGGGCCATACAGTGCTTCTGCAGTGTCAGGTATTCCTGCTTCAGGTTCAACCACTCTTTCCTGACGGAAATCCACTTCATTACTTCAATATTTCACACATCAGACAATTTATGAACCTTGACTTGAAAAAGAAAAGGTACACAGCATTGCTTACTTTGAGAGGACTCTAAGTGGGATGACCTCCTCCCCTATTTTCAACCTCTCCTTAAGCTTCTTCTTTCTTTTCCTCTTGGCCTTCAAAGCAGAATCGTCTTTCTTCTCAGAGTCCAACTGTTCTTCATTCTTGCTCTCAGTTGATAAATCTATGCAACAAAGAACATTAATTATTACAAGTAAAGCATAGCTTGTTGTAAACACAATCCCTTCAAGGCCAATTCACATTGAAAAGTGAATAGTTGCAGGTGCAGTTGGTGGTGCTAGAGGTTTTGAGTTAAATTATGGGCTGCCACAGATTTAAGTGCAGAATCAGTAGTAGAAGCAGCATGGATATAACCGTTGGCGATTGGCCCCTAATAATAAGAAAACTAACAACAATAGGTGGGTCAATGACGTGACGCATACATTTTCCTTCCGACTGCTTTTTTTCCATTAAAAATTGGGTTACATTTATAAAAAAAAGATGCCATATATAAGTAGTACCTCTCCCACATATGTACCAACTTATAGTTGTTATTTATAATTTTTTTGTTACTCAAAGTGTCAAAACATCATGTGGTGCAACCGTTCGGCCTTAACGTTTGTTTTGGAAACATCTTTGAAATTACCCTACATTTATTCAGATAATTTTTTTTTTGCACTAGTTGGCATGTTTGTTTTCCAAAGTGTTTTGTAATCCTGTATAAAACTGCAAAGCATTTGCATTTATATTTCCATCATAATATTCAAACAAATGTTGGCCGATAATCTCAATTTTATGAAAGATCATGTGGGGTGTGACCATCAGAGCTGATTCAGTTCTGTCCAATTTTACAGAAAGTTTATCAATTATGAAATGAGTTCAATTGGGCAATATAGCATTGTTTACTAGTATGAAGCCTTAGTAACAAGCCTTTGTAAAAATAACTGTTACTTATCGTATACTGTTTCACACACTATAGTAGGCAGTATGCACTGTGTACTGGGCAATAAGCAGTAAGCAAGTGTGCCATTTCGAACACAGCTTTAGTTTTACTCAAACTTCCATTTTAGTTATCATATTTAGTCAACTTTGTCCTGTTTTTGTTTAGTCAAGTTCAAGTCAAAGAAATGTATGAGCATTTTAGTTAATTTTGGTCAATGAAACTGATAAAAAATATTTTTTGCTAAAAATTATAATGATTATTGTCATTTGAGAAAATTACTTTTGCATTTTTGGTATTGCACTTTCACCAGTAAAAACAAATCAATAGAATGTGGACACATACACACGGTTTTGTTTATTGACCATTGTCGTCTCGTCTTCCTCTCTTTAACACTAACTGGCAGTTTATTTTCATATGTAAATATGTCACTGCATTTTCTAAATGCCATTTTAGACCCAGCTTCTGTTTCTCCTCTGCACTGGATTTTGTTGATACTCATTTCTTTTGATTGGTATAGCATCTTTATAGCATGTTTTAATTGCCAACTGAATTTATTAATAAAATGTAAGGCTTTAACAAGGAGGATGATACATGGCTCATTCCGTGTCAACTTAACCAGAGGTCCCTGGCTCAAATTTTTGATTTTGTTAATATTTATTCTAAAGAAAGATGGACCTGTATAATGATGGAAGCCAAAATACTAAATGTCATCGATAAATATTTACTGAGTAATCCACTATTTTGTAGAGGGGGGTCAAAATGTCAGTTTTTACCTTAGATTTAAGTCAAGTTACAGGGGGGTAAAAATTACTTCAGAAAGATAGCAGCATCATCTTATTTTTACACAGAGACTGGTAGTTCTATTAGTAAAAATATGTTTACTTTAGCAATTCTTGTTGCATTATGGGTCAATGGTGACCATTCAAAAATGGGGAAACAGCACTTTAAATTTTTCTTCAAAGTTTGCATTCCTGTAACTCGAAGTGTTAAAGATATCTTAATTTCCTTTAAGATACTGGGTCTTAACAAACTTTCCGTTTGGAATCTTTATTTTTATTGCTTTATGAGATTTGGTTCCAGAGATATTGAAATTTAAACATGGATCCAGGAATAAATTGTTAAAATGTACACATTTTAAGTAGTTATAAATCAAATGTGGGTTAGTTTGAAACAATATGATTCTTCTTTTCTTTTAAAGAGGGATGTCTGAAATACAAATAATGTTAAAATGAGATATTGTTTGTTTCCGTCAAGACATTTGCATTGAACATAGCAGTCTGAGTGCCATAAACATTCTTTTTTTCATCGTTCACGTGTGATAACTCACAAAGTATTAAAGATATTGCAGTATGATTTTAGATTCTGGTTCTTCAAAAACTTTTCTTTTGGAATCCTAATTTTCAAGGCCCTACATCATTCAGTCCCATAGATGCACTGTAAAAATAAATTCTCTTTTAGTTGTTTCATTTAATTTTTTATAATCCATAAAAATGACCGTCAGAATGTATATAGATAAGAAATTTGTTTGGAGCGTGTACATTGGTAAGCTTTAAGATCTTAAGGTGCATTTTAAAGCTTCCCTCCGTTTATATTAAAGCACACAGGTTCTGAGCAGGAATTTATCAAGGACATGACTGTTTTGATTATAGTTTCTGCAGTTATGTGGCCCAGGTAATAGAAGAAGAAATCTTGGTGATCTGAGGTTGCAACATGTTGTGGGGTGTACTGTGTTAGACTATCTTGGACTTGTCACAGAGGAAACTTATTCAGATTTAAAACAACTTGAGGGCTAGTAAACGACCATTTTTTAAGTGAACCCTTTAAAAATATATAGACATTTGCATTGGAAAACGGCTTCAAAAAGTAGAGAACACAATTTGACATATTGCTTTCCGCTCAAATTGTTCCTTTAATTGGTATTTAAAAGCTCTTTAAAAAAGACTTTAATTAATCTTTATGAAACCAAGCAAAAACCCTGTTTATGGACATTGCTATTTTTGATAACGTTGCTTAATACAGTTGTGAATCCTGAAAATGTTTAGGCTCGTAACAGTACTCACTGGCATATTGGCCATTAGCAACTTTGCTTAAAGAGTCACACTTTACTCTGAAACATAGTGCAACAGACTATTATTTAATTCAAAAATTTTACTGGCCCAACAAACAAAAAAATAAATAAAAATAAACAAAAATTGCTCAGAGATGCAAAGCAATATTTATCTGTGTTTGGAGCTATAGAACAAAAATGGACAATATAGCATATAAAATGAAAGTCTTAAATACCTTTTGTTAATTTAACTGTATAAAATCATTATCACATTTGTAATCTTGCTGATATTTAGATAAAAACTGTATTTTTCGTGTGATTTTGGTTAATTATGTAATTTCTATATAAATATAAAAGACATACAAGGGCATTTTTCCCCCGATTTTGAATTTTGGGGGTATTCTAAATGCATTTTAGTAGGTCACATTCACACAGCAGCAGAATACAGGTGTGAGTCCTGTATTTGAGTCCTTAATACAGTTTTGTTCACACAAAGTTATTTTCGGACGTGACAACTTCATTAGACACTTTGTCATGAGATAAAACTTTCAGTTTTATGGACGTTGCCATCTTTGATATTGCTTTGGTAACTGTTGCTATGGTTACTGGTAAGGAATAAGGGCTTCACTCCCGTTGCACATTCATGCAGACAGTGTTTGAGATGCTTCTGTAAGCTGCTGTGTCAACGGGACATTTCAAGACTCACACCTGAAAGTAAACGCGGTTGCATCCACTCTAAATGTGCACACGCAGAAGTTTAACCTACGACTTCATCACGTAGTGAATGCGTGCACTCAATAGGTGTTTTTGTTTGCTTTTCTTAAAGTGAGGGACGTAGTTGATAATGTCAGATCATTAAAACAGGTACAATATTATCGTAGACAATATTTCACACACTCGTGCAATGTGCACTGGCCCAATCAGGCAAGTAACAGTTCTGTCAACTGGCCTGAGCATCATTTACACTGGCCCCGGGCCATTATTGTCGGGCCCTGGGTAAAGAAAACAACATGCTAATTTACCACAGGATCCTCAGGCTACTTCTGACTGAGTTGTGCAGCTACCTAGCATGGCTAGCAACGGAGTACTCATTCCCGTATCTAAGGGGAATGAATTAAAAAAAAAATAAACGAATAAAAAAAAAAAAAAAATTATATATATATATATATATATATAAAATGTTGTTATGTTTCTCGCTGTTAAAATAAACCTACCAATAAAATGATAGACTGGTAATTTCTTTGTCAGTTGGCAAATGTACAAAATCAGCAGGGAACTGATGAATAATTAGAATAATTATATATACAGTGCACAGCATAAATGAGTACACCCCCTCTGAATAAATATAAAATATGTGTTTTGAAATATGAAAGATGGCAAAACTGAAATGTATTAAACATATACTTCATAAAAACAACAAAATATATGCCAATATTTTCTGTAAAATAAGTAAATTAGCCAATTTAGCTTAAATGAAGGATTGCAGAAATGAGTACACCCTAGATTTAATTCTGCAAATGTTCTATATTCTAGCACTTGGTATGTCCTCCAGAACATTAAGTATACTGCTCTGACCCTTCTTGGCACTGAGTGTACAAGTCTACGACAATTTTTTCCACATCTGTCCTGTTTAACTACCAAAGGATGACCTTTTTAAATGCCTTGGTCTTTAATGGGGAGTTTGTCTCTACAGAATACCCTACAGCTACTTAAGAGCATTAAGACTGAGTGAAATACATGTCCACTGAAGGATTTTCACCTTTGGAGAATGAATATCTTCATTGTCATGATAAAAAAAAAATGCCCAATAATGCAGGGAATGAGGAGAGAGTAGCATCTTCAGTTTCATTTTTTTTGTATTACATTACATAGTGGTGTATGAATTGATGACAACGTTGACAAATCACAACACTCTCACACCTTCAGCACTCATTCATCCCTATAGAAGAGCTTTACTATCACTGAACATCACTGTGGGAATCAGACACTTCTCACTGTACTCCTCCTCTAGCAACACTAGAACATTTTGGATGCTTTTGGATTTGAAATGATTGACTTGGTCTCTTGAGACCAGAGTATGGATTCCCAGAAGTCTATATTTTGTAAATATGATCGTTGGAAGAGGTTAAATCAGTTTATTGTGCTTTGGGTAAAGCAGGGATTTCTAGTGGTGACAACAACCATGCATGTCACTTGTGCAAGCTGTGTCGTACTCTGTAAGATAAAGTGTCACTCTTTTCATTGCTTTTGCTGACTCTGAGACACGTGCATGGTATTTCTCCGGCTCTTTTCTAGCAAAAATTCACTCATCACTAACTGAAAACTTAAAGTGAAGACCTGATTATTTCAGGAGCCTTGTCACAAGTCCACTGTTCTTAAATGTTGGTGCTACTTCTGCTGTATTTTCACACTTAAAACAATAATTTGGTATTCCTCTTGTACCACTAGCCTTTTTTTACAATAAGAAATAAATCATCTGGCAGTTCTCTCTCAAGTGGTTCCAATGCTGACAGCATTAAGTCATTATGATTCGGTAGGCTATAAAACACTTTTAACTTTCAGGAAATTACCTGTTCGGTTCAATATGGTGATCAAAAAGCCTTAAACCTACACTTTTTTTGTTTGTTTTGTTTTTTAAGTTTTATTTAGTAACTTTCAGGAGGGTGTACTCAATTTTGCAACAACATTTTATCACTTTGTTAAGAAACTCTTATTTTACGGAATAATTTTGACATTCGTCTTTGGTAACGGAACATTATATCTCCAAAGAACCCTAACATGTCTTCTAAGTAAAGAGTAATTGCTGAATTTGTTAAATTTCAGAGGGGGTGTATATATATATATATATATATAAAGTCAAAAGTTTGGACACACCCTCTTGTTGTTTTTTGTTGTTTTTAATGATTTTAAAGAAGTTTCTTATGCTTATCAATTTGAACCTGTTATTCAAAGAATCCTGAAAAAAGAATCACAGGTTGCAAAAAAATATTTGGCAGCACAACTGTTTCCAACATTGATAATTCTAATAATAAATCTGATTATTAGAATGATTTCTAATAGGATTAAATATGATTTTATACAACAGTTCAGTAAATAAGAAGTTGATAGTGTTATATTTTAAACATTATTTGTTTTTGCTCAATTTTGCAGAGAACATTACTTTCGAAGCCATAGCAGAATTGTTGTGTCTTCGAACAAAACAGCAGTGTTTAGTTTCTGAATGAATCTGCATTTTGAACAAATAGTGTGAATGACTCATTAAGAAATTTACCTTTAACCTGTCAAAAGAAAGTACTTTAAAGATTGTTGGTAACATACCTGTTTTAGTTACTATGACTTTCATTATACAAACAAAAAATACTGAGATGTTTCTCACATGATCTTCTTCTATGTTCCATAGTTCACGTTAGGCCATTGCAGCTTAAATGTTTATGTGTAATAAAATGTATGCTGAATCAAATAAAATATTTCTTTCTAAAGCTACAATTTGTAATATCTACTTGCTACTTTCTCATTTAACACAACAATAGCTTTAAATAATCTTTTGTGGATATTTTCACAGTCAAATTAATTTTTTCGATTAATACGCGATTAATTACATTAATAAACCACGATTTGCCTTATCTGGATTAATTATTAGAATTTATATATTTTTTATTATTATAAAATAAGAAGTCATAAATCAAGTAGTATCTACTGCTAAAGGGAATATTTGGCAGAATCACTGATAGTACCACAAACATTTAACCCCTCTCACACTGGAGTGTGAACTGCGGGCGGCATATCTTTTTTTTTAACTTGGCGCCAAAACTCTGGAACAGTCTACCTAATTCTGTTCGTGAGGCAGACACACTCTGTCAGTTTAAATCTAGACTAAAAACCCATCTCTTTAATCTGGCTTACACATAGCCCATTTAAACATTTATAAAATTCAAATCCGTTAAAGGATTGTTAGGCTGCATTAATTAGGTCAAACTCGAACCGAGAACACTTCCCATAACACCTGATGCACTCGCTGCATCATATGAAGAATGGCATCTATGCTAATATAAGTCTGTCTCCGAGGTCAGATCTAGTCTGTATCCTGATCAGATGGTCACTGGAGTTCCCTGATCCAGTCCATATCCAGATGGTGGGTCAGCACATATAGACCACCTCTACAGGTATAAACTGCTTGTATGGTTGGTCAGAGGAGAACTGACCCCCACGACTGAGCCTGGTTTCTCCCAAGGTTTTTTTTTTCTCCATCTGTACTACAGATGGAGTTTTGGTTCCTTGCCACTGTCGCCTATGCTTTGCTCAGTTGGGGACAATTAAATTTGTTATTAATTTGGAATTAATGATTAATTTCCTTCAACTTTCTTTTTGCATTAATAATATATTACCTTATATAATATTTGATAATGTGAAGTTGCTTTGACACAATCTGTATTGTAAAAAGCACTATATAAATAAAGGTGACTTGACTTGAAATAATTAACACTGGGTAATTCTGAACCCTAGGAAAATGGAATCCTGGGTAATCTTATTTTACATTTCACACTGTTCATACTTTACCTACAGTTAACAAATTAATCCTGGTCATTCATAATCTGATATGTCAAACTGTACAATCCTAATCCCTGGGTTACTGTTATTATTTGCACTGTAAACAGTAAAGACTAGATAAACAAAACTACATTTTTGTTTTTTGGCCTTTAAAAATAGGTAGGATACTAAATTCTGAGCTGCACTGAGATCAACCACACAGGGCCTTAAAGATTCCAAAAGAAATGTTTCTTAAGAACCAGAATTCAAAATTATATTAAGAGAACTTTAATACTACTTGAGTTACAGGCACACATATTTAGGAAAAATAATATTTATCAGACTCAAACTGGTATGTTCTATGCAATTGTTTTGATAGAGCAAAACAAGATACAATTCTAATTTCAACATTATTTCTTTTTTATTCATTATTTTTTCAGACATTGTTCTTTAAATAAAATAAGTATCAGCTGTATACAAAGTGACCATTATTTGGTTTTCGACCACTGAAAATTGAGTAATATTCCTCGTAATTCCTCTGCAAACTTTATGAATTATTATTTTAGGTTCAATGTGTTGGAAGCAAGCAGAGTACAGCTGTTTCCAACACACAGCGTCATCTTTAAAAATTAAGATCAGAATTGATTCAAGATGAGGCCACAGATGAGGCATTAAGTGCATGACATTGCAAACAACTTAATATTTTACAGAGTTAGCAATGTGGTCGCTCGGTTTTTCTAGATTTGATTTAATGGTGTAAAAGATTTGAACAAAGAAATCAAGTTCTACGTACATGTATTGGCCATGACTTGATTGCAAAAACAAATATTAGATGAGGAAAGAAAACAAGGTACTTATTAAAATAATAACCCCTTTATTCAAACATATGAACACAGGAAACCACTGTTCACAGGTTAATGAAACGTTTCCCATTTCATGACAAGTCAAATAATAGCAATCGCAGCCTCCGAAATGAGCCGCAGTGATGATTCTTCTCGGAGTAGCTGCGTGTGCTACGTCGTCTTCTTCTTTGACAGGTGTCAGCGTTAATGCGTTATTGTGGTTATCGCCAATACCGGTATATTGTCACACCCTAAATTAATACAATGTCAATATTTCTTGATTTGAATATCACGGTTATCGTCAATACCGGTATATTGCGACACCCCTAGTGATGTATCAATTTATTTTCCCAGTCGTACTAATGAGTGTTTTACTTCAGACTGTGTGTGTTTTACTTCAGACTGAGCCACTGAGCTCAGAGTTCTGGCTAATGTAAGGAAGAAGCTTAAGGCCTTGGAACAGTGCAAGTCAATGCATAAGTGGCTTAGAAGTTGGCGATATGGTCTTACATTATGGTGCAAGTCATTTACCACCATTAAACTGTATGTACAGAATATAGGGTGAACATACATACTCTTGCCTTGCCTGGGGTTTTCATTGTTTGGCTAAATATGAACAGAAACCGCAACTTCAATAGAACCAATCTGATAACACATTTGACACAATTAAAATCACATGTCTGCAGCCTCAGAAGGGGAAAGAAAGCAGTGGATTTGTTGATTAATTTACTGTATATTACGCTGCTGCCACACAGATCTAATATGAACATTTCTTTCCCAGCTGTTTCCTTTCAGACATAACTGACTGTTTTTGTAACCATGTATATTTGAAAGTTTAAGCAATAAGACATTAAAGGGAACTTGGTGTAGTGCTCACATGCCATGTGACAGTCACTTTCTGTACACATACTTCGGATGTGCAATTAGAAAACCATATATCAGAAGTTTAAACTGATACAACATTATGACCATTGAAAGTGCACATGCCAGATGTTCACTGCACAAATTTTTGCAGGTTTTGTCTGTATATTATGTCTATATGTTTTTTTTTTTGTTTTGTTTTTACCGTCACATGCTGAACAAGTAAATTAGGTAACGTGGATGTACTATAGGCTACTGAATTTGAGGTCACAGTTCAATCACAATACATCAACACATTGACTAGCCAGTCTAACGCAGTCTAATGCACACTTATTGTTTGTCTCTGCGTTCTAAGTTGTTTTGTGGGTGTGATCACACACATGGTTTAATTACAATAAATATGATTAATACTGGGCGATTTCATGTGTACGCTCTTCCATATCAAATGTGTTATCAGATCTAATGTGCTGAAGTTACAGTTTGTTCATACTCAGCCAAACAGTGAAAACCCCGACCTGATGTTTTATCCTGGATAAGAGTATACCTTATTTTTCCAGTAAGAGTGGGCACGGCCATTAGTAAAATTAATTTGTCTGGCTTCCGGCCTCATCCGCGTCCAGCTGCCACTTACTGGCAGTTTTATTTTCATATTTATTTAATCAATGACAGGCCTAAACCTTCCACAAAACCTCCCACACAGACTTTGACCATATCACTCACTTCTAAGCCTTTCATTCATTGACTACTACTACACTATGTAAGAATCTATAGTCTGCCTTGACCCAGACTCCACTCCACAATATATGTTTGATCATGCTCATTTCCCAAAAGGGCTTAATTATTATAGAGAAGAAGACATTCAACAGCTATGTTGTTTCTTGACCATTTGAGATGATTAGATCCTGAGCAAATGGAGACCCATTGTAGAATGGGAGCGGGTGTGGGACATTAAGAACCATCTCAGACAAAGAGGTGTCAGAACATAATTAACATACAGACCACAGCTATTACGACAGGAGCAACTTCATTTACATTAAGGGTAGTGAAATGTAACTGTATAAAAAGTTTGAGATTAGGATGTTCTGGGTTCATTCCGACTCCATTGAACCCAAGGTACTACATGTACTTTGTCACTGCTAAGCTGCAATAAACATCTTCATCGAGAATTTCTACGTCCTCATCACTTTTTCTTACATTGGCGAGCCACCCAGCCCAGGAGGGATTTCCGAACAAAACAAAGAAAAGGTAAGAAAAGTGGTTTCTTTCTTCTATGCTGTTTTTGTCAGGGAACCCCCTGGTTTTAAAAAGAATCTAGAAAAGAAAATTAAGGACAGAAGATAATCTAGTTTATTTAGTATTAGCAGGAGGAGTTCTTAAGCCTATTCTGTACAATTCTGTTTAAAATTCTAACGGAACTGAATTAACCCGACGTAGTGTGGTGGCAGAGCTGTATTAGAATCGTTGTTTCTAAAGTAACTGAAACAAAGTGCTTAAGTTTAAAGTTTCTAAAGTAAATGAAACTTGTTGTTGGTCTCTTATAATTCTGTTAAGATTCTAAAGTAATTGAATCAACCCAACGCACTGTGGTGGCAGAGTTGTATTAGATCTGTTGTGTCTAGAGTTGTATGTTTCTAACGTAATTGAAACAAACTGTGAAGATGTTATAATTCTGCTTAAATTCTAAAGTAACTGAATTGATCCGACGTAGTGTGATCACAGAATTATTTCATGATAGTTGAGTCTGATGTACCATGACTCAGTTTAAAGCAGTAACCCGAAGAAGTGTGGTTTTTGCCCGACGTACAGTGGCACTGTTTTAATCTAATAAATATTAGTTTGAGCCAAAGGAACTGTGGCTAGAAAAAGGGCTGTTTAAGAAAATATAACACAAAAACCCCCCGACGTACTGTGGTGTTGTCCAATGTACTGTGACAAACATTGTTATATTTTTCTTAAACAGTTGCAGAAGTTGAAACTGTAAGTGCTTGTTTTGCCTGAAGTGTGAGACATTTGTTATAATTCTGTTAAGATTCTAAAGTAATTGAATCAGCCCGACGTAGTGTGGAAGCAGGGTTGTATTAGACCTGTTGTTTCTAAAGTAACTGAAACTGAGTTGTAAGTTTCTAACTGAAACTGAGTAAGTTGTGATAATTCTGATAAAATTCTAAAGTAACTGAATTGACCCAGCGCAGTGTGGTCACAGAATTATGTCATAATTGTTGTGTGTTTTAGTGTAGTGAGTCCGACGCACTGTGACTATTACTATTACTTAGTAACTAAGTAAACTGCCTTAAAAATATAACCTCAAACCCGAAGTAGTGTGGTTTTGTCCGACGTACTGTGACATTGTTACATTTTTAGCAGTTTAATGTAGTGAAGTGTAAGGCCCGATGGAGTGTGGCCGTGTCCGAAGAAATGAGAATTTGGTTCAGAAACCTGACGTAGAGTGGCTGTTTTATTCATTTGTCGCCGAAGCACAGGAGCTGTGAATAATTAGACTAACAGGTATCTTAAAGCAACTAGATAATATTAAGTCAGTGAAGGAATAAAGCCTATTTAATTGCTGAAGACAATTTAATAAGACTGTGAAAATGGAAGAGCTAATAATTAAATACATTGCTAAGCACGGCTCAGTAGGAATGTTTGATGGGATAGAGAAGATAGTTGAAAATCCATATGAATGGGCTATCTCTAAGTTTGAAAACTTTCCAAAAATGCCCAGGAAAGGAAAAATTGCCAATGCGCTTCAAGCTGTTCTTGCATCGTACAAAGTAACTAAGAGGAGAGTAGAGGAGCTAGAGGCTGAAAATGAACAGCTCCGTTTCAGAGTAATAGCTACTAAAAATGACCATGCAAGTGAAACAATATGGAAAGAAGAAAAGGTTAGGATGCAGAATGAGATCACACGTCTTACAACTAACAATAGCATGCTTAGATCATCTGTAGAAGCATTGTCCAACAATTTGGAAGAAGAAAAAGTTGCATATCACTTTATGATAAAGAATGGCACAACTAAGAAACACAGCAGTAAGACACCGTTAGGAGTAACGCTGTGTAACCCAATTTCAGAAGTACTAGATTTACAGGAAGATGAAAGTTGGGAAAGAGATTCTGAGTATTCTGACTGCACAGCTAGATTCCCAATAGCACCAGTGCGAACAAGACAGAATGGAAATGGAAATGAGAGGGTTCTTGATCAAAGAGCTGAAAATGGCCAAGCTGTTAGACAGTTGTCTTTTATGGACTTTCAAAGTCTTGTTACAGCTGTGGGTATTTTGACCCTGATAATATGGATCCTGTAGAGTTTTCGTCAAAACTGGAGAAGGTAGTGAATGTTTATAGTGTGTCAGACGAAGATGCTTGTAGACTTCTGATGATCTGCATTCCTCGCTCATTAACTGGTGCTCTCTCACAGGAAATTTGTGACAAAAGAGCAGACAAAGAAGCAAGGAGAGAAGCTCTACTTAGACTTGTTGGGACTGATTTGATTAACTTGAGGAAGATAACTGAGGTGACAATGGAACCTGGAGAGCATCCTCGAGCATTTGCTTCCAGGTTGTGGGAAATGTTTAGATGTTACAATGGTTTGCCAAATGCAACTAAACAAAACCTCATGTTTAAGTCTACATTAATTGCGCAGAGCAGTTCACACATGCGAGAAGCCATTGCTCTGCATGTAGATGTAAATACACCATACGAGCAAATCATTTCCAAAATGACAGCATTTCAATGCAAGATGTCAAATGAAAGCTGCAGAATCAAGACATCCAGTTTCTGCATTTAGCAAGAGAGAAGGCTCTAGATTATCTAATGGTTTCTATCAGAGACCAAGGAGATTTGAAAGGGTTAATTCAGAAGGTGTTACTCTCTGTTATGCATGTGGAAAAGCTGGTCACATTGCCAGACATTGTCAAGAGAATAAGAAACCTTGTGAAAGCTTTGCATGTCATGCATGTGGAAAGGATGGTCACATAGCAAGGCATTGTTTGGAGAAAGGTAGGAAAGATCAGGAAGTTGTTTGTTTTGCTTGTGGAAAGATGGGACACAAGGCAAGACAGTGTCACTTTTCACACAAAAGAAAGACGGGCTATCGTGATTTGCTTAAGAAGATAGGCAATTTAGAAACCCAATTGGCATTGTTGAAAGGAAATAAGAATGAAGCCATTCACACCTTACCACAAGCACTGCAGGAACATGACTGTAGTTCAGTCACAAGCAGATGCTGATGTGAATTGGAGGAATTTTTTTTATGATAGTAACATATTTTAGGAAAATAGGTTTACTATCAAAAGGGGGGTAGTTCTTTATAATTTATAAGAAATGTGTTAATGGCATTGATATTTGTAGTTCTTTATAATTTATGAGAAATGTGTTAATGGCATTGATATTTAAATATAACTTCTGAGAAATTATTTAATTGCATTTTGTGATTAAATTTATGTAACACTTATGTTTTAAATGTGAAAATATTCTTGTGGGGGAAACGGGGGCAACCTCTTGTTTTTGATCATTTCAGGTATAAGCATCAAGATGTTTGTTGGAAAGGTGTAACTTCTTGGAGAAAAATGATCTGGTCATCCGGAGTACAAGAGATTTCCAGCAGAACAAGTGGAGCCAGAGGACTTCCAGATGAAAAAGGACATTGTAAAGAACAGAGTGATCACCATGACTTAGAAAATCAAGAGACTGCCAGACCTGCAAGATCCAGAACTCCAGTCCTAAAAGATCTAGAAATCCTGAGATTCACTATGGGATGATGGACTTTGGAGAACCACACAGACTACAACACCAGTGTCTGCTTCTTTCTGAGGACTTGCTATCCAATGTTAAACGAATGGACAACAGATCAGAGAAACACAAAGTGATCAAGATTTTTAGAAGACTACGGACAGCAGTCTTATCACCAAGATAGAAAACAAGTGGGCAAAGGACATACCCACTCAAAGAAATGCACAAAGACAGGGACTCACTGCACATGACACTAGAAAGACACAAATATATGCATTCTCAAATGCAGAAAATATATTTTTGTCTATTGAATGCACACATGGACAAAGGATGTTCACACTGATAAAAAGGGACAAAACGCACGTGAAGAAAACACAATGCATGCACACGCCTACACACACACACACTTTATGCTATTGATTTATTGATTTGGCTATGTTTGTATTGTCATAATGTTTAGTACATTAGACAATTCCTTTTGCTGTTATGGTTCTCAAGTGCTCCTCTCCCAAACCCAAGGAAATGTTTGTATGTAATTTTGCCAAATTTTAGAAAAGTCTCTATGATAATTTTGCCTAATTGGATGGAGCGATAACCAGTGTGTATGAGGTGATGACCCAATGACGGGTAAGATTCTCCAGTGGCCAGACGGCGTTCAACCTAAGGCAGGGCTTCACCGCCACTGGGCACCTGCCCGGGAAGGGAGGTGTAATCTGTGTAACAGGAGTGAGTGTGATGCTTCTTTTGGGCCAAGAGCATCAAAGAGGGGACTGTAAGAATCTATAGTCTGCCTCGACCCAGACTCCACTCCACAATATATGTTTGATCATGCTCATTTCCCAAAAGGGCTTAATTATTATAGAGAAGAAGACATTCAACAGCTATGTTGTTTCTTGACCATTTGAGATGATTAGATCCTGAGCAAATGGAGACCCATTGTAGAATGGGAGCGGGTGTGGGACATTAAGAACCATCTCAGACAAAGAGGTGTCAGAACATAATTAACATACAGACCACAGCTATTACGACAGGAGCAACTTCATTTACATTAAGGGTAGTGAAATGTAACTGTATAAAAAGTTTGAGATTAGGATGTTCTGGGTTCATTCCGACTCCATTGAACCCAAGGTACTACATGTACTTTGTCACTGCTAAGCTGCAATAAACATCTTCATCGAGAATTTCTACGTCCTCATCACTTTTTCTTACAAATACTTCACAAGCCTCTCAGGCTTCTTCCCGGATCCAGTCCGTATCCAGCCCAGATGTTGGATCTTGAGATGACCTCTGCAGCCCTGAATGTCAGCTGAGACCACATCAGCTAGATGAGCCCCAGAGACAGATCCCCAGTGAAGACACTGTCACCTAGACGGCCATTGACGCAAGACCACAGGGACCTGATGAGTCCTCTGCATCTGACTTGCTGCAACATGGAACAACTGCTGTTTCGTCTGGCCAGAGGACAACTGGGCCGCCGACTGAGCCTGGGTTCGCTTAAAGTTTTTTCTCCATTTCAGTCACTGATGGAGTTTTGGTGCCTTGTTACTTTCGCCTCTGGCTTGCTTAGTTGGGGACACTTAATTTCCAGCAATATTGTATACTATTCAAACTGAGCTTGATGACATCCCTGAATTCAATGATAAACTGCCTTTAACTGAAAATTGATTGTTTACTGTTGTTCTGCATTATTGACACACTACTGTCCTATTTAATATTGTGAAGTTGCTTTGACACAACCTGTATTGTTAAAAGCACCATAAAAATAAAGGTGACTTGACTTCTTTGCTTAACCCAGAACTCTGAGCTCGACTGCGCCATCTGAAGTAAAACACACCCCCTTCATTACCATATGGACAAAGAAAAGTAGAAATAAATAAAATAAAAAAAATTATAAGTAAAAACCTCAAAATACTTTATTTTTAACACTTCTTTGCAGATTTATATTGTTTTGGTAGCTATGGCACTAGTTAGATGTTGTAGTGGACAGCACATTCCAGGGCCCAGTTTATGGCAGGGCCCCCTCCCTGACCACAATAGTAGACAAAGGTTTGCTACATTTGAATTGGAGCTTGGTGGATTAACATAAGCAAACTGTCCAACGCCATCAGATAAAGATGCCAGGACAGATGCCAGACACCTCTTAGAGGGCAAGAAGAAGACCTTTGGTACATAGCCCGGGAAGGAGAGAACTTCCTATTGGTCAAAACGCAGTTTCTGCCCTCCACCCACCTTAAGATTGATTTCTAAGGTTTGGCCTGTGACGGTCATAAAAATTCCTTAGGATCTCCAGACGCAGCAGCAGTGGGTGAAACAAAGAGAGATCACAGAGATTTATTCAAATCCATTTATAACTATGTTTTCAAACCTGGAACTGATGCCACAACACACACACACACACACACACACACACCTTACTACTTATATACTATTCAGCGAAATAAGTATTCTTAGTGACAGCGATGTGTAGTGCAACATCTTCCACAAACTCAGCTGTTACTGGACAAATGAATGCATGCATGACAGTTCAATCGTTTCCCAACATGTTTGGACTTAATGTGTTTGTAACAATGTGAAATGTATTATTGCTGTGGTTTGGAAAGTGAGAAATGCACCGGTAAACCTTCAGTGACACTTTTCTAACTGTGTTTGAACTATGCAAATAAATTCCACCAGAGGAAAGAAGGCCCACTCCGATGGAACCAGCCAATCACAGCATGAAAATGGAGAAGCGCCAAATTGCAATCTCCTCCTCATCGGAAATGTATAAAGGTACCCTTCCAATAGACACTCCTTGTTCTGAGTTTCCATTCTGCTACAGGGAAGGTAGCCACAGACACAACCGTCCTGAGTCTCCCGTCCAGCGAGACACTAATAGACACACCGCTCTGACTCGGTCTACTGTCCAGAGAGGCAGAAACAGACACTCCATGCTTCGAGTCTCCCTCTTAGAGGCAGCAACAGATACGACTACGTTCTGAGCCTCCAGCCTGTGAGGAAAGAGATACTCTACGTTCAGAGTCTTCGTCCGGCAAGACGACAACAGATGCAGCATGTCCTGAGTCTCCATCCGAGAGAGACAAAGCGGATCAACCAAGTTCTGAGTCTCTAGCCCAGACAGGCAGAAGACACACAGACATTTGCAACAAGGTTCAGCTCTGGCAAGCAAACCTTCACTTCAGGTACTTTCACTTGTGTGTTCCAAAGCTAAGGGCCTTCAGCACCTACACCAAGGCCACATCTGTGTGTTCCAGATCTTAGGACCCTTTGGTCCATCAGGAGATCTGCATCCTCCAGCGCGTCATGTTCAAGGCTGTCGAAACGGATTCCTGCTCCTTTTCCCACTGTACTGCTACTAGCACAACTAGTGGAAGAAGTCGCCGCCACCGGACTGCTCGCTCAACCACAGAGAACGCAAATATCACTTCCAAACCTCTTCCAGAGACCTTGGCATTGTTGTATATTATCAGTATATGATTTTTCTAATTTATATTAGATATTATAGCTGATTGCAGCTGATAACCAATAATAGCTCATTTATTTGTTTAATGAATAATAAGGTTCTTCACCTTATTAGCAACAGTTTATCTTTCCATGAGATAACATAGCTCTGACATAGCAACACCCAACTGAATCACTTGTATTTTATGCATCTTATGCACTTTATTCCTTTTCCATTCATGGTATTCATTTAGTAGTTGTTAATTACTCTTGTCTATCTTTTGTTAATAAAATTTATTTTCTTTTTACTTCCTCGTGCTGATAATACAGTGAGAGGTTCTACAAGTTAGAGGGCCCACCAATATTTCTTATGTGATGTACTCGTAAGCACACATTAAGTGACACGTGATCCAAGAATCATAACATCTGTGACATGAGTATCCCTCACTACACTATTTCACCCCCTTAGGTTGGCAAAAGCAAAATTCACTACAATGCGATTAACATATTCCATGAGCAAAAGTGTCTAATAAGAGGGGCAAAACTGAGATTAAGCAACTCATAGTTTAATGGCTTCTGTAATATCACCATGCGAGCCCCCATGAGTTGACCAACTCCATTTGAAAAAAAACTACTGATATGACTGGAGTTTTTCATAAGTATTTTTCATATGAAAAATATTTTTAAATCTCAAAAATAACCACTGACTGCACCTTAAAATTCTCCTAGAAAACAACCTTTAAAAAAATAGAAATGTACCTTTCATCTCACTCTCATCGTATTCCTCATCTTCCTCATCTTCTACCTTTCTCATTTTGGATGGCATATCATCTTGGGCTTCAACTGATGCCTCAAAACTGTGGGATCTTTTCTTCTCGACTTTCTTGCTTGCTCTGTTAGTCAGTACTGCAGGGTTTTCCATTTTAAATTCATCTGATGATTGTTTCTTCAGCTCACTAGAAACTATAGTCTCTAACATTCCTTCTCTGTCAATCTCATTTACAGTAACTTCTTCAGAAGCACTGTTTTTGAGCTCATTTCGAGATCTTTTTTTTCTCTTTTTCTTGCCATCCGGGTCATAATCTTAAATGAAATAAGATTACATGAGTTAAATAAAACATGAGCTGCTTAAATCTGGATCATCCAGAATGTAATGGCAGAAAAATAGAAACTGGCTTATCTTTTTTAAGTTTATACTGTAATGCTGCAAGCAGCCTTTTCAGTATGTTACCTTGTGTGTCCTGGACAGCCTCAAAAGGGATAGTCTTTTTCTTACAAGTCTTAGGGAAAATACCTGGCTTCCTTGGAGCATCTTCTGGAGGATTGTTCAGCATCTGTTATTTCAAGTGAAACACACCATGCATTAGAGTATATTTTGCACATTATTTAATCTTTGTTATTTAAAAAAACAAACAAAGATAGGCTACATTTTACAAATTACACATAATATACAAATAAAACAAACAGATACAGATACAGTAGGTGCATTTAGCAGCATTTAGGTGTATGAGGGTTTTTTTTTTTTTTTTTTACACACAAATTAGTTTTTCTTCTGTTGAACATATTATTTTGAAAACTGTGGGTAACCAAACAGTTGCTGTTCCCCAGTTACTACTTTTATTCAGGGTTCCCGCTCTAAGCCAAATGTCAAATTCCCTGACTGTCACTGACTAAAAAGCTGAATTTCCATGACCTATAATGAACAGATCCATCCATTTACAAGCTTTATTTACATGTTCACAGATGTTTTTAGTACAAAACATACATATACACTACTTTTTTTTTGTTTTTGCTTTTACCCATTAAATGCACTTTGATATTTTTTTTCTGTACTATTTCTACAGAAATTAATTTATTAAAACACAATAAAACAAAATATGGTTTAGAAAAAGTACATGTTGATAAATGGAAACAAATGTCTGAAATAGACCTTTTAAAATTCCATGATATTCCAGAAATTCCATGACCCATGGGAACCCTGCTTATTTATTTTTTCCCATCATCAAAGTCAGTAGAAAGCTACTGTTATCCACATTCTTCAAAATATCATCTTTTGTGTTCAGCACAAAATAAAAAATAAAAAATAAATAAAAATAAAACAACAACAACAATAATAATAATAATAATAATAGAGGTTTGGGACACCATGAGAGTTAATTTGTGGGCGAACTGTCAATAACAATCGGCAACATGCTTAATTCTGTCGCTTTAAGAGCTGCACGCATCTAATATACAGGCGCGCATCCGTTTTTCTCTCAGCTGTTTACTTTCACTTTATACATAACCAACTGTGTTTTGTCTTGTGCGTTTTGACAGTATTAGCAAATCAGAAGCAAAAGATAGTCCTTTAAATCAGGTGCTGTGTGACAGGCTTTCAGTGTGCGCGCTTAGGGCGTACACTCATGAAGCGCATGCCAGAACATCAGCGTGAATTAAATAACATTATTTAGCTGGCAAGGCTTTAAAGCACATGCAAATAATGTACTTTCGTGACTGCGAATAAGCGCAGTGTCCCGTGAGTGAATGCATGTTGTGTTGTACAGTATATTGAGACAGAGGCACGCTGTAGCACGATACTGCAATATTTTATTTTAATCTTTATTTATATTTTATCTGCTTCAAAAGCAGATCGTAGAGACATTTTAATTTTACACGTTAAAAAAATTGTCATATCGCACACCCCTAATTGTAGGCTATGTGCTTTAAGAACTTATGTGTTACCTCAATAGCTTTCTGTGCTTGTTCTTCTGCCTCAAACTCCACAAATGCAAACCCTTTAGGGTGTCCTGTGGACTTGTACCTGGGGATACTAACATAAACTACATTTCCACACTTGCTAAACACTCGCTCCAGCCAAACATGAGTCACTGTCTTTGGCAACAACTCCTGAAACACAACAAATTTAAAAGAGTATATATTAATATATAATGTATATATACAGACAACATTAAAGTGAAATGAAATTATTTTGCACTCAATTACCACATAAACTGTGCGGTTGTCAACATCTTTTGGGCTTTCACCAAGTGGATCCTTTCGTCGTACATGCGTTCCCTCAAGATTTACCTAAAGACAACATCGGGTAAGTGTACCCACTAAGCCTACCAAAATCTAAGCTTATGCATTTTTCATAGATATTAACATGGTTTATAAGAAAAATCAATTGTTAAAAGGCAAGATTTATCTCACACTTGAAAATGTATTAATTAGTTTATTAAAAAAAAATAATTCTCAAAAATGTCCAGCATGGGCTAAATTGGTACTTCGGCACCATTTAAGCCTGCATGTGTTCCAAATAAGCCCACATTTTAAAGAAATCTAAGAGTAAAGAGTAAAATATCAATATATTTATTCTGTGACACAGAAGTATTTTAAAAATGTATTTTACTAATGCTTGCTAGCGCTCATCACCAGTACATTGAGTAGTAACATTTAACCATTTAACCCCAGCCACACAGGACTTGTAGGGACTGTAAAAACAGATACTAGTATAAACCACCTCACATTTTTCCTTCTTTCATTTTACACTGTAGCCTGTATAACATAATCTAGCTTCTTGTTTAAAGTCTACTTGAAGACACTCTTGAAATCTGAACTGAGGAAGGTCTCCCATCCCTGATGAGCATCAACAATGATCTTGGCCTTGACTTACTCCCAAAAAGATTTTCTGTCCACTCCAAACTGTTTTACTAGAACAGACTTTTTTTATTGTGCCCTCATGGTAAAGGCGACATACCGCTACAATTTTTGTAATACCAAACATCAGCAGACACCCATTACAAAATGGTGCTACACAGTGTGTAATTTGTAGGCCTAAATGTCTAAACACAGCTGTAAGTTAAGGTAGTACGTAAGGTAAGGTAAAAAGTTAGTAAGGTAAAATTAAACACTTTTATTCAAAAAAACTGAACAAAGTTTGTAATTGGAGGGATTCCTCATTCCCAAGGTGGGCTTAGATGGTTCCACAGTGAGTAATGGTAAAAACAAATTGTTTTCCTTTGAAAATGTAAGATATCTTTACAAAGACATGCATGAAGCTTAAATATTGTGGACTAAGCATCATAGTAATTTTCATTGTGCCCACATTAAGAAATGTTACTTTTTTTTTTTTCATTCAAGGTTAGCTTGTGTTGACGACTGTGGCTTGCATGCATTTAAAAAAAAAAAAAAATTAAATTAAAAAATAAAGTTAATTTATGAAAATAATCTGTCTGCAAAAAAGATTATGAGGAGGTTATTTGTAAATGAATGTAAAATGAATCACGAAACATTTAGTGTTTGCGGGTTAGATTCTTAATTTTTCAACAGTCCATCTTTCTGTGTTACAGTGGCAAAATTAACTAAAAATAAAGCACCAACAGATTTTTCCAACAAAGATCGATACTATTAGAAATAAAATTGTAACCATGCAGCCGTCGGGAACAGTAGCAGATCAAATAGTGTGCTATAGATCTTCTAAGGAACTATTCCATTCTCTACTATAGGAGAGGAAGAATTTTATAAACTTGTTAAATCATCTAAACCAACAACATGTATGTTAGACCCTATCCCATCTAAACTACTAAAAGAGGTGCTTCCAGATATCCTAGATCCTCTTCTGAATATTATAAACTCACTGTCATTAGGATATGTCCCCAAAACCTTCAAACAGGCTGTTATTAAGCCTCTCATTAAAAAACCACAACTTGACCCTAATCAATTGATTAATTACAGACCGATCTCAAATCTCCCTTTTCTATCAAAAATACTAGAGAAGGTAGTATCCTCACAATTATGTTCCTTTTTAGAGAAAAATAATACCTGTGAGGATTTCCAGTCAGGATTTCAACCTTATCACAGTACTGAAACCGCTCTCATTAGAGTAACAAATGACCTGCTCTTATCATCCGACCGTGGTTGTATCTCTCTTTTAGTGCTACTGGATCGTAGTGCTGCATTTGATACTATTGACCACAACATTCTTTTGAATAGACACGAAAATTATGTTGGCATTAGTGGTAGTGCTTTAAAATGGTTTAAATCATACTTATCTGACCGCCATCATTTTGTAGCAATAAATCAAGATCGTATCGATCGCAAGTTCAGTATGGAGTACCTCAAGGTTCAGTACTAGGACCACTACTTTTTACTCTTTACATGTTACCCTTAGGAGATATCATCAGGAAACACGGTGTTAGCTTTCACTGTTATGCTGATGATACTCAGCTCTATATTTCTTCAAGGCCTGGCGAAACATACAAAGTTTAAAAACTAATGGAATGCATAGTTGATATTAAAAACTGGATGACAAGAAATTTCTAATTGCTAAATTCTGAAAAAACAGAGGTGTTAATTATTGGGCCAAAAACCTCAGCAAGTAATAACTTAAAACACAGCCTAATACTTGATGGCTGCTCTGTAAATTCATCATCGTCAGTTAGGAACCTAGGTGTGTTATTTGATAGCAATCTTTCCTTCGAAAACCACATTTCTAGCATTTGCAAAACAGCATTTTTCCATCTTAAAAACATAGCGAAATTACAACCTATGATCTCAAAGTCCCATGCAGAAATATTAATTCATGCCTTCATGACCTCCAGGATAGATTATTGTAACGCTTTACTGGGTGGTTGTTCTGCACGCTTAATAAACAAACTCAGGCTGGTCCAAAAATGCAGCAGCTAGAGTTCTTACTAGAACCAGAAAGTATGAGCATATTAGCCCGGTTCTGTCAACACTGCACTGGCTTCCTATTAAACATTGTATTGATTTTAAAATCTTGCTAATTACTTATAAAGCCCTCAATGGTTTAGCACCTCAGTACTTGAGGGAGCTCTTATCACATTATAGTCCCTCACGCCCGCTGCGTTCTCAAAACTCTGGCAATCTGATAATACCCAGAATATCAAAATCAACTGTTTAAACAGTTTAAATCTAGACTAAAGACCCATCTCTTTAACCTGGCCTACACATAACACATTTAAATATTTCTCATATTCAAATCCGTTAAAGGATTGTTAGGCTGCATTAATTAGGTCAACCGGAACCAGGAACACTTCCCATAACACCTGATGCAAGAAAAATGGAATCTATGCTAATATTGTCTGTCTCCTGCTTATTCCGAGGTCAGATCCAGTATTCACATAATTTTTTGTTGGTGAAAATACTAGTGGCCTATAACTTTTGTGCAGTATTATATATATATATATTTATTTACTTATTTATTTTTTTAAACGTAATACTTTATTCAGGAAGCTTTTAGGGTTTGTAATAGAAATAAATGTATCACAAGAATTTTAGTCTACTGGTCAAAATTATTAGCTCTCTGATGTTAATAGTCAATAGTGTATCCCTTTTCCTTGATAACAACCTTTAGTCATTTTCTGTAGTTCTCAACAAGTTTCAAGCATGTCTCCTGGGGAATGACAGCCCATTCTTCCTTAGCAAATCTCTCAAGCTCCTCCATATTTATTGGTTTTCTGGCACAAACTCTGGACTTTAGTGTGCCCCACAGATTTTCTATTGGATTCAGGTCTGGGCTTTGTGCAGGCCAGTCAAGTGCACTCTGCTCATTTAGAGGTATTTCTTCACCAGAAGTGAGGTATGCTTTAGGTCGTTATCATGCTGGAAGACAAAATGTTGACCCAAACCAAGTTTTATTGCAGACTGTCTGAGGCTGTCTTTTAAAATCTTCTTATAGTCTTCCTTTTTCCATGTTTCCTTCAACCCTGATTCCCAGTTCCAAACGCACTGAAACATCCCCACAGCATTATGCTCCCACCACCGTGTTTCACTGTGGGAACGGTGTTTTTGGGGTTGAATGCCTCCCTCTTCTTTCTCCAAACATAGGCAACATCTCTATGGCCAAAAACCTCTAGTTTTGTCTCATCTGACAGTTAATTAGGTTAATCAGGCAAATTAGGTTAATTTGGCAAGTCACTGGACAACAGGGGTTTGTTCTATAGCTAATCAAACTAATAATTTCTTAAGGGGGCTAATAATATTGACCTTATTTATATTTTAACTATTTTATTCAAGCAACTATAAGAAATCAGACTTTCTCTAGAAGAAATAAAATAATAAGAAATAATGTGAAAATTCTCTTGCTCTGCTAAACATCACTTGTGAAATACTCTAAAAAAAAAAAAAAAAAAAGTAAAATTTCACAGGGGGGCTAATAATTTTGTCTTCAACTGTGCATATATATATAAATAAAATCCATAATTTAAATGTAAAAAAATTCATATTATGAAATAAATGTTTTACTGTAATACACAAAAGAGAAAAATCTTATGAGTAAAATATCTCTGAAGTATATTTCCATTCATATTTGCATTTTTAGCACACCAGGGTGAATAGGAACTAGGGCTGCCCCATATTAGTCGACTAAACGTTAGTTGACCAGAAAAGGCTCGGTCGACCAAAATTTTATTAGTCGTTTAGTCGCAGAAATAAATAAATAAATCTCACGGAGAGATCGTTAATGGCTATAGTCTGTGTGGTAATACTAATACAGTAGGCTACATCAGGCAGTACACCCAACAATTGCCTATCACTCATCAACCTCAAATATGGCTTATTATCTGAAACGTAAGTAGCAACTTTACATGGCTGCTCAATGTAATGTTAACCTAGAGAAATGTGTGGAAGCTGAACAGACATGCGCTTACTGCAGGACAGATGGATGCGCCAGTGCGGTAATTTGCTCTTAGAATAGTTCACTCCCTCATTTTTGGGCATGCAGGTAAGAGTAAAACAATCGCACGGGACGCACGGGACGTGTCCCAGCAATAATTTAGATCAAACAATTAAATATATATTTGTAATTTCGGACGCATCTGAAATGTCACATCATTGATATATTACCTGATATATTACCTGTGCGGAAAGATGCACAATCTTCCAGCCTATGATAAAGTCATTATGAACATTGACAATAATTTGGGACAATTATAATGTGATTTTATGGTAAACTATGTTAAGTGTCCCTACCAATGTCAAAAGCAAACATACGTAAACATATGTAAAATAATGAAAGCAAACAGGATGTGTTTTTTGTCATCTCTTTTCTGTGAACTTGAGTGTGAAACTCAGTGCCTTACAGACATTAAAATACATAGAGAGTAAAATTTCTACTTTCTCAGATTATGTAATACATATGAAACATGCATTCAGACGTAGGTATCATAACTGCGGAGATGAGTCATAGTCACCGACTTCATTTCTTAAGCCAAAACACAAATAATGCACTAGTTTATCAATAAATTATTAAAATGTTAATGCAGTTTAATACAGTCTGCGCTGTGGCAAGCTTTATGCGTGTGCTTGAGCGCTTAGGATATGTAGGCAATTAAAGGCTCATTATAATGATTTAAATGATTTATTAATAAAAATACGATTAGTTGACTAATGTTTAAAATGAACGACTACTAGTCGACCAGAAAAATCCTTAGTCGAGGGCAGCCCTAATAGGAACATTAAATTATTCAGCCATTCACAGGAATATAAATATACAGATGAAAGTCATCCTGATTTACAGTCTTCATGTAGACAAGAAGAGTGTGGCAACAATAGAAGGATGGGGAAAAATGCAAATGCAGTTGAAGTATGTGGAGCAAGACAAAGGACTCAGAGTAGGGTAGAAGAGGTTGAAACTGTAGCATCGTTAACCACCATACTCCAGATACAAGCAGTCCGTACAGCTCTAGGTCCAGAGGCAATAGAAAGACTTGCTGAGAATTTGCCATCTATACATGGAAATATTTCTGAGTTTAGGAGAGAGTTGTCTAGAAAGATACGCCTCTATGATATGTCCTTAACTGAAGTCACCCAGATAATATCCCAAATCTTAACAGTGTCTGAATTCAGTGATTTTGCAAATGCAGTAAATAATTCTGCATTTAAAAATGCTAGTAAAGATAAATTGAGAGAAGGAGTTCTGAGAGCGTTAAAGAACATTGTTGGACCAAAAGTGGATTGGTCAAAGGTCACTAGTTGTGTACAGAAGAAGGGTGAAGCTCTAAGTGAGTATACTGAACGGTTTTGCCAGTCAGCTGCAGCATACAGTGGAATAGTTGACACGCCAGATAAGGTACTGGATCATAAAGGTCCACTAGTTCGAACATGGTTTGATAAACACTTAACAGAATATAGAAATGCACTGCCTTTCTTAGACCTCACATGGTCAAATAGAAGCCTGCAAAGCAACTTAGACAGTTTAGCTACGTGGAAAAGAAACTCTGATGTTAAAGCAAGAGTAAATATTGCAGCAGCATCCTTTAAGGTCAGCACAGAGAACCATAGAAACGTAAATGTCCTAAGAGAGAGGGTAATTGTCATTACTGTGGTAAACATGGACACAGGATGAAAGTGTAGGAAAAACAAAAAATATATATAAGAGAAATGAACAATTTAAATCAGTTTTTACACAGTCTGCTAGCAGCGCTAAAACAGACCCTCCCCACTACACCAAACTCGTTGAGCAACTTGCTGAAGTGCTAACTGTTAAGGCTGTGAGTTCTTAATTACCCCAGTAATCTACAACAAAGATGAAAGATTCTTTTGTAAACAGAACAAAAGGAAGCTGATTATCACTTCCCCCACTTGGGATCACTGATTACACAGTAAGATTCGCAAACCAACTATAGGGACAGATTAGGACACAGATCAGTGAGGAACCCAAAGGAAGAACCAAAGTGCAACAGGCCTCAGGGACCAACCTTTTGGGTGAAGATATCCTCATAGTTGTTCCCCCATCAATAGTTTTCTCCCCACCTCACTGGTCTATAGGTGTCAAATTACTTTAAACTAGACTTAGAAAAAAACACTATACGATCACTAGACTTAAAAACCACTATAAGATCAACTGAAGTCTAAAAAACACTATACGATCACTAGACTTAAAACCACTATGCGATCAAGAGAAGTCTGAAAATGAAGGTTTAAATTTGTATTATGTGAGAGTTTTTATAGAACTCTCAAATGGGGTTTGTAGGATTACAAATTTAAGAATTTGTTTAAGATATGCTGATCCTATGTTCTGACATATCATCACATGAAAAAAAACTAAGGTGAAGTGCATTGCAATTAGCTGCTAAGAAGATCAAGTCAGGCAGCTCAGGGGTCTGAGACATTAACCTTTGTCTTTATGTACGTCTGGTTACGGGGCTTGATTTCCTGTATTGTCTTTAGAAGTGGTCACTTCTGTAAGGTCAACACTTTTAAGGACTGCCCACTGAATGCCTATAAAATACAATGTATCAGTTGCCTAAGTTGGAAGAGTAACTTCTGCTTGAAAGATATCCCAACATCTCCTGGTTCTCTGCTTCAACGAAGAAAAAAAGTTTTCTACAATATTGTCTTTTAGTTTGAGTGGCTAAAGACCATTCAAACTATCACAGCTGGAGAACTGCAGAAAAATTTCAGAAAAAAAAAAGCCTCAAACTAATTTTTCAAACAGCACCTTATACCACATGTTGTTTGGGAGGGTTTAAAGAAATAATAATAAAATATAGCAATTACAGGGCCAAGCACTACAGAGGCAAAATGAAGAGCTAAGCATGGAATGGAGCATCAGACCAACTGCAGCAATTAATTAAAAAGATGATTAATTAAAATGATGATTTTAATCAAAATGGCTGAAAAAATCATAAAGACAACCACTAGTAATATGATTTAGTGGCTTATCACTTTTGACCAGTAGGTGGTGCTGCTATCTAAAATATGTGGTGTGTTCTGTGTGAGGTGACAATGGCCGTCACAAAGTCAAAATGTCAATATGTCAAAGCTTTACAGCTTCAGAGTCATTTTCGCATCATGCTTCAAATTTGTAGTGGCGCTATACAGTTTTGTCCATAATTTTTTGCCAGAATGGTCTGATGATGATCTGATTCAATTTTGGTGAAAATCGGACTAACGGTCGAGGAGTTTGAAAAAGTAGGTTTTCAACAAAGTAAAATGGTGAACATGAAGTTCAGCCTACAATGGAATAATTGGTATCTATGTTGTCGGTTTGACCCAAGTAATATTTTGAGACCAGTGTAAGTACAACAGGCTAATGCAATCAAAAGTCATTAGCATTTTTGGAAATGTTATAATTAATGGTTAATGAATGATTTAGTACTCTTGACCAGTAGGTGGCACTGTTACCAAATTCATGTGGTGTGGTCAGTGTGAGGTGGCAATGGCACATAAAAAAAATGTCAATATGCATTTACGTCAATATGTCAAAGCTTAGACAGCCTCAGATGCAGTTTGGCATCTTTCTAGCAAATTTGTTGATGCCCAAAACGAAAACCATTTCCTAAGGTGCATTGACACGAAATCAATGATTTTCTGTCAGCATGGTCTGAAGATGATCAGTCAAATTTGGTGAAAATCGGAGTAACGGTCTAGGATGAGTTCGAAAAAGTAGGTTTTTAACATAAATCAAAATGGCGGACAGGAAGTTCATCCAATTATGGCATAATTGGTATCAATGTTCTCGGCATGACCCAAGGAATATATCAAGATCAGTTTCATTACAATAGACTAATGTAAACAAAAGTTATTAATAAAAGTTTAGTTAGTGTCAGGGCATGGTGCCGAAGACACATACCAAGTTTCGTAACGATACATCAATGCGCTTATAAAATATAGCCTTTTACAACAAAAATTCAAAATGGCCAACGCCCAAAATGGCTGACATGGAAAATCGGGTATGGTTCGACTCGGCAAGGTCCACCGAATCTAAAGAGACCATTTTGGCCAAACCACTGAAAAGTTATAAGCAAAAATAGCCATTTTTTGTATCTCTTGACCACTAGGTGGCACTGCGCCGAAACACTGCAGGTAGCCCCAGGTCATGCTTGTTGCACACACCAAGTTTGGACTCAGTATGCCAAACCGTTGCGGAGATATAGCCTCACATCCATTTTTGTGTTACGTAATTACGTAAAATTCGCATTATTTGAGAACGATTTGGCTAATCAACTTGAATTTGTCAGCATGGTCTGAAGATGATCTGAGTTAATTTTGGTGAAAATCAGACAAACCGTCTAGAACGAGTTCGAAAAATCAGGCTTTTCAAACAATTAAAAAAAAAAAAAAAAAAAAAAACTTATGATTTTTGAAATTTGGTGTTCATTCAACTCGGCATAAGCCAAGGATTCAGAGGAAAAAAAGAATGTTCCTTCTAGACCTTATGAAACCTTATCAAAAGTTATTAGCATGAAATAAATGAAATTTTGGACAAGTGGTGGCTAGAGAGTTTGAGATTCTAAACTTGCTATGGTTAATATTGAGACTGTTCTCTATCAGTGTGCCAAATTTCACAACTTTCCCACAAGCGGTTCTATGAACTGCCATAGACTTCCCGAGCGGAAGAAAAAGAACGCTAACGAATATAATAGGTTCCTCCGCACCTTCGGTGCTTGGCGCCTAAAAAAACTGAGCAATTCCAATAGGGTCCTTGCACCACCAACTCCACAAGCATATTAATGTGCTATACACTACTGAAGCTTTAAAACAGGACTGGGTTTAGTGGTCAGATGAAACGTTAACAAAAAAAGTTATAAGATAGGTTTGGTGCACACAGGGATAAAAAAGTACCCATGTGTACAATGAAATATACTGCTGTAACTTTAATATTGTGGGCCTATTTTTTGCCAGACATCATGGATATCTTGTTCAGATAGATGGCATGATGGATTCAAATACCAACAGATAAATAAAACACCCTGACTGTCCCTGCTAGAAATCTTATAAAGAGCCGTGGTTGGATCTTCCATCAGGACAATTATATAAAAACAAGCATCAAAATCAAAACAAAAATGGGTAACTGAGCAGTGAGCATAAAACCAAGCATCTGTCATGGCCACCCCAGTTTCCTGACCTTAATCCTATATAAAATGAGTAGGGCGAACTGAAGAGGAGAAACACCAACATGGACCTACAAATCTAAAAGGTCTGGAGTAATTCTGGATGAAGGAATGGTCTCTGATTTCTTGTCAGATGTTCTCCAAACTCATCAGGCATTACAGGAGAAAACTCAGAGCTGTTATCTTGGTAAAAGGAGGTTGCAAAAATTATTGAATAAAAAGGGTATGTTTAATTGTGGCCAATATATATTAGATAATAACACATTTCATAATGAGATTAAATGACATTTCTCTCCCCAGCCACAGACCCCAAATTATGTCTATGCTTGCTATGGATGCAAAGACGGATTCAGGTTTCGGAGGCAATAAAAGATAAAACCTCTTAAGCTCCAAAAGCATATTTTGGATTTTTTGCAGATTTTGGCATACCTGAATTAAAATAGTGCCCTACTCACATACATTGGAGTAAATTGATAAATATGGTCTAATTTCACAGAACACACCCTAAATTTAACCCGTGGGTAGAATAATTTAAATTTGTTATCGTATTTTTAATAACTGTTTAATAAACACAAATAAAAAACTAATTTAGATTTTTGATCAAGTTTTTATTTGAAAGCCTGTTATTTAAGATCTATTTGGTCCAGTACCCTGCAGAAAGTTTCTTTTGAATTCACTAGGTGCCAATAAATAGGGGAAAAAAAGAATTTTCTTTATATAATTTAAAAAAATACAGTTATTGAGATTTATTTGAAAGAAGGCAAAATGTCCTCTAGGGGTCTCCATTTTGCGAGTTCAGGCATACCTGAATTCAAAAGAGTCCCATTCCCATATACAGGTCCTTCTCAAAACATTAGCATATTGTGATAAAGTTCATTATTTTCTGTAATGTACTGATAAACATTAGACTTTCATATATTTTAGATTCATTACACACAACTCGAAGTAGTTCAAGCCTTTTATTGTTTTAATATTGATGATTTTGGCATACAGCTCATGAAAACCCAAAATTCCTATCTCAAAAAATTAGCATATCATGAAAAGGTTCTCTAAACGAGCTATTAACCTAATCATCTGAATCAACTAATTAACTCTAAACACCTGCAAAAGATTCCTGAGGCTTTTAAAAACTCCCAGCCTGGTTCATTACTCAAAACCGCAATCATGGGTAAGACTGCCGACCTGACTGCTGTCCAGAAGGCCATTATTGACACCCTCAAGCAAGAGGTCTGTGGGAAGGAAAAAGTGTGGCAGAAAACGCTGCACAACAAGAAGAGGTGACCGGACCCTGAGGAAGATTGTGGAGAAGGACCGATTCCAGACCTTGGGGGACCTGCAGAAGCAGTGGACTGAGTCTGGAGTAGAAACATCCAGAGCCACCGTGTACAGGCGTGTGCAGGAAATGGGCTACAGGTGCCGCATTCCCCAGGTCAAGCCACTTTTGAACCAGAAACAGCGGCAGAAGCGCCTGACCTGGGCTACAGAGAAGCAGCACTGGACTGTTGCTCAGTGGTCCAAAGTACTTTTTTCGGATGAAAGCAAATTTTGCATGTCATTCGGAAATCAAGGTGCCAGAGTCTGGAGGAAGACTGGGGAGAGGGAAATGCCAAAATGCCTGAAGTCCAGTGTCAAGTACCCACAGTCAGTGATGGTCTGGGGTGCCATGTCAGCTGCTGGTGTTGGTCCACTGTGTTTTATCAAGGGCAGGGTCAATGCAGCTAGCTATCAGGAGATTTTGGAGCACTTCATGCTTCCATCTGCTGAAAAGCTTTATGGAGATGAAGATTTCATTTTTCAGCACGACCTGGCACCTGCTCACAGTGCCAAAACCACTGGTAAATGGTTTACTGACCATGGTATTACTGTGCTCAATTGGCCTGCCAACTCTCCTGACCTGAACCCCATACAGAATCTGTGGGATATTGTGAAGAGAAAGTTGAGAGACGCAAGACCCAACACTCTGGATGAGCTTAAGGCCGCTATCGAAGCATCCTGGGCCTCCATAACACCTCAGCAGTGCCACAGGCTGATTGCCTCCATGCCACGCCGCATTGAAGCAGTCATTTCTGCAAAAGGATTCACGACCAAGTATTGAGTGCATAACTGAACATAATTATTTGAAGGTTGACTTTTTTTGTATTAAAAACACTTTTCTTTTATTGGTCGGATGAAATATGCTAATTTTTTGAGATAGGAATTTTGGGTTTTCATGAGCTGTATGCCAAAATCATCAATATTAAAACAATAAAAGGCTTGAACTACTTCGAGTTGTGTGTAATGAATCTAAAATATATGAAAGTCTAATGTTTATCAGTACATTACAGAAAATAATGAACTTTATCACAATATGCTAATTTTTTGAGAAGGACCTGTACATTGGGCTAAATGGATAAAAATGGTCTCATTTTACACAAAACATTTGAAATTTTAACACATGGGTGGAATAAATCATAATTATTATTGTATTTGTTCACAATCCATACTTTCCCTGGTGCCCGTTTCACATCCATTGCTCCCTCCTTCCGTAAAATAAAACAACTTAATCTAACAGTTGATATAAAAAGTTTATGGCCACTTTTAGCACACAAAAGTAGTAATCAGAGCAGAAATGTGACGCAAATGTTTATTTGTTTACAGAAATAATTTCCATCGGCGGGATGCTTTTGATCATTATTCTCTGTAATGTGTTAGATCAATGAAATATTATTAACTACATATTCACATTTTGGACAATGAGAATGAGAACTTTCATTTGATATTTGACTCTATATTTGGTAAGTTTGAGCGATATAAATATGAATATTATTACGTCGATCTTCACGGGGGGTGGCTTGTTTGTGGGGGCGAATTCAGACCTTAATATCTTGCTTTATGTAACATAAATGCAAAATTGATGCATGTATTCCGAAAGATTAGATTGTAAACTTTCAAAGGATACTATGTGTGTCTATGTTTGTGCTCTAACACATATACTATTTTCAAAAAAACTGTAGCCTTCTTTGATTATATTTACCAAGGGTATGAATAATTTTGTGGACAACTGTACATGCCTTTTTTTTTTGTACACCTCTGCAGTAAAAATGAATTGTGTTAATAATGATTAACTTACTATAACTTGATAACTTCTATTATAACTTGATTGTTTTTCTACTGTTTTAATTAGAAGTTAAATATAAAAAACTAATAATAATAATAATAATAATAATATTTATTATTATTATTTACATTTGACCTAATGATAACATACTTTTAAAAAAGTTTAAAATTTGTCATTACAAAGGTTTTGTTTTTTTTTTTTTGTTTTTTTGAAGCCCTCACTTTAAAGTCTCAATATCACCTCATAATGGAAAGGCTCATTTATGTTATTATTCAGGTGGTCCTAAAACAATTTAAGTAGCATAGAGGCCTGATTATCATTAGTACATAAATTACAACTTAAATTCCTCTGATTAAAGAAAAGAAAATTAACATCATTCAAACCATACCTCCACTATTGATGAATTTTTAAGAGCCCTGGCTATCAACTTGACATCTGTCGTCAATTTTTTCATTCGGTTGAATGACGTCAGCATCAATATGTCAACATCTGCAATGAAATAATGAAAATGTTAAGTGCATCATATACGTATTAATGTGCATAATGAGGTATGAGAATAACTGATATATACATCCATCTCGTGACTGTTCGATGATATTCTTCATAAATCTGTCCTTGTGAAGATTCACATCACCAAACCAGAATTCCACCTGCTTCTTCACTTCAGCCAGCAGCTGTTTGACCCGAGATCTCTTCTTTTTTTCGTTCTCTTTCTTCTCATCCCGGTTTACACAGGCGGTATCCCTTCCTGAGGACATCTGCTCTGTGTCTATCATATTGCTATGGCTGTTGGTTAACAATGTTAGTCATAATGTTAGTCATAACAAGATATCTGTAAAACCATTATCTGTACAGAATCAATAACGTCGAGCTACTGACTAACTAAAGATCACAGATTCTTACCTTTAACTTTTCGCTTTCTTTATTAACTTAAATAACAATAATTGCTTTACACTACACAGCAATTTATACAGACTGCGAAAATGTTTTACTTAAACACAGATGAAAGACGGCGACACAATCTGAACTGTTCCACCCTTGTTGTTTGTTCGACAGTAGTTCAAAATCAGTTCATATGCGCGAAGTTCCTACTTCGTGTCGCATAAACATGACGTCAGTGCGCACGCCGGGAAATTTAAAGAAAACCGCCTACTTGAGAAAAAAAAAAGAAAACTGCCTACTTTTTTTATTTTTTATTTTTTTATTATGAGGATTGTTTTGGTAATACCACTGATGCATACGGTTTTTCTTCTGTATGTATTTATGTTATTATTATTATATTATTTTATTTACTTATTTTAAGTTGTTGTTATTATTATTATTATTATTATTATTATTTGTCTGTATGTATTTATATTTGTATGTGAAACTTTACAAGATGTGATCTTTTGTCTTTTTCTTAGTTTTATTCCTTTAGAAGTTTGTTTGTTCTGTCTTTTTTGTATCTGTTTAATGTTTGCCAGGGTGAGTGGATATCCGGAGCTTAGTTCAGATGCCCTTCAAATAAAATGTTTAAAAATTATATTGATTAAGTGGCTTTTTTTTTTTTTTTTTTTTTTAAAAAACACACAAGGAGCTCCTGCATGCATTTACACTGCATTTACAAAATGCATAAATAATATTATGATATTAATGTTTTAAATATAAAATTTAGAACACAGAAATATGAAATTATAGAAAAATAGAATTACACTTTTAAATGTGAGACTAAAATTGCCAGTAGGTGGCAGTAGGCCCCTGTCTTAATGGCAGTCGCTGTCGATGTCATTTATTAAATTGATTCAAAACGGCTGATTCATTAAAAAACGAAATAAGAAAATCTGTTTTTATGAATGGATCAGTGAATCATTGAATAAAAAATGCAAATTCATTCAGTACCAAAACACTGCAGGCACAACATGGCTATGCTTAGAACTAGAGCAAAAATACTAGATGCCTCATTAGCGACTGTTTCTATGGGCCGCTATACATAAGCGGTCTGCCTGCAGCGGTCCTGCAGATTTGCTTTATTCAACATCAGGAAAATCAGGCCCTTTCTTTTTATATCTCCTATATTTTCTATCTGTTTTCTTTTTCTTTTTTTCCCCTTGCTGTTTTTTTGGTAAAACTGAAGGATCTAACTTAAGGATGTGTTCATGTCCCATAAAGGCCATAAAGGTGATGTCTGTTTAAAGAATGCCATTTGATGGCATAGAAACCATTATACTTAAATTGTTTAATACTTTTTCATGGTCTTCTGCAATGTTTGAGGCATATTGAAACAGCTGTACCTAAATACTTTTTATGCTTTGATGTTGGCCTAATTTCAGTTACATACGTTTTAATTTTAATTTATAATTAATTTATAATTTTATTTTTAGATTTTTGTTGTATTAACAACTTAGTTGTAAGTTGACACCTTTTGAGTAGACATGCATATTGATTTTTTTTTTTTTCAAATAAAACTCCCATAGTCCATAACTACTGTATTTTTAACATATTTTAATATATAAATTCAGTTAAATCATCAAAAATTTGTATGACTTGACAGCGACTTACTCCCACCTCTGATATCTAGTACTCCTAAAGCTACTGCCACTTGATCACAATCTTTTAAGAAGAGAGTAGTGTCATCTGCCAACTGATGACACTGTCGACTGATGATCACTTCCCTCCCAGCAATAGAGATACCTGTAAGATTACTTTGCTTAATATGGTCTGCTAACAGCTGCGCAGCCAATAAAAATAAATATGGAGAAATGGGACAACCTTGACGTATACCCCTATTAATATCAAATCTAGATGAGGTCCCATGCTTCAGTTTAAATGAGCTGTTAGCATTACAATATAAATTGCAATTCTAATTGCATTACAGAAAAAAGGAACAAAACCAAACTTAAGACTAAGGAAAATAAAATTATGTTTCAGATGCTTTGTAGAAATCCAGAAATAAAATATAACTTTAATCAGAAATCAAATGGGAATAATCAAGAATATCCAAAACTAGTCTAATACTATTGGATATTATATTATTATATAATATTAATGTCTCTATTCTTCATAAATCCTGATTGTGTTTGATCAATAGTTGAGTCACAGTTCAATTCTCTCGGCAAAAATCGCAGCAAGTATATTTAATAGACATATTGGCCGCCAATTATCAATAAACAAAAAATCTTTCTTTGACTTTGGAACAAGTGTGATGAGACCTTGATTCATACTAGATGGCAGCTGACCATTGAAAATACTCTCATTAAATACATTACGTAAGAAAGGCGCCATCTGCTGGGCAAAAAACTTATACAACTCTGCTATTAGCCCATCTGTTCCAGGGGATTTATTATTTTTAAATGGTTAATGGAATCCAGTATTTGTCACAGAAAGTTTATCTTCCATTAAAATATTCTTAGAATCTTTTAAAAAAGAAAAAAAAAGAGGATGTTAATTGTTCTGAGTACACAGCAGTTGTGAACCTATAGTGTGGTGAATGACATCAAGTTGATCGTTCAAAAATGGCGAACGCATCTACGTGCTTGGAGCGATCCAATAGGCCATCTATACATATCTATGGCAACAATAACCTAATTTAGACAGATGATGAGATTGGTATTATGAAGTTATACAGTAAGATACCTGAAGCAGCTACATTTTGCTGTTTAAGTGATGGTTTATAAATTATTTTAATGCACATGAAAACTCTTGATGTGCAAAAGACATAGTAATAAAAACATTCGGGGCTTTACAGAAAACATTCAGGGCTTCAGCCCCTTAGCCCACCCCTAGCGCCGCCCCTGATGTTTGCATAATATAAAAAAAAAAGAAAACCGCCTACTTCTCTACTATATAAGTAGAAGAAAAGCAGTAGGCGAGCGAATAAGTAAGTCTGAATCCTTAGTATTCATGAAAGAGTAGGTGAGAATTACCTGGGTGACGTACTAATTCTCGCGAGGTTCAGACATACCTCTACTTACCTCTGCTGTGCCCGAATATAGGTGTGTTCAACTTGAAGCAGGCTACAGACGGCAGTCAACGAGATCAGCCTGTTGCAGTCAGTGGCGGAGTTGAAAACGTATACGTCAGGTCGGACACTTTCTGCTCTCCGTAGTGTCGCTCACGTGGTGTTTGTGCACTCTATCACAGATGAAGTGAATAAAATGCACTATTTGTCAAATACACAGATGTTTCAGAAACATCTGACGGTTGGTGTCGCTGTTGGACAGTTACTTCCTGTTTTAAGCACAGAGCGTAGAGAAGTGTGTAGCTCCTTAGAGCTTTCGTTTATTTTTTATAGCAATCTCTATCTTACTACTACTAACTGTAGTTTAAAGTGATAAAATATATTCTTGATTTCACCAAATCTCAAACTTGATCCGTCAAACTGATTTGACTGATCTAATCGTTTCACCTTTATACGTTATACGATAGAGCAGCGCATTAGCATTCCACTAGCCGCTTAGCTGGCCTTGCTTTACTCGCATTTCTGTTTTGCGTTAATCTGTCATTTTCTTTGCCCTCTCTTTTGCTTATCGTTCGCGTTTATCATCTAACCGTGAGTGCAACGCGTTAACATTTCCGAAACCGTTTCTCTGATTTTTCCCCTGCTCCTCCTTACACAAGTTCATCAAACAACAGTGGTAAGTTAAGTTTGAATCATTCTACATTCAGGTGAGTAATGGCATCTTCTCCTACTATTGTTGTGTGCACTGCCTGTCACATGTACAGTTTATCTATCTCTGTCAGCAGTGAGGGATTTACATGTGATAAATGCAGGGAAATAGGCTGACAGAGAAGATTTCAGAACTAGAGACATGCATCCAAACTTTAACTGAGGATAGTAAGAATGTGAGGGCCGTAGATTCGGTTTTGGATGCGACTAGCTCAGATAGGCCTGTACATTGTTCGGTTCCGGTAACTTCGCCAGTGCAGCAGGGCAACTGGGTGACAGTGAGGCGGCATAGTCGTGGGTCAAAACATCGCTCTTCCGTTCCGATCCAAACATTAGACCGGTTCTCCCCACTTAGTGACGCACCCACTGAGAAACCTGATGAAAGTGCTCTAGTCATTGGCGATTCTATTGTACGGAATGTGAAAATAGAGACACCTGCCACTATAGTCCAATGTTTACCAGGAGCCAGAGCGCCTGACATCTTGGCAAATTTAAAAGTGCTGGCTAATGCTAAACGTAAATTCAGTAAGATTGTTATTCACGTCGGCACTAATGATGTTCGACTTTGCCAGTCGGAGATCACCAAAAATAATGTTAAAGAAGTGTGTGAACTTGCAAGTTCGATGTCAGACACTACAATATGCTCTGGTCCCCTCCCTCCTTACCATAGTGATGAGATACATAGCAGACTGTCATCACTAAATGGCTGGATGTCTAAGTTGTGCCCGCAGAATAACATAGGTTTCACAGACAATTGGACAAGTTTTTGGAGTAGACCTGACCTGTTAAAAAGAGATGGTCTCCATCCCTCCTGGGGAGGTGCCGCTCTTCTCTCTAGTAATATGGCATATAGTCTTAGAGTTTGAACTTGACTAACTGGGGCCCAGGTCAGGAAGCAGACAGACTGGCTAAACCAAATGTCTGCGAGCTGCCTCACGTCACCAAAATCAGCTAACTTTCAGCACATAGAAAACATTCTATCTAGACACCATACTGTAGAGATGTGTCTGTTCCCCGAACTAGAAAATCCAAAAAATGTTAAAACCAATCTAAGAGTAACAATTTAATTGATGTTCAGCAAATATACCAATCACATAATACAGAGGAACAAATGATAAAGCTTGCCTTATTGAATATCAGGTCCCTCTCTTCAAAACCACTTTTTGTACATGACTTAATTACTGATCTTAACCTAGATGTGCTCTGTTTGACAGAAACCTAGCTAAAACCAGATTATTATATTATTTTAAATGAGTCTACCCCCCAAGATTACTGTTATAAACATGAGCCGCGTCTAAAAGGTAAAGGGGGAGGTGTCTCTACTATTTATAGCAATAACTTTAGCGTTTCTCAGAGAACTGGCTTCAAGTATAACTCATTTGAAATAATGGTGTTTCACATAACATTATCCAGAGAAAAGGGTACAAAGGATAAATCCCCCGCGACATTTGCACTAGTTACAGTATACAGGCCTCCAGGGCACCATACAGACTTTATTAAAGAATTTGCTGAGTTTCTATCGGAGTTAGTGATGTCTGCAGATAAAGTCTTAATAGTGGGTGATTTTAACATCCATGTTGATATAAAAACATAAAAGACGCATTGGGATCAGCCTTTATAGATATTCTGAACTCTATTGGAGTTAGACAACATGTGTCAGGACCTACTCATTTTGTCGAAATCATACTCTAGATTTAATACTGTTGCATGGAATTGATGTTAATGGAGTTGAAATTCTGCAGCAAAGCGATGATATCTTGGATCATTATCTAGTCTTGTGTATACTCCAGATAGCTAAAACTGTAAATCCCACTCCTTGCTACAAGTATGGTAGAACCATCACCTCACAGCCTTATACTTTATATCTTCCTGACTTATCTGAATTCCTTAGTATATACAATAGCTCAGATAAACTTGATGATGTGACTGAAACTATTGACTCTCTCTTTTCTAGCACTTTAGATGTGGTGGCTCCTTTACGCTTAAGGAAGATTAAGGAAAACAGTCCGACACCATGCCATAACGAGCACACTCGCGCCCTAAAGAGAGCTGCCCGGAAAATGGAGCGCAGCTGGAGGAAAACAAAACTAGAGGTCTTTCATTCCGGCTGGCGTGAGTCTACCGTATCCTATAGAAAAGCATTAAAAACTGCTAGAAATGATTACTTCTCAGCTCTTTTGGAAGAAAACAAGCATAACCCTAGGTATTTATTCAATATAGTGGCAAAATTAACAAAAAATAAAGCACCAACAGATTTTTCCAAACAGCACAGTGGTAATGACTTTATGAAATACTTTACAACAAAGATCGATACTATTAGAGATAAAACTGTAACCATGCAGCCGCCAGGAACAGTATCGGATCAATTATCGGATCAAATAGTGCGTTATAGATCTCATGAGGAACTATTTCGCTCATTCTCTACTATAGGAGAGGAAGAATTTTATAAACTTGTTAAATCATCAAAACCTACAACATGTATGTTAGACCCTATCCCATTTAATCTACTAAAAGAGGTGCTTCCAGTTATCTTAGATCCTCTTCTGAATATTATAAATTCATCACTGTCATCAGGATATGTCCCTAAAACCTTCAAACAGGTTGTTATTAAGCCTCTCATTAAAAAAACATAACTTGACCCCAACCAATTGATTAATTACAGACCGATCTCGAATCTCCCTTTTCTATCAAAAATACTAGAAAAGGTAGTATCCTCACAATTATGTTCCTTTTTAGAAAAAATTAATATCTGTGAGGATTTCCAGTCAGGATTTCGACCTTATCACAGTACTGAAACTGCTCTCATTAGAGTAACAAATGCTCTTATCATCCGATCATGGTTGTATCTCTCTATTAGTGCTACTGGATCTTAGTGCTGCGTTTGATACTATTGACCACAACATTCTTTTAAATAGACTCAAAAATTATGTTGGCATTAGTGGTAGTGCATTGGAATGGTTTAAATCGTACTTATCTGACCGCCATCATTTTGTGGCAATAAATGAAGAGGTATCATATCGATCGCAAGTGCAGTATGGAGTACCTCAAGGCTCAGTACTAGGGCCATTACTTTTTACACTTTACATGTTACCCTTAGGAGATATCATCAGGAAACATTTTGTTAGCTTTCACTGTTACGCTGATGATACTCAGCTCTATATTTCTTCAAGTTCCGGAGAATCATACAAATTTGAAAAACTAATGGAATGCATAGTCGATATAAAAAACTGGATGACAAGTAATTTCTTACCGCTAAGTTCTGTCAACACTGCACTGGCTCCCTATTAAACATTGTTGTTACGAATCAGGTCGCTGTGGCTCCCTCCCTTCACCACTAGAGGGAGCCATCACTGCACACTGGACCATATCACAAACTCCATTTCCCATAACCCCTTTCCAGCCCCTTCCTGTGACCTTTCACCTCCACACCTGTCAGTAATCACGAAGTATTATATTGTCCAGGCCTACAATTGTTGTATTGTCCAGGCCTACAAACTGTTCTGTCTGCTCCGCCCTGGTGGGCATCTGATCCGCCCTGGTGGGCGTCTGATTCGCCTGATCTGCCTTGGTGGGCGTCTGATTCGCCTGATCCGCCCTGGAGGGCGTCTGACCCGCCTGATCCGCCCTGGAGGGTGCCTGACCCGCCTGATCCGCCCTGGAGGGCATCTGATTCGCCTGATCTGCCCTGGTGGGCGTCTGATTCGCCTGCTCCGCCCTGGTGGGCATCTGCTCCACTCGCCTGTCAGTCATGGACCTGGGCCACCCTTCTGCACTCCGCCCCATTATAGTTATTATAGTCCCTCACGCCCGCTGCGTTCTCAATACTCTGGCAATCTAATAATACACAGAATATCAAAATCAACTGCGGGCGGTAGATCGTTTTCTTACTTAGCGCCAAAACTATGGAACAATCTACCTAATTCTGTTCGGGAGGCAGACACACTCAGTCAGTTTAAATCTAGACTAAAGACCCATCTCTTTAACCTGGCTTACACATAACATATTAACACATTTCTATAATTCAAATTCGTTAAAGGATTGTTAGGCTTCATTAATTAGGTCAACCAGAACTGGGAACACTTCCCATAACACCTGATGCACTCGCTGCATCATAAGAAGAATGGAATCTATGCTATTATTGTCTGTCTCCTGCTTATTCTGAGGTCAGATCCAGTATGAATCCTGAACAGTTGGCCACTGCAGTTCTGTGTCACAGATGGAGTTTTGGTTCTTTGCCACTGTCGCCTATGGCTTGCTCAGTTGGGGACAACTAAATTACACAATTAATTTGGGACAATCAATTGATTAATTTGGAACTATTGATTAATTTCCTCTAAGCACTATATAAATAAAGCTGACTTGACTAATACAGCGCCATCTGTTCAAGAATATGGTTCAGCATAAACATGCTATTAATACTAATAAAATGAGGGTATATATGCTTTTATTCATGTTTTATGATAAACTTGACCACAGATAACGTGAGACTACAGTAAAAATACTTATACTGTTCTAAAAACACAGATTTGTGGCAATTGTTGGATCTAAAAAGGTTAGAATAAACACAAAACACGTGATTGTTGTCATGCGGTGAATCTGACCAATCGTGAAACAGCTGTTACGTCATCAAAGCTCATGCAGCCTCTCTTGAGAAACTGTGGCGGCTGAGTTAGCCTGCTGGTCTCGAATCGCTATTGCGGTCCTTTGATGCCACTCGTGACAGTCGCATGCCGTTGGCTCCGTCTCAAGTCAGACAAAATTTCTAACCAGCATGCACTGCTTCAAGTCAGAATTTGATTGAGCTGCGCTGCGTTAAGTCAAACGCACCTTATGTCTGCTTACCTACTATATAGTGGAGGGTCGAGCGAGGCTTTGTGAAACACTGTCGAAGCAACTGTGCTGAGGCTTCGAAACAATTCGACACCTGTCTCTACGGTGACCCCTAGTTGTCATTTTCAAGTATTGCTCTGAAACAGCCTTGACAATTTTAATCAGTTAAATGAATTGACAAATTATAACATATTAGAAAGTAGAATAAATAAACTAAAAAAATAACAAATATAGACCAGAGGGAAATTATACAAGGTTAAACCTTTTTTAAAAGCATTTTTTAACTTCTGAATGATTTTTTTTATGCCCATCAAAGACAAAACATATTATTTATAGTCAACCAGAAAAATTGGCAGTACTGGGTTTTTACCCCAAAAATTGCAGTAAATAATTGGTAACCCTCTATAATAACGTTCAGTTGTAAGTCATTTATAAGTGATTAGTTAATAAAAAAAAAAATCATTTACAAAACATTCATAAACGATTAATAAGTGATATGCTATCAATTTGTGTATGTTTTGTTAATTCATTTACAAGTCATTTATAAGTAATTAGTTAATGATGAACTAATCATTTACAAAACAGAAATTATTAATACGTGATATGTTAGTATTTTTATATATGCTTTGTACATTAAGTTATAAATTATTTACAAGTGATTAGATGATGAACTAATTATTTACAAAACATCACTATATGTTTACAAATGATTATTAAGTAATATGCTAACGATTTACAAATCTATCGTAAGTTATCTTAAAAAAACAGCATATCATGAAGTGATCAAACAGAGCCTTAGAAAATGGTTAGTTAATATATTATTAATCACTTATAATTAATTGAAATGTCAATCATTGAAATGTTTACCCTCCATTGAAGATCACATCATGAATAGATCATTTATGAATCTTTCTGCATCGCTTATTCTAAAGTGTAAACAATTCATCAGTTGTAAATGTTTTACTCATTATTCATAGATCTTTCTCCCCAGTGTGTATACCCACACAACCTGTAACCGGCAAGTTGGTAAAACATTTACAACTGATGAGTAGTTTACACTTTGCAAAATGATGCAAAAAAAATATTGTAAATGCCTTGTATACACCAGATCATTTGTAACTTAAGAAAAATCTACAAATGTTAGTGATGAATTGTTTACACTTTAGATGTAGAGGATGCAGAAAGATTTGTAAATTATTTATTCATGCATTTTGAATGCTTTGTAGTGTGTAATGCAATGTAAGGGCTAACTGGTGAGGGTAAAGATGTCTTCTGTGACACACATGGAGTAATTTTGCACTGTGCACCTAATGTGATTTTCAGTGGATGGTAAAACTAGTTTACATTATCACTAGATCCAACACACTCTACACAGAACACAAGTCTGATGAGAGAAAGGGTTTACACGTTTATTTAACTGACAGCAAATAATTTATTATTACCTAAAAAAGAAAATAGTTTTAGAATAATTGCATTTTTGTGCCTTTTACCAGACCAGCTTATACCTTTAATGAAACATACAAAAATTATATACTGATCATTTACTAATGGTTTGATCATCATTTGTTCATGATTAACAAATGTTTATTGAGATAACAGTACTATGTTGACATTTCAATAATTATTAATAAGTGATTAATACTATATTAACTAGTAAGTTATTAACCATTTACTGAAGATCTGTTCGATTAATTCTTGATATTTTTTATTTTTTTTAAGATTTATTTTTTAATTTTGTAAATCGTTAGCATATTACTTAATCATTTGTGAATGTATAGTCATGTTTTGTAAATGATTAGTTCATGATTATCTAATCACTTGTAAATTATAATTCAATCAATAAAATTAACATATCACTTATTAATCATTTATAAACCGTCATATTTTGTAAATGATTAGTTCATAATTAACTAATTACTTGTAAATCAACTTGTAATTGACTAACCCTAAATTAATTAACAAAAGGTACACAAATTGCCACCATATGACTTATTAATCATTGGTGAATGTTTTGCAAATTATTATTTCATCATTAACTAACAATTTATAAATGACTTACAACTGAACATTATTATAAAGTGTTACCATTTATTTTCATCGAAATATCAAGTAATCTGCGTAGAATTTACAATTTGAGCTGTGTTGGGTTGTCTAAATAATTTGCTTGCGACTTGTGTATTTTTTCCCAGATGGATATTACGATTCAAAAAGGGGGGTCTCTGCCAGAACCAATACAGTGCACCAAATGCTGCAGTCATTTCCATTGTCCATTTTGTGATGCCTCAGTTTTTCAAACAAAATGATTGGCAAAATGTCCAGCATGAAGGTAATATTTGAAAGTGTACATCTTATTATAGTGAAAAATTGTAAGAAAACTTAAAGTGCAATTTTATACTGCTGTTTTTCAGAATTTACAATACACAGATGTGGACGCCTCTGCAGAAGTCAAACACATTATCATTGCCTCTTCTGCAAATCAACAATTTTAAGAAAACCTGATTTTATTAAACATTTAGGACTCAAAACAAAAACACCAACTACCAACCCCTCAAACACCTCTGCCCACTATTCATGTGCCTCCCTCCACTGCCACGACTCTGCCCACCATTCATGTGCCTCCCTCCGCTGCCACAGCTCTGCCAACCATTTATGTGACTCCCTCCGCTGCCATGACTCTGCCCATCATTCATGTGACTCTCTCAGCTGCCACATCTCTGCCCACCACTTCTGGCATTTCTAGGCCCTTCAGAAAAATGGTCGGAAAAAAACTAAGTCAAGTCAAGCCAAGTCAGCTTTATTTATATAGTGCTTTTTACAATACAAATTGTGTCAAAGCAACTTTACAGTATCAAATAGGAAAGTAATATATCAATAATTAAAAAAGAAACTGTAAACAATTTTAGTTTGAGAAAATTAATCAATAGTTCCAAATTAATAAATTGTTTGTCCCCAATTTAGTTGTCGTCCCCAACTGAGCAAGCCATAGGCGACAGTGGCAAGGAACCAAAACTCCATCTGTGACACTGATGGAGAAAAAGAAACCTTGGGAGAAACCAGGCTCAGTCGGGGGGTCAGTTCTCCTCTGACCAATAAACAAGTAGTTTATATTCCCATACAGACCTGTAGAGGTGGTCTATATGTACTGACCCACCATCTATATACAAACTAGATCAAGGGAAACTGCACTGGCCAACTCTTCAGGATTCAAACTGGATCTGACCTTGGAGTAAGCAGGAGACAGACAATATTAGCATAGATTCCATTTTTCTTGCATCAGGTGTTATGGGAAGTGTTCCCGGTTCCGGCTGACCTAATTAATGCAGCCTAACAATCCTTTAACGGATTTGAATATTAGAAATATTTAAATGTGTTAAGTGTATGCCAGGTTAAAGAGATGGGTCTTTAGTCTAGATTTAAACTGACTGAGTGTGTCTGCCTCCCGAACAGAATTAGGTAGATTGTTCCATAGTTTCGGTGCCAAGTAAGAAAATGATCTGCCACCCGCAGTTGATTTTGATATTCTGGGTATTATCAGATTGACAGAGTTTTGAGAACGCAGTGGGCGTGAGGGACTATAATGTGATAAGAACTCCCTCAAGGACTGAGTAGCTAAACCATTGAGGGCTTTATAAGTAACTAGCAAGATTTTAAAATCAATACAATGTTTAATAGGAAGCCAGTGCAGTGTTGACAGAACCGGGCTAATATGCTCATACTTTTTGGTTCTAGTAAGAACTCTAGCTGCTGCATTTTGGACCAGCTGGAGTTTGTTTATTAAGCATGCAGAACAACCACCCAATAAAGCATTACAATAATCTATCCTGGAGGTCATGAAGGCATGAATTAATATTTCTGCATTTGACATTGAGAGCATAGGTAATTTCGCTATGTTTTTAAGATGGAAAAATGCTGTTTTGCAAATGCTAGTAATGTGGATTTCGAAGGAAAGATTGCTGTCAAATAACACACCTAGGTTCCTAACTGATGATGATGAATTTACAGAGCAGCCATCAAGTATTAGGCTGTGTTTTAAGTTATTACTTGCTGAGGTTTTTGGCCCAATAATTAACACCTCTGTTTTTTCAGAATTTAGCAGTAAGAAATTTCTTGTCATCCAGTTTTTAATATCAACTATGCGTTCCATTAGTTTTTCAACTTTGTATGTTTCGCCAGGCCTTGAAGAAATATAGAGCTAAGTATCATCAGTGTAACAGTGAAAGCTAACACTGTGTTTCCTGATGATATCTCCTAAGGGTAACATGTAAAGCGTAAAAAGAAATGGTCCTAGTACTGAGCCTTGAGGTACTCCATACTGAACTTGCGATCGATACGATACCTCTTCATTTATTGCTACAAAATGATAGCGGTCAGATAAGTACGATTTAAACCATTCTAATGCACTACCGCTAATGCCAACATAATTTTCGAGTCTATTCAAAAGAATGTTGTGGTCAATAGTATCGAACGCAGCACTAAGATCCAGTAGCACTAATAGAGAGATACAACCACGGTCGGATGATAGGAGGAGGTCATTTGTTACTCTAATGAGAGCGGTTTCAGTACTGTGATAAGGTCGAAATCCTGTGATAAGGTCGAAAGGTGGAAATCCTCACAGATATTTTTTTTTTCTCTAAAAAGGAACATAATTGTGAGGATTAAAATTAATAAATTGATAAAATTCTTCCTCTCCTATAGTAGGGAATGAGTGGAATAGTTCCTTAGGAGATCTATAGCACACTATTTGATCTGCTACTGTTCCAGACGGCTTCATGGTTAAAATTTTATTTCTAATAGTATCGATCATTGTTGTAAAGTAATTCATAAAGTCATTATTACTGTGCTGTTTGGAAAAATCTGTTGGTGCTTTAATTTTGGTTAATTTTGCCACTGTATTGAATAAATACCCAGGGTTATGTTTGTTTTCTTCTAAAAGAGCTGAGAAGTAATTGGTTCTAGCAGTTTTTAATGCTTTTCTATAGGATATGGTAGACTCACGCCAGCCGGAACGAAAGACCTCTAGTTTTGTTTTTCTCCAGCTGCGCTCCATTTTCCGTGCTGCTCTTTTGAGATTGCGAGTGTGCTCATTATGCCACGGTGTCGGACTGTTTTCCTTAATCTTCCTTAAGCGTAAAGGAGCAACCGCATCTAAAGTGCTAGAAAAGAGAGAGTCAATAGTTTCAGTTACATCATCAAGTTTATATGAGCTATTGGATATACTAAGGAATTCAGATAAGTCAGGAAGATCACATATAAAGCTGTCTTTTGTGGATGAGGTGATACTTTTACCATACTTGTAGCAAGGAGTGGGATTTACAGTTTTAGCTAGCTGGAGTATACATGAGACTAGATAATGATCCGAGATATCATCGCTTTGCTGCAGAATTTCAACACCATTGACATCAATTCCGTGCGACAGTATTAAATCTATGTATGATTTCGACAATGAGTAGGTCCTGACACACGTTGTCTAACTCCAATAGAGTTCAGAATGTCTATAGAGGCTGATCCCAATGTGTCTTTTTCATTATCAACATGGATGTTAAAATCACCCACTATTAAGACTTTATCTACAGACATCACTAACTCTGATAGAAACTCAGAAAATTATTTAATAAAGTCTGTATGGTGCCCTGGAGGCCTGTATACTGTAGCAAGTACAAACATCACGGGGGATTTATCCTTTGGACCCTTTTCTCTGGATAGTGTTGTATGAAGCACCATCATTTCAAACGAGTTATACTTGAAGCCAGTTCTCTGAGAAACGCTAAAGTTATTGCTATAAATAGTAGAGACACCTCCCCATTTACCTTTTAGACGCGCCACATGTTTATAACAGTAATCTTGGTGTGTGGATTCATTTAAAATAATATAATCATCTGGTTTTAGCCAGGTTTCTGTCAAACAGAGCACATCTAGGATATGATCAACAATCAAGTCATGTACAAAAAGTGCTTTCGAAGAGAGGGACCTGATATTCAATAAGGCAAGCTTTATCGTTTGTTCCTCTGTATTATGTGCTTGTTTTATTTGTTGAACATCAATTAAATTGTTACTATTAGATTGGTTTGGATGTTTTTTGGATTTTCTAGTTCGGGGAACAGACACAGTCTCTGTAGTATGGTATCTAGGTAAAAAGTTTTCAATGTGCTGAAAATTAGCTGATTTTGGTGACGTGAGGCAGCTAGCAGACGTTCGGTTTAACCAGTCTGTCTGCTTCCTGACCTGGGCCCCAGTTAGTCAAGTGCAAACTCTAAGACAAAGCACTCCACTTCATGTGCAAATTAAAATATGGGGGGAACCACATTGTAACGGATTAGTCCACTGAGGCGAGTTGAAATGATGTGTAGTTTATTGTAAAAAGGTGAATTCCAGACAGACAAACGATAATCCAAGTGGTAAATAGATATAAACAGACTTGACGTGACTATGAAACAGACTAGAAGAGACTTAGCATAGAGCAGACTTGGAACAGGCATGAAACAGAACACTCACCAATAGCGGGTTACAACGTTAATACACGACAAAGGAACAATGGAACAAGAGGGCAACTTATACTTAACAGGAACCATGACAAGACTTCAAAATAAAAGACATGACAACAGGAACATAAAAAAGAATGTGATATTTCCCCCCCTCTAAGGATGGCTCCTGACTCCCTTAACAAAACAAAACAAAACACACAAGTCCGGGAGGGTGGAGGAGCAGGGGCGAAACTGGGGTTGGGGGAAGGCCAGGTCCATGACGGGGAATGGGGTCAGGAGGCAATGGTGGACTAGGACTGAGGAGCAATGGTGGGTCTGGACCGTGGAGTTGTGACAAGACTGTGGATCAAGGGAAGCCATGGCGGAGCCAGCAGAGCAGGAGGCAGTGGCGGAGTGGGCAGAACCGGACGCCATGGCGGCTCAGGCAAGGCATGAAGCCACGGTAGGGCCGGCAGGGCAGGAAGCCATGGCGGGGCCAGCAGAGCAGGTGGCACAGACGCCCTCCAGGGTGGAGCAGGTGGCGCAGACACCCTCCAGGGCGGAGCCGATACCTTCCAAGGCAGGGTAGGCAGTACAGGAACCTTCCAGGGTGGACCAGATGCTCACCAGGGTGGAGCAGACAGGACAGGAGCCCTCCAGGGCGGATCAGGCGGAGCAGGCACCCTCCAGGGTGGAACAGACGAATCAGCTTACAGAAGACCTCAGCGGCCGAATCGGAACCGGGTGAGGGCTCTTTGGAGTGGTGTGGGTTGCTGGGCGCTACCTCCGTGCAGGGAGCACGGAGTGACAGCTGCGACACTTGACATGAGGGGAGCGGCTGCGACATGATTTGGCTTTGGAGGAACAGCTGTGTCTTGACCTGGCATTGGAGGAATGGCTGTGACTTGACTTGATACTGAGGGAACTGCTATGACTTGACTTGGCTCTGGAGGAACAGCTGTGACTTGACGTGGCACTGGACTTGACTCTAGAACATTGGCTGGCCTTGACACTGGAACGACAGCTGTAACTGGACTTGGCACTGGATAAACAGTTGAGGCGGGACATGACCCTTGACTTGGCTTTGGAACGACGGCTGTAACTTGACTTGGCTCAGGAAGTGCAGCTGAACCTGAAACTGGAACGACAGTGGTGACTGGATTTGACTCAGGATGGACGGCCTTGACAGGTGTTGACTCTGGATGGGCAGACATCTTGACAGGTGCAGACACAGGCGTGGCGGCCACCTTGACAGGTCCAGACACAGCAGTGGCGGCCATCTTGACAGGTGCAGACACTGGGGTGGCAGCCATCTTGACAGGTGCAGACACAGGCGTGGCGGCCATCTTGACAGGTGCAGACACTGCAGTCGGCAGTCTGGAGCAGCGATCGTTCTGTGTTTCCCACCTACACGCACTTTCTGCAACGCTTCAGAGGTTTTTGAACATCCTTACGGGGGCAAGGATGTGGGCGACCAGCTGATTGCTTTGAGGCAAGGAAATCGATCGGCGGCTGAGTATGCTCTCACATTTCGCACCCTCGCTGCTCAAACGGGATGGCCTGACGAGCCTTTGAAATTGTTTTACCGCAAGGGGCTAAATTCTGACTTACAGTCTGAACTCGCGTGCCGAGATGAGGGACGCACGCTCGAGCAACTAATACAGCTATCCATCACCCTGGACAACCTCGTACGCACTCGTAGCCCCGTTTGTAGATTTTGCTCACCCCAGACCAGTCAACCACTAACAACCGAGTCCGAGCCCATGCAAGTGGGGTTCACTCGCCTCAGCCCCGAGGAACGTGAACGACGCCACCATCTGCATCTCTGCTTATACTGTGGTCTTCCTGGTAATCAGAGACTTTCCTGCCCCACGTGACCTCCCCCGAGATCCAACACGGTGAGTCAAATTTCACATTCCACTACCAGTATAGAGGTAACCGTGACTCTTTTAACCAATGATAAAGTAATTGAGACCTCAGCTTTGATTGACTCGGGGGCGGCTAGTAATTTCATTGACATTGAGTTCACCAAGACCCACAATATTCCTCTTGTTCCCTGTGATTCTTCCTTGTCAGTGGCAGCAATAGATGGGCGACCGCTGGGTGATGGGAGGATCAACTTCGTCACGGAGGAGGTGCAACTCAAAATGGGAACCCTGCATTCGGAATCCATCCGCCTTTTCGTCCTGCAGTCACCCAAGAACCCGATCATTCTGGGATTCCCCTGGCTGGAGAAACACGACCCAACCATCTCCTGGAGTGACCGCGAGATCACCCGATGGTCAGATTTTTGCAAAAGGAACTGTTTATCCAACTCTCCAAGCCCTCCTTCGAACCAAATAACACCTAAAATAGAAAAACAAGATTCTCCCCAAGTTCCCGGTCTACCAGACGAATACCTTGATCTCACACTGGCTTTTAGCAAAACCAAGGCCTCTCAACTCCCTCCTCACCGAGCTAGTGACTGTGCCATCGACCTCATACCCGGCTCCCTTCCACCCAAGGGTCGTGTGTTTCCTCTTTCACAACCCGAATCAGAAGCTATGCAGGCCTACATCGAAGGAGGAACTTGCCAAGGGGTTTATTCGTCCATCCACATCACCCGTTTCAGCAGGCTTCTTCTTCGTCAAGAAGAGAGATGGCGGTCTAAAACTCTGCATTGATTATCGAGCACTCAACGACATCACATTCAAGTTTTGCTATCCACTGCCCCTTGTACCAGCAGCTCTGGAACAGCTCCGATCAGCCAAGTTATTCACCAAACTAGACCTGCGGTTAGCCTACAACTTGATCCGGATCAGAGAGGGAGACGAGTGGAAGACGGCCTTCTCCATGACTTCTGGACACTATGAATACTCCGTCATGCCAACAGTCCTTCGGTCTTTCAGGCCTTCATCAATGATGTCTTCAGGGACATGCTCAACCGTTGGGTGATTGTCTACATAGATGACATATTAATCTACTCAAACAGCCTCCAGGACCACGTTAATCATGTCCGACAAGTTCTTAAAAGACTCATCAAGTACCAGCTCTACGCCAAAGCCAAGAAATGTGAATTTCACCAAACCTCCATCTCGTTCCTTGGTTACATCATTAGCTCCGGGGGAGTCGCCATGGACTAAAAGAAGGTCCAGGCGGTGGTTAACTGGCCCAGACCTACCACTCTCAAGGAGCTACAAAGATTCTTGGGCTTTGCGAACTTCTATCGACGCTTCATTAGGAACTTCAGTACCGTGGCAGGCCCCCTAACTTCTATGGTGAGAAAGGCCAACTACCGGCTGAACTGGACCGAACAGGCCCTCGCGGCGTTCGAACTGCTAAAGAACAGATTCACCACAGCCCCCATTCTCCGTCATCCCGACCCAGACTTAGAATTCATTGTTGAGATCAACGCCTCCAGCACCGGCGTTGGGGCGGTGCTTTCCCAACGCCAGGGGGTACCACCCAAACTCTTCCCCTGTGCCTACTTCTCACACAAGCTATCCCCTGCCGAACAAAACTATGATGTGGGGAACCGAGAGCTACTCGCCATGAAAGCAGCCTTCGAGGAATGGAGACATTGGCTCGAGGGGGCTAAACACCCATTCACGGTCATCACTGATCATCGCAACTTAGAGTACCTGCGCTCAGCTAAACGCCTGAACCATCGCCAGGCTAGATGGGTCCTTTTCTTCACACGTTTCCAATTTACTGTCACCTATCGACCCGGATCCAAGAATACCAAGGCCGACGCCTTCTCACGTTTAACCGAGCCATCCACCACGCCTCTCTCACCTGAACCCATCCTCCCATCACCCATCATCGTTGCGCCTGTCTTGTGGGACATTATGACCGAGATAACAGAGGCTCAAGTTAACGAACCTGCTCCTGCGGCATGCCCTCCTTATCGCACCTACGTGCCCCAGTCTCTCTGCCAACTCTCCGCTCATCCAGCAAGTCCACGCCACACCCAGCTCCGGCCATCCTGGCATCAATGCCACCACCCAATTGCTAACCAACCGTTTCTGGTGGCCTAGTCTCCAGGCCGACACCATAGCTTACATCCGCAACTGCACCACCTGTAATATGTCCAAATCCTCCAAACACGCTCCAGCAGGCCTCCTACAACCTTTGCCCGTTCCTCCCAGAGGACATTGTCTCGGACCGAGGTCCCCAGTTCACCTCCAGGGTGTGGTCAGCCTTTGGCCAACAGCTAAACATTAACATCAGTCTCACCTCGGGCTACCACCCACAATCCAATGGCCAAGCGGAGAGGTTGAACCAGGAACTGTCTCGTTTCTTGCGCTCCTATTGCCATCGAAACCAGTCGGACTGGAGCAAATACCTCATGTGGGCTGAATACGCCCAAAACTCCATCCGCAAACCTTCCACCAACATCACCCGTTTCCAGTGCATCCTTGGATATCAACCGCCTCTCTTCCCCTGGTCGGGTGAACCCTCAGATTTACCTGCAGTAGACTCATGGCTCCAGAGATGTGAACAAACCTGGAGCGAAACTCATGTGCACCTCCAAAGAGCGGTCCGGAGAACCCAGGAACAAGCCAACCGCCTTCGTCGTCCCAGCCCCAGATATCAGCCCGGCCAGTGGGTATGGCTCGAGATCTTCGCCTTCGGCAGCCCTGTCGCAAACTCAGTCCAAGGTACGTGGGTCCCTTCCAAATTTTACGTCAAATTACTCCAGTTTCGTTTAGGCTCGCTTTACCTGCTAACTATAGAATCTCACCCACTTTTCATGTGTCTTTGCTCAAGCCCGCTGGTGGACAGAGAGGAGTGGAGGACCAGGAGGAGGCCGGTGACCAAAGAGCCCCTCCGATCATCATTGACAGCGCTGAGGCCTACCGAGTCCAAGAGATCCTAGATTCTCGTCGCCGGGGTAACTAACTCCAATACTTGGTTGACTGTGAGGGGTACGGTCCAGAGGAGCGTTCCTGGGTCAACTCGGGGGACATCCTGGACCCCAGTCTGGTGGCCGACTTTCACGCTGCCCATCCTGAAAGACCTGCCCCAAGACCCCGTGGAAGACCCTGGCGACAGACTCGTCCTCGCATCAGGAGCCGCTCGCAGGAGGTGGGCTCTGTCACAGATCAGGCCTCTGTGGCTCCCTCCGATCGCCACCAGAGGGAACCGTCACCTGAGTTTTAGCCTCCCAATTCCCATAACCCCATGTCTGGGACTGATTGCTACCAGGTGTTAGCCATTTAGCTCTCCCTATTTAAACCATGCTCACGCCAAGCTGTTCGCGAAGTCTTGTCTTGCCATGCAACCAATTCTGAGCATTATTTCCTGGACTGCTTTCCTGTTGCCGACCTTATCTGTTCTCTGGACTCACGAACCTTTGCCGCCTGCCTTGTGGACTTTATCTGCCTCTGATTATTGTTCTGTTTGTTGTCATCAGCCTGCCCTGACATCTCGCCTGTCCTACGTTAATGGTACTGTCTCATCTCTGATATTCCTGTCGCCCCTGATGACCCATTGTTTGTCTGACCTGCCTGTGATTTCAATAAAGCTGCAAATGGATCCCACTCGTCCTGACTCTATGTTACACAAATCCTTTTTAACCTCACCTTCACTCACAGAAGAAAATTTAAAAGAAATGGTAAAAAGCAAGTGGTTTGGACAGGACAAAATAAAACAGTGTGCCAGTTGTCAAAAACTAGCCCAAGAAGAAAATGCACCGTCAGTTGAATCCAAGATTGGAGTCCCACCATCAAAAAGATTCATATCGGTCTACAAGCCTAATATATCATATTATAGTAAACTGGGCAGAGTCATGGTATCATATGACACCAAAAAGAATTTATGGCACTGTCCCTGTGCAAAAACCCTGAGGTCATGTACCCATAAATACATAGAAAAAATGGCACCTCTTTCAAGTGCACCCTGAACTCTTCCGAAAGTGTTTACGGAAACATGGCTCAACAACAGCGTTCCGGACTGCGCCATTCAGCTCGACCAGCTAACATGCTATCGAGCGGACAGAGTGCTCGTCGAGGGAGGTAAGACCCGCGGCGGCGGACTTTGTGTTTACACCAATGATGCGTGGTGCCGCGATACTGTTGTGGTCTGCAAACACTGCTCACCCCTGGTGGAGTTTATGATTATTAAGTGCCGGCCGTTCTATCTACCGCGGGAATATACAGCCATAATACTTGCTGCAGTATACATCCCTCCCAGCTCCAATAACAACAACAGGAGTGAGGCACTGAATGAACTTTACCAGCACATCAGTGAGCAGCAGACAGCCCACCCAGATGCTTTTCTCATCTTGGCTGGGGATTTCAACCATGCAGATTTAAAAAGTGTGTTTCCTAAAATACAACAACACATAGACTTTCCAACACGTGGAAACAACACACTGGACTTTGTTTACACCACACAGAGAGGAGCTTACAAAGCCCTACCCCTCCCCCACCTTGGTGCTTCGGACCACATCACTGTTATGCTAATGCCAGCATACAGACCGCTCGTTAAAGTCACCAAACCGGTTCAAAAACAAATTCAAGTGTGGCCAGAAGGGTCGTCAGAGGCACTTCAAGACTGCTTTGACACCACTGACTGGGACATGTTCAAACAGGCTGCTACATACCACAACACAACAGACCTCCAGGAGTACTCAGAGACTGTCACTGCCTACATCACCAAGTGCATTGAGGATGTAACAGTCAGAAAAACCATCACCGTCCGGCCCAACCAAAAACCGTGGCTGACAGGGGAAGTCTACAGACTTCTAAAGACTCGCAACGCTGCCTTCAGAGCTGGAGACGAGGCGGGTCTGAGGAAAGCTAGAGCCAACCTGTCACGCGGCATCAGAAAGGCTAAGAGACAGTACTCCAGGAGGATAGCCCATCGTTTCAGTGACAGCAGAGACACCAGGAGCCTGTGGCAGGGGATTCAGACCATCACGGACTACAAGCCCCCGCCGCGGACCTGTGACAACACCACCCCAATGCTGAACGAGCTGAACGCTTTCTTTGCTCGCTTTGAGGCACACAACAGCACCACTGCACAGAAGACTCCACCTCCTCCTGACGACCAGATGCTGACTCTGTCCACAGACAGCGTGAGAAGATCCTTCAGCAGGATCAATGCACGCAAAGCTCCTGGTCCTGACAACATCCCTGGACGTGTTCTGAGAAACTGTGCAGCAGAACTCACTGATGTCTTCACAGACACCTTCAACATCTCCCTGAGTCAGACTGTTGTTCCCACATGCTTCAAAGCTACCACAATCATCCCAGTCCCGAAGAAATCATCTCCATCCTGCTTCAACGACTATCGCCCAGTCGCACTTACTCCCATCCTCATGAAGTGCTTCGAGCAACTAGTCATGCAGCACATCAAGTCTGTCCTCCCCCCCTCCCTGGACCCCTACCAGTTTGCATATCGGTCAAACCGCTCGACCGATGACGCCGTCTCCACTGCCCTCCACTCAGCACTCACACATCTGGACAAAAAAGACTCTTATGTCAGAATGCTGTTCATAGACTTCAGTTCAGCATTCAACACGATCATCCCTCAACAGCTCACTCATAAACTGTCTCAGCTGGGACTCAACACATCGCTGTGCAACTGGCTGTTGGACTTCCTGACCGGGAGACCTCAGGCAGTACGGGTCGGCAGCAACACATCCAGCACCATCATTCTGAACACTGGGGCCCCTCAAGGATGTGTGCTTAGCCCCCTCCTCTTCACTCTGCTGACCCATGACTGCACACCGACACACAACAGCAACCTCTTCATCAAGTTTGCGGATGACACGACTGTGGTTGGTCTCATTAGCAACCGTGATGAGACAAACTACAGAAGTGAAGTGAGCCGCCTGGCCGGATGGTGCGGTGACAACAATCTCTCTCTGAATGTAGAGAAGACGAAGGAGATTGTTGTTGACTTCAGGAGAGTGCACACTCAGCATGCTGCTCTGACCATCAACGGTGCGACCGTGGAAAGAGTGAGTAGCACTAAGTTCCTGAGTGTGCACATCACAGAAGACCTCTCCTGGACAGCCAACACCACAGCACTGACCATGAAAGCACAGCAGCGACTCTACTTTCTTCGCAAACTGAGAAGAGCCAGAGCCCCAGCCCCCATCATGTGCACCTTCTACAGAGGCACCATCGAGAGCATCCTGACCAGCTGCATCACTGTGTGGTATGGCACCTGCAGTGCATCCTGCCGGATGAAACTTCAGCGCATAGTGAGAGCAGCTGAGAAGATCGTTGGTGTCTCTCTCCCCTCCCTCCAGGACATTTACAACACCCGTCTCACCCGAAAAGCCCTCAGCATTGCTGGTGACCCCACCCACCCGTCACACAGCCTCTTCAGTCTGCTGCCATCAGGGAGGAGACTGCGCAGTCTTCAGGCCAGGACCAGCAGATTGAAAGACAGCTTCATCCATCAGGCTGTCAGGACGCTGAACTCCCTCCGACTCTGCCCCCCCCGCCCCCCCTCTCTCCTCTTTCTGCCCCATGTACCTGACCTCTGAGACATCACATCACCCCCCCCCCCCCACGATTCACTACATCATCCATCTACCTCATAACACGTCTGACTCTCTGAGCACTGGTCTCTACATACACAGAGACTATTAAGCTCTTGCACTACACATTAATTGCACTATTTGTCTGGATTGCACTGTTATCTGCCATTGTCACTTTATCTTTATCTTCATAAGTCACTTTATCTTTCATACATCTTTATAATTAATGCCACTTTATTTTGTTACTTGACTCTTACTGGAAATGTGTATTTTTATATATTATTTATTTTTGTACGTAATTGTATTTTACTTCTTGTTATTGTTAATGTTACCTGTATGTATCTAGGGTTTGAGAGTAACGCAATTTCAATTCTCTGTATGTATGTACTGTATATATAGCAGAATTGACAATAAAGCAGACTTTGACTTGACTTTGACTTTGAAAGGTTCGGAGCACTGAAGGCGCTGAAGAATTTCAGGCAACAGCAACTATAACTAAACCATAACTAAACAGGGTCTATCAGTGTCAGCAGACACCCAGTCCTTGTATAGCATCAGACATCTCTTGTTGTAATATATGACTTTGCCCGTGGACTGACCAGAGGCAACCTGAGGCAATCCATAGCTTTCACACCTTTCGAAGGAAGGTTACTCAAACCAACCCCTGAAAATATTGCAAAAGCAAAATCAGGAAACCTACAGGTTACACTGCCGTGGCTCACTGCAAAAAAGCAAAGTCCAGATCCGGATGGTCATCCAATAACTGGTTCTGCAGAACACTATGGCCGCTTTCACGAAGACAACACAAAAAACCCTCCTGATTCACTGTGGAAGCTTCGTCTTGTGCCTCAACTAGCTGGCAAAGTTAACAGTCAGGCTGCAGAACAGCTTTTTTCGAAGCTAAAGAAAAATAACTACTTTATGAACATGGCATTGCCATCTACACATGTTTTCCTCATGCAAAACATCATCCACCTTTACAATGTCAGAAAAAATGAGAAACGTCTTCGTGACATAAAAAAGGAATTCAGCAGAAACATTCACATGAATGTCCACAGCCAGGTTGTGTAAGGTAATATTTCCCTTACTCACATTTGTGTACAAATACAGCGCTATATCCTTAACTGTCCTTATGTGTATATTTGTATTTTATAGAAAATCCATTCTCCACAGAGAAATGCATGGACATGTCACTTGGTAATTTGACTGTTCGGTTCAGTTGCTCAATGTCAAGTTTCTGTTCTCTGGTTATAATGTGTTATTTTCTAATTTTGGTGCTTTAATGTACTTTAAGGACCACTGACAGCACTGCCAGAAAATATTGTGACTGCACAAATGACTGCTGCATCACCAGCCATAACATCAGTCACATCTCCTCAGTCATCAGTTCCAATTACAGAAAAAAAACAGCTTGTAAACCTACCACTCTTCTGCATTTTTTGGAACCTACTAAGCCTTGGGAGAGGGACTGGCATCCATTACAAGAGAAACTGGTGAAAAATTACCATTACTCTCACACACACACACACACACACACACACACATATTTATTGTTATTATTATTACAGCTTGATTATGTGCTGGACCGAAATCGCCCTGGCAGTGAAATAATTGTGAAGGAGGGGCAAGTGTGCCTTATCCGAGAATAATTTTGGAGTCTTGGATTGTTGAGGGACATGGACTCCCATGTAAGCAGTCTGTATTTTATTATAGTTTATTTTTTATTTTTTTTATGATATGATTTTTCCGGTGAGAAATCAACTTAAAGAATTGTCATTATTTGGCTTTTACAACAGTTACATTTTTTGTACATTATTATAAAATAAAATTGTTTGCTTTACTGATTTTAGGCTTTGCCACACAAGGTTTTTACCTGATACTCACAAACTCAAGTATTCACTAAGGAGAAGAAAACCCGGAGAGGTAGACGGGGGAGGGGCAAGAATAAAGAAAAGGATCACCAGACAGGTACAGAGGAGAACTTAATTTTCAGTCTCACTAATCATATTCTGTCTGAGTCTGAAGAGAATACCTTAAATAAGGGGTTATCTTTTGTCCCCACCACACAAACTAACCCTTTTAGACTCAAAGTAGAAGTGTATACATTTTTTCGCTCTCTAAAATTGAGGTACTTTTTTGACAAGGATCCTATAACTCTGTTACAGGCAGAGTCTATACTCCTTTTAAAACTAAGAGTACACAGTGTTGGGAAGGTTACTTTGAAATGTAATAGGTTACAGATTACAAATTACCCTATTCAAAATGTAATAAGTAGTGTAACTGATTACATCTGATTACTTTTTGATTACTTTCAAGTTTCTAATGGATATTTCCAACTAAATAATTTCCAAACATTTATAACTTTACAGTTAACTTTACAGTAGTACTCAACTCTCGTTTACTGTTAGAATTTCAAAATCTTTCATCACTTGGTTTATATTAATTTAATTTTTAAGCACAGCCACAACAAAGCCAGACTTCATAACAAAAAAAAAAAAAAGTAATACTGTTTTAGAAATCAAATCTTTGCATAGGTATGACAGGACACACTGGCAAGTAACAATGCCTTGAGAAAAAACTTAATCATATGCATAAACCCAAACAGGCAATAAACAAACAGTTATTAAAACAGTTAATACATTTAAAACAATGGTGTTGTCACAAACTGTACCGCTGTGGCTCCCTCTACTCCCCGCTAGCGGGAGCCTTCACATGGACTTATGGACCTTTTTCCACTACATTACCCATAACCCCCTTCTGTCACCTCTCACCCCTGTTGGCCATCTTGCCTTCACCCTCACACACCTGGCAGTCATTACTCCTAATCACTCGCAGTATAAAAGCCATTCACACACACAACCGTTCGCGAAGTCTTGTTAGTTTTCACTGCCAGTTCCGAGCTTTTTCCCCTGTTTTATGTCCTGTTGCTGACCCCCTTGTTTCCTGGTTTCCCGATTGTTCTCCGCCGGCCCTTCGACCCCTTGCTTTGTCTCTGGATTACGGTTATTGCATGCTGCCCGCCTCGACCTTCCCGCCTGGACTCTGTTACTGCTCTTTGGATTTGCCCCACTGCCCCTGGTTGCCCCTGTCTGACTGTTTGTTGCGATTTCTTCTTTCAATAAAGTTTTGCGTTTGGATCCACTCGCTTCACCCCCGATCATTACAGGTGTCTCATAGCGGTCAATGCAATTAGGGAAATAAATTAATTAAATATGTGTGTGTGTGTGTACTTGTACACTCTTTATCCCTCCAAAATCTCCAAAAACTGGGCAATTGAGTGAGAAATAAAGTGTTCACACTGCACATCACCCATCATGGGTTAGGTCACTGGGACAGTGCTGCTTGTTGTAACAGAGCAGTAAGACCTGTTCCATGTGGTCATCACTCATTCTGTTTCGAGATACAGAATCTTGATTTCGAGATACAGAAACTTTCGAATACAGGTCTTGAATACGAAGCCGATAAATGCGCTGCCGAAATTATTATTACATTTCCAGCACTGAAATGCATTGTTATCACTCGCCATGGTGGCAACTCTTAGACTGGTTATAATGTGGATTAACGTAATTGGTAGATGTGGTGCGCCGCAAATTCAAACCAAAGAACTAATCAAAAGCATAAACAATCAGAGAACCAATCAGAACAGCACCACTTGCAATTAGGGAGCGCAACCAATTATTATTATTCAACATATCCTAGGTTTTTAAAGAAATTGTTCAGATGTAACCCTATTTGTAATCTTTAACATTTTCATAAGTAACTGTAATTTAATTACACATTTTTTCTCAGTAACTGTAATGAATTACTGTTAACATGTTACATTTATTTTGTAATTAAATTAAGTAATGCCGTTACATGTAACTAGTTACTCCACAACACTGAGAGTACATTTTGCCCTCCTATATCTAATGCATCAATTGACACCTTTACAAGATTGGTAGAGCAGGATATTGATGATCTTCTCCGTCAAAAAAGACCAATGGTGTCCAACTGTTCTCAGGGTGAACTTCAAGCTCTCCATTCCCTGTAGAACATGAATTAAGTTGTGGTCAAACCTGCAGACAAAGGTGGTGGCATTGTTTTAGTACCCAGAGAATCTTACGATCAGGAAGTGCAACGTCAAATCTACAATTGTGACTTCTATGTCAAGTTAAATGGAAATCCTACTTAATCTTATAAGAGAGAAATTGATGGATTTTTGACATCAGCTTTCAACAATGAAATGATTACCGAAACGGAATTGCAGTTTTTAACATGCAAATATCCAGTGAGGCCTGTTCTGTATGTGTTACCTAAAGTACACAAGACACTTTTAAATCCTCCAGGACGTCCAATCGTCAGTTGTATAGGATCTATCACAGAACCTTTATCAATTTATATTGATCATATCTCAGACCTATTGTTGCTGAACAGCCTTCATACTTGAGAGACACAAGTAATTTTATTGACCAACTTAAATCAGTGAATGTGGACAGAAACATTAAGTTAGTGACTGTGGATGTAGTCAGTCTGTACACTAACATTCCACATTCTGTGGGTCTTGCTGCAATGAGACATTTTTTGGATTTATGAAGTGATCTTAGACCTTCCACACAACTTGTTGTTGATATGGCTGATCTTTTATTGACTAAGAATTACTTTTTATATAACAAAGAGTTCTACCTACAAAAGAATGGTACAGCAATGGGAGTATTCCTACGATCAAATTTAATATGGAGACAAGTTTGAACAAGATCAATTTTTGGATACTTATGTTTGCTTTGACAGCAACACGTTATTTACAACTCTATATTCTACCTGAGTAATGAATGTGAATACTTTTGACACCAGTGCAGTTGGACATTTCTTGCAATCAAAATGACTACTCATAAAGACTGTTCAAAAACATTATCACATGATTAATGAATGATTTAAGATGTGCAAATAGTAAAAATCTTCACAAATACTAATTGATCAATATGTGAACTGAAGTTTAAATATAGCTGCAAGCAGCGATGAACGGGCCGTTCATCGGTGCGAGGGCCCGCATAAATGACTGACATATTTCTTCAATATGTACCCAACTTCCTGCTTCCAGATGGAAGTGCTATCACTATAACTGGATACAGTCATGTAGATGTCTTCAGCTCGTCACTGTCATCAGACATATGAGGTTTGGTGCAGATTGAATATTGTATGGTTGAGTTATTGAGTGATTTTCATGTTGCCAACAGATGGCGCTATGATTGTAACTGTATATTGGCACATATGTGTGTCCAGGTCAGACAAAATTTTCGGTTGATTTTCATGAATTTTTAAACATGGAAAGTCTATCAAAATGGTATTAATATAATAACTATCGAAAACTCACAAAAATTGGCACACTGGTAGAAGCTTAGCCACAATATTTAATTCTGTGGTCATTTGTTTTGGGTGTGGCCAGTGCACTCTGTAGCGCCCCCTACAATTTTCAAATTTTATTTATTGCTGTGGTTGCCACAGATTTTGTCTGATCCTCACGAAAGTTCATAGGGACATTGCCATCATCATGACAAACAAATTTCCAATTCAACTTTTTAGCTCCACCCAACAGGAAGTCGGCCATTTTGGATTGTTTGAAAATGGCATGCTGTCATTTTAGAAATACTCCTCCTAGGAGATTCATGTAAATGGCACCAAAATTTAGTACAATCATGTCAAGACATAGGAGATGTTAAATTGCGGAGCTTTTTTTGATAGCTCAAACAGTGTTGCCACGGCAATGCGTCAAACATAATAGTGAAAAAACATGCCGAAAACAATAGGGCTTTAGCACATCGGTGCAAGCCGTTCCAATTTAAAGGCATAAATTGGTCAACGCTTGCTGTGTTTCTAAAGCTACCGGTCGGCGGTGAGCCCGTGCGAGGGCCCGCTTATCGCTGCTTTTTTTTTCAGTTTTAATGTTCGCGCTCATTTTTAAGTGCTTTAAAATGGTTGAAAACTCATGAAAGTTGGCACAGAGATCAGACCTGCAAAAATTTAAATGTTTAGTAGTGCTTGAGCTTGGGCGTGGTCGAGGGGCTCTACAGCGCCAGCAAATGCGGGCATGGGCCAGGATGGAACAGGAAGTTGCTCTAAATCAGGCAAACAATGTCCGATCTGCCTCAAACTTTGCATGTTTATTAACAGTCATGTCCTGAACACATGTCCACATGCCAATGTTTAGACATAGGCATAGCACCACCTGCTGGCAGCAGGAAGTAACATGTTTAACACTGTTATGGTCTCCTAGCAGCATATTAAAAAGCATCAGCAAGTGTAAAATAGGCTAGCAACATGGTATAGACATGCTAAAACATGCTAGCAACACTTAGCTAAGTGCTAAAGGATGCTAAGTGCCGGCGCGTTTTGGTGCGTTTTTTTTTAAAGCCCCCTATATAAACTTAAATTACTCAGTCAGTTTTGATCGTACAGATAAGATAAATAAATACATCAATCGAATCTGTAAAGGGTCTACTTTTATTTGCACAGACACATAATAACAATAAAACGGTGAGCTTTTGACAAATAAAGAAAATAAACAGGGAGTGCTGTTTGCCGCGTTGGTCTCCCTGATCTTCATTTTGAAACGCGTCACTTAAATGATCAAATACTGGCGAAAACAGCACACCAATACATTATACATATACCTGGAGAAAGCTTGATATTTCTACTTTTAAACGAAATAAGTTTTGTCGAAAACAAATATTCTGTGATAAAGTAATCCATATAAAACCAACGCGATGTCCAGTCTATCCCCTTGGACCTTATTAACTTTAATTTGTTGACGCCCATAAGTTACTTTCACTTTCATATTACAATTAGCCACGTGAGAAGCGCGGGGAGGTAAACGCCCACATCACCGTCAACAAAGCGGCAAGACTTTACGTCAAACTCGTCTGGACTACTGTTTGTCTCTGAAAGAAGACCTGCTGAGAGAAATAAATCTTATATTTACCTCATCAGAAGAAGAACGGGATGTGAAGCGCAGCAGATTCAACAGAGAATAAATTTGTAAGTCTAGTTCGTAAGTAATGTAAGTCTTTCTTTTATTAGCCTGCTTGCATTCGCTGCGTTACTGTGACAAACTAAATTGTATATATTTTACTAGTTAGATTTTTTCCAAACTACAATTGCTGACTACATAAATTGAAACGCTATGATGCACGTTTCAATTCATTGCATCTAAATGTCTCACAACGCAAGGTTGTTTTGTATTGTTCTAGATAACGATGCGATGTAAAAGTAATAGTGTTTACACTAACACTGAATGATAGAGCTAAGAATGTTTAGACAGCATGCATTGCATTATACAATACAAAACATGCTGGTGTTTATGACTATAAGATCATATTTGTATATGTATTTTATTTATTTATTTATCGCAAAATGTAATAAATAAAATAAAAAATAGAATATGAGTGTTTATACTGAGTGTATGTTTAGACCATGTTTATTAGTAATACTCTGATCGCGAATAGACGTTTAACGTGCTAAACAATAATTAGTTCCTCAGGAATAAAACTCGTTCAACTACACTGATATTCTAGTGCAAAACAAGTTTCTTGACTATTGCTGATGAGTTTTGCAAGCACTTAAATATCAGGTATGATTTACTTGTTTCACTTGTTGAACAGAATTCAGAAAAGAATCAGTTTTCAGAAATGACACAAAGTCTGTTCATATCTGTAGATCAGGGTGCTCAATAATGTGTTTTTGACCTTCATTATGTATGTTTTGATTATACTGTGTTAAATAAAATACAAATAATCTAAAACTCCACTCTTTGAATCTTCTCACATTGTTTTTTACCTGACAGTCACAGTGTCGTTGATGGGCCATTAGGGTGGGCTCTTTGTGTCTCTCAGGTGTGAATCACTAAAAATTCATGACCATTGTCAATCTCTTGCATATTGTCTTTCCATTACAAAACATGCTTTGGTAAATTTACATCAATATATTGTTTTCTTTGAACGAGTGAATGAGATGATTTTCACATCATTTTGTAGAAAAAACTCTAGCCTACCACATTTACCACAATTATCAAAAGCCTTGTGAACAAATGTTCTGTCCGTGTTTCATTTCCTTTTTTAAGCGACTTTATTTTTTTAGTTTTTCACTAACCACGCATAAACGTTGTTTTCTCAAAAACACAAACATGTACATTCATGTTGCTTGCATATTATTGTAGACCAGTTTGTGTTGATTACAATGTCATCTGACTTTAGCCATGAATATGTTTCTAAGATACTGAAAATTGCACAAATGTCAAGGCATGTCAAAACTTCATCAGGGCCCAAAAACACCCTCAGACCCCAGAGGGTTAATAATGCAATAAAACAGGAAGTTACTCAGGCAGGCAGTGTCCGATCTGCCCCAAACTTCGCTTGTTTGATAAGAGCCATGACTACATCTAAAGGCCAATACACTGTTACAATCATAGCGCCACCTGCTGGAAACAGGAAATTGCTTTTTTTTTACACATGCAGTGTCTGATCTGCCCCAAACTTCACATGTATGATAACACTCCTGACCTGAAGACATTTTTATGCCCATATTCAGTTATAGTCATAGTGCCACCTGCTGGCAACAGGAAATTACTTCTGTTACACTAACCTTAACCTACAATATCCGATATGCACCAAACTTCACTTGTTTGCTTAGAGTCCTGGCCTGAACATATCTACATGACAGTATGCAGTTTTAGTTATAGTGCCACCTGCTGGGAACATGACATTTTGTTTTACACTCACTCAAACATGGAATGTCTGATCTGTCCCAAACTTCACAGGTTTGATAAGGGTCCTGGCCTGAACCTGGCCTTATATGCGCTAAACTTCATATATCTGATGACAGTGCTGTCCTGAAGACATCTACATGGCAATATCCAGTTATAGTCATAGCGCCACCATCTGGCAACAGGAAGTTTGGTACGTATAAATGACTAACATTTTCCTTCTATATTTACAACTGCGAGGACCCATCATCGCTGCTTGCAGCTTTAATTCTTCTTCTTCTTCTTCTTCGTGTTCTTCTTCTTCTTCTCCTCAATATCAGACACCTGAACTTCTTCTCTCTTCTCCAAAGTGAATTGCATTTTAAAGGGCCTAAACATGCTCGAAAACTCTTGAAACTTTGCACACGTGTCAGAACTGGCGAAAATTTACATCTGATATGGGTTTCTGAAGTGGGTGTGGCAAAATGGCTCTGTAGTGCCACCTATAAAACTTTAACGGAGTGCGCCTCGAGCTACGTTTCACATACGTGTACGAAACTCGGTACATACATGCAACACACCAATACCTACAAAAAAGTCTCCTGGCACAACATCCCAAACCTTACAGGAAGTCTGTTATTTTGAATTTCCTGTACGATTTTTGTGCAGTTTTTGCCATTTTCAGACCTCATATTTTAACAAACTCCTCCTACAGTTTTTATGGGATCATCTTCAAATTTGGTGAGTGTGATCATAAGGCCTTTGCGACGTTAAATTGTGACCCCAGACTTCACTTGTTTGATGAGAGTCCTGAGTTGAACACATCTAAAGGCCAATACTCTGTTACAATCATAGCGCCACCTGCTGACAACAGGAAATAGCTTGTTTTACAATAACTTAAACATGCAGTGTCCGATCTGCCCCAAACTGAACACATCTGCATGCCAGTTATCTGCATATTCAGTTATAGGCATAGCACCACCAGCTGCTAGTAGAATCTTTGGCACATATAAACCGCTTTGACATATTCTTCCTATATTTACAATATTATAAGAATACTGCCCAGCGTTCGCTGTTTTACTAAAGCCACTGGTCGACGGTGAAAACAGAGTAACTAGAGGTGCAGCTAAAGCTGATTGCATAATTCCATATAGAAAATCTTTGTTTGGTCAAAAGTGGAATTCAATATCAGAATCATTTAGAGAATATACATTGTTTAAATCATTTTAAGAAATGGCTTTGTCATAATCAATAATGTAAGCATTAATGTTATTTATTTATTCTTTTTTTATTGTTATATTGTATAATTGATTTTTTAATTGTATTGTTGAAAACTTAATTTCTTCTTTAAGTAAAGATCCAGGAGGCTTGGGATATCTTTCAAGCAGAAGTTACTCTTTATTGGAGAACCTCGCTTGTGTGTTTGCTGTAGTCCATCCAAGTCTGAACTGAATGGGATATGCAAGTATTTTATACATTTCAAGGGGGAGGGTTTACACATAGGAGGAGACCCTCTAAACAAAGCATGCAAATGTAGTAGCCGACTCAGCCGATACCAACATGTTCCTGATCTCATCAGCATAACATTGTCTTTCAAATGCAAAGGCCGCAAGCCTCTGTCCTTTTTAGCCACGAAAAAGAAACCGGAAGCGGCAGAGGAAGTAGACGGGACGATGTAGCCTTGTTTTAGGGCTTCTTCCACATACTCCTCCATGGCCTTCTGTTCCGGGAGTGATAGTGGGTAGATCTTCCCTCGGGGCACTGGCGCATCAGGAATCAGATCAAATCGCACAGCCTTCTTTGGACAGAATACGTTGTGGAATGATGCATAACATGGAGGAATTTGAACTGATCTCTGCTCAATGGGGCTTTCTATGGTGGTGGCGTGGACTGGTATGGTTCCCTGGAGTTGAATAGTGGGTCTTGGAAGATTGGGAAAACGTCGCTGGTGGCAATCCTCACCCCACTTTAGAACTTCCCCCGTGGACCAAGAAAGGATTGGGATATGAAGAATGAGCCAGGGCCGTCCTAGGATGATATCAGCTGTGGAGCCCTCCAGAACCAGGAGCTGGATAGATTCATGATGTAACAATCCAATCTGAAGTTGTACGGGTCCCACACTGTGCCTTACATGGTGACGGTTCAATGGTTGTCCAGTTATAGAGAGCTGGTGGCAGAGGTTGCTGGAGATGAAATTTCCCGCTGACCCAAAGCAACAGTAGTGAGGGAATTCATACTATTAGGAGTAGGTTTAAAAAAAATAAATAAATAAATATATATATATATATAAAAAAAATACTCAAAAGAGGACGAGGAGGACGAAGAGGGCATGCAGTTATCATGTGCCCTCGAGTTCCACAATACAAACATACACCCTGGGTCAGACGCCTCTGCTGCTCAGTGGAAGACAGTCTATTAGCATCAATTTGCATAGGTTCTTGGTCTGGTTCTGAAGGGCTGGAGGGTTTAGGATGGCGATTATGGAGAAGAGTTGAAGGAGTGACTTGATCGGTTAAGCAGGACTGCATGCGATTTGAGCATCTTATAGCCATTTGGATGAAACGTTCTAGTCCAATGGTGTCATCGCAAGCCGCCAGTTGAAGTCGTATACGGGGTTCCAGACCCTGACGATAGGCAGTTAATAACGATGCCTCGTTCCATCCACTGGCAGCAGCAAGTGTCCTGAACTGCAGGGAATATTGATGAACAGTTAAAGATCCTTGCTTTAAATGGTAAATTTGCTCACCAATAGTAGAATCTCCTTCTGTCCTTCCAAAAACCTCTCTGAAATGAAAAAGAAACTGATCAAAGGCTTGACTGGCTGGGCCTGCCTGTGAGAAGATGGTTTCAGCCCATCGGAGAGTAGGACCTGCTAGGGATGAGATGAGAAAGGCAATTTGATCGTTCAGTAGGATATAGTTGAGGTTGTGTCTCGAGGGCGAGCACACACTGCAGCAGAAAGCCATTACAATCCTCCGCCGTGACAGAATATGGCGCTGGACGAGCCACAGGAGCGGCGTACACTGCCAGCAAAGCAGGAGGCAGAGCGTGGGAAGCAGCGGGTGTATGAGTCGCTGGTAATTGCAGTGAGGGATTCGTGACAGCTTGTGTAATAGATGGTTGAAGGAGCGAGTCCACAAGTTCTTGAAACGGATCGCTGTTGCTCATCCTGTTGCTGGTCTTGGTCCGATCTTCTGTAACGGAAGCACTCAGAGACAAGAAGTAAGTAATAAACAACAGTCTTTATTGTTGCAAAACAGGTGAGCAGAGGAGAGCAGCAGGATGAAGCAGGTGAGTGTGAGTAGTATGATATGATTTGAGGTAATGTCAGAGAATAACTGTCCTTATCTTGCAGTGGATGATGACATGAGTGGGAACAGCACACACCTCAGTAGAAGCAGGATTCCGGATTGGAGCTTAGCACTGGAGTTCAACGCTGGAAACTGGAGTAGAAGGTAAGTAGACTGGTAAGTATAAGTAGGAACTTGTACGTACACAGAGACATACTTCCATGAAGTAGTCACGAGATTGGACACTGAGGGAATGAGGTGTGTGCTTATATACTGAGAGTGCTGATGAGTGAAATGGGGAACAGGTGGTGGTGATTAGTATTCGGGTGACGGAGTGCGCTGTGATTGGCTGGGGAGTGCACCTGACCAGTCTGTGACACAGGCTTAGTAACAATTACGCTTGTATGGTTGTCTATATACAATAAACATTAATGCTGTCAAAATGAATGATTAATCCAAGTGATTAATCAAAAAAATAAAAATAAAAAAGAACTCATAATCCTGATACCTTCCTGGTATGTACTATGCTCAATTCTGTAGCTAATGGCAACAATGTCACATTTAACTAGAAGATGTAACAAACACTTTTGCTTGGTTGGGACATTTTACTTGAGTTCTCTTCTTGAGTCTCTGCCTTGGACATCTTCGTACTTCGTTACATATGTCTGCTATGTGCAGTGTTGTGGGTTACAAAGTTACTATAGCCTACTTATCACAACATTGTCAGTCGTATTGTCAACTGCAAATGCTAATTTATTAAAACGTCTTAACTACCGACTGTAGCTTAATTTGCGGAGGGCGAAGATAAAGCATCTGTTTGATAAATGATCCAGCAGTGGAGAAATAATAACTTTTAAGAAATAATATTTTTTGAGCAATGACCCTAACACTGGCTATGTCCTTGCTAGAGTGTGACATGACTTGTGTCATGTGTAGGTGAGATGGATCACCTACAAACCAATAGGGTGTCGAAATGGTATATGTTTATACTTCTCATCCAACCACAATCATATTCACTCTATCTGAATGGCACAATTTATCTGGGTAGGTTTAAAAAAAAAAATACACGATGACAAGCCGAAATGAAATAGGAGTAACGAGGCTATTTTTAAAATGTAAGGAGTAGAAAGTACAGATAATTGCGTGAAAATGTAAGGAGTAGAAGTAAAGTAAAGTATAGATACCCAAAATTTCTACTTAAGTAAGGTAACAAAGTATTTGTACTTAGTTACTTGACACCTGCCCAACTGACCAGGACAGGAGCCCTCCAGGGCGGAGCGGAATCCCCCCAGGGTGGAGCAGACGGGTCTGTAACACAGAACAGAGACAAACACACAGAGAGAGAAAGCTCGGAGCCTAAGGACCAGGCCTGGGTTGTCTGAACCCCCGGCAGGCTGAAGGCTTCTGTGGCCAGATTGGTACTGGGTGAGAGCTCTTAATGGGCATACCGTGCTGCTTGAGTTGGAGAAGCTGGTCAAACGGGTCCATGAACTGGGGAATGAAATAAAGCTGCTGGATCCAGGGGCGCGAAGTCTTCTGTAACAAAGGGGACGTGGACAAACACGGAAATAAACGCTCAGAATTGACAGTATTAACTAATCAAGACTTCGCGAGAAAACAGTGAACCGACCGTGCTATTTATACTGTGTGAGTGTAATGAGCAAGACGGCTGACTGGGGTGAGAGGTGAAAGGTAACAGGAAGTCCATGAGAACAGGGTTATGGGAAATGTAGTGAGTTAAAAGTCCATAGTGAAATGAAGGCTCCCTCTAGGGGTGAAGGGAGGGAGTCACAATGGCGCAGTTCATGACAGTAACAATATTTATGTAAAAGGTGGTTAGTTCAGTTTAGCTGAATGCTTGGTAAACACATTACATACGTTGTAATTTGGACACAAAACATGTTTTTTTATTACTTCAACACATAAGTATACTATTTTGTATCATTAAAAAGTATATTCCTTGAATCATACATCAACATTAGAGGAAAAAAATCATTTTCAAGAAAATATTTTTCATTTATCAAAATAATCCAATATAAACAGATTGAATCTTGTTGCCTTATAGTAATTAAATTGGCCCCACACACTGCTGACCCCTTACCCAACCCTTAAACCTACCCATACCACCAAACCTGTCCCTAACCCTACCCGTATCACCGCTCATTAACAGCAGAAATGTTGCGCATTAGCAAAAGCTTTTAATCATTGTAAAACATCTGTTAAAATCATTTGTAGATTTTCAAGATGTGCATGATCATATGAATTCTAAGCTTAATGACATTTGTAAGCATTTTAATTTACATGAAATGTTAATAATTATTAGGTAATGTTTAATACATTTATTAGTAAACATTAACAAACACATTATTTCATTTTTCTAGATATGTGAATATGTATTAACTAATGATCTGTTGAGCATTACATAATGTTTGTTAATGATTTATTAATGAAAGTTATTATAAAGTGTTATAGCAGTGGCCGACAACAGCCTATGACGTCACTTACGGCACGACTCGTCGGTGCGTCACTACCAGAGCGGCCATAGTATAAAAAAACGCCGGTAGAACACAACATTCTCTTCTTCGTCTTCAGTGACTGTTTGTCTAAGCGTGCATTTTCTGGTAAGAGTGATTTTGTTTCCTTCTTACATTATGGCGAGCACTAGTCAGGCGTTTAAGAGGTGTGTGTCCTCCGTGTCCTTGCTATTTGACACCTGATGACACACACAATCTTTGTGTCTTCTGTTTGGGTGAAGAGCACGCACGCGACGTCCTCGAGGGGGCGGTTTGCGTGCATTGTGAGCGTTTTCTGATGAAAAAGCTCCGCTCTCGTCTGGCTCTATGATGTAATGTAAGAAGGAAACAAAGGACCCTCTGCTGCTGAGGCTCGGAGGAAAATTAGTTTGTGGGGATCACAGGGGGATCTGGCTGATGAGTTAAAAAAGGGGCTTTCCCTTTCACGCTCGTCGGTCAAAGACAAGAGTGAGCTTCTGGAAGATGACATAGTTTCCCTTACGTCATCTGATCCGGAAGCTACTGCTCTTTTTGGGATCTACCCAAGAAGAGCAGGAGATGTCTGAGGGCAAAGAAGCTGAGGCTGAGCCTTCTCAATCCTCCTGTCTTGCATATGAGGAGCTGTTGGAGGTTATGGACCGCGCCAAGGTAAGGCTTGACTTGCTGTGGAAGCGGGCTAGAAAGGTGGAGCTGCGGGGTCGTCTCGACGAACGCTATCTTTCAGACCATAAACCCCCAGCCCTAGTGAGTCTTCCATTTCTTCCTGATCTCCATTCAGAGATCGAGAAGGTTTGGAAAAAGCCGCTTTCTTCTCGTATCCATCATTTCCAACATGCTAAGTATGTGAATATCGAGGGGATGTCTGACCACGGCTATGAGAGGATGCCCCCTGTAGAAGAGACGTTAACCAGCTATCTCTCTACTGGTGAGACATCCTCTCATAAGACTCTCTCCTTGCCATTAATCCCCCTTCAAATAACATCTCGATTGAATGGCAAGGCATATGCAGCAGCAGGCCAGGCTGTGGGCATGTTGCACACTATGGCTGTGCTTCAAGCCTATCAAGCTGACCTGCTGAAAGATCTGGACAAGGGTCCGGTCTTTCCCCTGATGAGGTTGCTGAGTTGCGTCACACCACAGATCTGGCTCTCCGTGCCACCAAGCAGGCTGCCACCTCCATGGGTAGATCTATGGGGGCCATGGTGGTCACAGAGAGACATCTGTGGGTAAACCTGGCTGACATTGGGAAGAAAGAAAGGGGTTTTCTTCTCGATGCGCCGATTTCGCCTTCCAAGCTTTTCGGTGCCTCCATTGAGACAGTGGTCGAGAAGTTTAGGGAGGCAAAGACGTGCTCAGTGGCCTTTAAAACCTTCATTCCTCAGAGGTCCAGGTCTGAGCCCGAAAAGCGTGGGTGTCCTGGCCCGTCTCATTCTGAGGAACAAAGACAGGCACAGAAGACTAGTGTCGCACTAGGGTCGAGAGGAGGTAGACCAGATCTGTGGGAAGTGATTCAGACGAGACAACGTTCTCGTCTGGATCAGAGTAAACTTTTGAAACATCTACTCCCTTTCGTCAGCGGGGTTTTAACATCTGCCGTTACGTTCCCTCTTAATCCCCCCCACCCCCCACTACTACATTAGTCCCACTTGACCGAGGTCAGGTGAGAATTTCCTGCGCGCTCCCTCGGACCTATGATGTTTTGGATGGCTTTTATTTTTATAGAGGCTACCTTTACTGATGGTCTGGAATTAGACTTCCAACTGAAGTTATGCGTGAGAACCACCTATGTTGTAGTATGTATGGCTGTTGTCATGTTTATTCTATGTTTCAGGGATAGAGCCCCGCCTGCGGCTGTGACTAATCTCTGGAGATGCCTCTTTGGTTGCTGGCAAAGGTAAGAGCTTCTCTGACGCTGTTGCGAGAAGCTGCCTGGGTGAGTATATCTCTTTTGTGTATATCCAAGTACCAATCCTGTGCTGTGTTTCGGGGACCTGTTGGCTGTGCTTTGTTTCTTTCAGGGTAGGTCCTCTACGAGTGCCCCCCTTCCCCCCTCTGGTCTACTGACTACGGTTGCGCCATGCTCATCTACTTGGATCCGCCCTTGCCGGCCATTTATCCCATGGAACCTCCTGGCTTCCAGGTCCCCTCCTACAGCATGGTATCTTAGGACTTGTAGTCCTTCCTACAGGTAAGCGCTCTGTATGTCTTCTTCACAGAATACGCCTGGATATCATGGACACCCTGCTTTAGAGGCTCATCACGGAGGACCTGCCCTAAAGGGCTTCCCGTTCTAGCTATCCACCCCATTTCATGAATTTGGGTGAAGGGAACCCCTCTTGAGTAGGAATAGAGTGGTCCTCCCCAAGCCTTACCCTAGTGGATTTATTTTACCCCTCCGCGGAGTGGGTCTGACTATTAGGTGTTTTTTTTGCAGATACCCCTCCTGAGTGTTGGCTCCGAGGAGCAACATCCACCCAGGCTTCTGCCTGCAGTCTTTCGGCCTGGTCTAGTCAGGGCCCATGCTTCTGTCGAGGCAGAAAGCATAATCCACATTGGTATGGGTTGTAGCTAATGTCCCTGGGATCTATATCCCCTACAGCCCGAGGGCAGGGGATGCTGCGTCTATGCAGTCACATCGAGTAGGATGTTTGATCCATTTCAGGCCTCTTTGGTAGGGCATGGCATCACTCTCCTCTCTGCGGAGAGGTTCTCAAGAACTAGCCATCCTTGGCGGATCAGGTGTTCCCCATGTCTCTCAGGAGTTAGGAACCTGTCCCTAACCATCTCCTCTTACACTGCCCAAGTGTTAGCTCCTACAGCTTCCAGTTGACTAGCAGCTTGCGGGCTGCCTGTTTCACTGAGCAGGAGCCTTACTGAGTGTGACCTCTCTGGCACACCACATCTAAAAATCCATGTTATGGTAAGTGCTCACATTCATATCTGGGCACTTTCTAAAATCCACATGAGTGGTAAGTGCCCACGCAAGTCTATGGGCACTTTTCTAAAATCCACATAGTGGTAAGTGCACACACAAGTCTCTGGGCACTTTTCTCAAATCCTGAAAGGTATGGGTTACGCGCTCATTTCATTCCCATGTTCAGAGTCGGTTGCGCCCCGGTCACCTTGGGCCCCACTCCAGTTGTGTCAGTTGTGTATCCTCTCTGATACCTCTTGAGCAGTTGCTATCTAGGACTTGTTGAGACACTCCTAGGGTTAATCCTCTAAGTAACGGTCTTTCTTAACCCACATGTTGGTAAATGCACACGCAAGCCTCTGAGCACTTTTCTAAATCCTGTATGGTATGGGCTACGTGCTAGTTTTTGTTCCCATTCTTGAGTTGGTTAAGCCCCGGTCCCCTTGGGCCCCACTCTACCTATGTTTCCTTGAACAGGATGCTGCTACCCGTGCTCTGTAAATCGGTTCCTGAGGGGACAGACCCTTACAGAGCCAGTGATAGCTCCTGCATGACAGGCAAGCCTAGATTTCCCTGGACACTTGCCGTATCCCCTTGAAGAAGTCTCCTTGATTCCAAGCCTGAGATTTACCCATGGTCCTCCCCTGACCCTTTACAGGTAAGTGGGGCAACAGCTCAGGCCTTTGGTCAAAGGGGATAATGTCACTGACAGCCGTCACTAATGTCTCACGGGCAATTCTCTTAAAGTTAGGTGAACTTGTACTTAGTGCTCATCTTACTTAGCATGCACTCCCCTTAGCATGGCAGCGTGGGTATACTGTTCCTCTAGCGCCCCCTAGAGGACAAAGTTCGATGTTCCCTCGAGAGGGAACGTCTCAGGTTACGTATGTAACCATGGTTCCCTGAGTTAGGAAACGAGACACTGCATCCTCTAGGCTGGTTGCCATGCTTTGGACGTAAGCTTCAGACGAAGAAGCGAATGTTGTGTTCTACCAGCATCCTTTTATACTATGGCCGCTCCGGTAGTGACGCACAGTCAGCGACGAGTCACGCCGTAAGTGACGTCATAGGCTGTCGCCAGCCACTGCTTGTAGTTTTGTATGTATGCTTCACACGAGTCATGCTGACGGCGTTCCCCTAGCGCCCCCTAGAGGACGCCTTGTCTTGTTCCCTATCTCAGGGAACCATACATACATAACCTGAGACGTTTTCTGCAGATATATATGCCTGCTCATCAACTACAAAGAATTTCAGTGTTGATACAACATACTTTAAATGTTGAAATGTCAATCTCAACCAAAATGATGGTTTTGATCAACACTCAACATTGTATCAATGTCACCATGCTATCTGGGAAGGTACAAATCAGAAAAAGTATTTCCAAAATTAGATGTGCCATGGAAAAGGGATTACGAATTTAAAATTAGCCAGTGTTAGCTAAATCTGGCACACTTTACATAATGTATGTACTATTAATGTGCATTGTCCCTGATTAAATAAATAAATGAACACATGAATACTATTAAGACCATCATCAGCAAGTGAATACAATATGACACACACAGTTTAATGCCTTATTCTGCATGACCTTATTCTACATACCTAATCCTACCTAATACTTAAACTTAACATCTACCTTACTAACTAATAATAATCAGCAAATTAGGAATTTACTGAGGGAAAAATCATAGTTAGTAGTGAATAAGTGTTACCATATTTTCATTTGTAAATGTTATGGGGATTAATAATAGAATGTTTAACACAATTATCCCCTTCGATTAAAATCTTTATATCAAATTTATGACACTTATTGTCTTCTCACTGCATCTAAAACAGTGTGTCCACAGAGAAGGGTCCAATCATTCATATGCTATAAAATGGATAAAAATGTTTTTTAATAATGAAATGAGCTTGTTTTATCAACACTTAATAATCATAGCACAATGTGTCTAATTCAATGACACAAGTGTTTCATAAGATTTCAAAACTGTGTCCCTACTTTTTGTCAACACCGTCATTCATTAAAATGATGATAAGATTTATAGTTTTAGAATATTTTAACTCCTAATGTTAATATTTCCTCTGTCACTGTGTTTCTCTGAGAAATCACTCTTGAAGACTTGAGGTCTTGATGCCAGACGATAGACTTTATTATCAAAGATAACAAAGCCTAGAGAATCTGCAGGGAATCTCCTAAGCTTGTGTCTGTACACTTGCAGCATTCTGCCCTATTGGTCGAATTTACAATTGTTAAAATGGAAGTCTCCTGGGAAAGAGACTAGTCCCTTAAAAAGTACTGTCAACCATTGTCCATGTTGTGGGTATCCTCTAATATGTGTGGCTTAAAATGTCTTTGTAATAAGTTAGGTAAAACTATGCCTTCCCACACAGGCACTTGTCTGCCAGAGGAATCTATGCGAACACTAGAGAAAGGTGGAATCCGATACCAGCCTGGGTGTCCTAGGATTGGTGGCGCCTCCCAGGATCCCAGGATTATGTTGCACCCAGCAGGATTATGTTGCACCCAGCCATGCTGGTCCGCCAACCTCCTTGGCATTTCCAGCTATCAGGATTGCAGGTCTTTTTGGTGGATGTTGTGATGCTGATGAATGGGGTTGAGGTGGATGATGAGGTGTTTTTTTTTTTGCCAGAGTTGATGACAGTAGATGTGCTGGGATTGTTGACTGGAGGAAAGCCAGAGATTGACTTGAGAGGCACTGGGCTAGTCGTCGCAGTGAGAGGAGAGATGGCAATGTAACGAAAGTTATTAATTTAAACACAATAAAATATGTATGCTTAATGGTTATTAATTACACATACTTTATACACTTATCTGATACAGCCGAATCAATAAACCAAACTAATGCCCTCGTCCAGCGAGTGTTTATCCACTTTTATTCTAACTCTAAGAAAAATCAACTTCCTAGCCTTGAAAATTAATCTTTCCCACCGTAATTGGCTAAGTTACAGGACTGGATCAGTTTTGTAACGAAATCAAAGCAGTTTTTTTTTTTTTTTTTTTTTCCCTGGCCTGTCAGTAACACAGATAACACATAACAGTGTGTATGTGTAGCTATGCTATCATCATTCACAGCCTTTTTTTTTTTTATTAATTTTTATATTTTTATTTATTTAACCATACTATGACCGACAAGACCGGGGGATAGAGAAAACCAGGAGAGGAGAAAGAAGGAAGAAAAGAAAAGAGAGAAAAAAAAGAAAAAAAAGAGGATAGAGAAAAAGAGAGAGAACAAAAACAGATAATCTGCTTCCATACCTGCTGACAAAGAGAGAAAACAACAAAAGACACAACAGCAGAAAAACTACAACAACATCCAATGTCCGTATGAATCACAGTAAATACTAAATGTTAAATGGTATTGCGCAGCACACATAACTAATATTACAAAATATGTTTGAAGCAACAGCATTTTAGGACAGTGAGTGTCTGTGAGCACCTGTTTTTACACCAATGTGAATGCTTGTGTGTACACCTGTGTGCACACCTGTGTGTGTGAACGCGCTTGTATTCATAAGGTTCCTCCATGTAAATGCTTGATAGTGTGAGTGGGGAACCACAGCCCCGCCCCGCAAGGCATGAAGCAGGCATGAAGGAGACCCAGGCTCCCAAACATCCGGAGGCCCCCCAGGGCGCGGGAACCCCAGGAGAACCACCGCAGGGATAACCGCGGCCCCCACCCAGAAAAAGGCAGAGGAGAGCCCGGAGGAGGTCATCCGGCAGCCACAATGCAGACGCCCCAGGGAGCCACGGCGGCAAGCCCGCAGGCCCCGCCGGCAGTCGGCCACACCAGGGCAGACCGGCCCGGGCCCGGAGAGCCAAGGGCCCCCCCACCCCCCAGCAGGGGCCCAGCGAAGCCCAGCGAAGCCCAGCGAAGCCAGGCCCTACCGAGCGACCATCGAGAGCGGGCCAGCGCCCACCCGAGCATCCCGCCCCGGAGCCAGAAACCACCAACGCACCGGCGGCCGGGGGCATCCCCCACCGGCAGGGCATGGTGGTGGGGTGGGCCCTCGATGATGGTTGAGGCGGAGTCAAAGGCCTGACCTGACACATGGACATAGACAAACATAAACACACATACACAAGCATCCCACCTTCATGCACGCAACCAAAAACTCACACACTCAACCCACACGTAGACGCACAAAAAAAAAAAAAAAAAAAAAAAAAAAGGACACTGTACCCACACTCCCCATTTGTACTCTATACTCCTGGGACCAGGCACCACTACCCCCAAAAGGCCAGTCAGCGCCAGACCCCGGAGCTGAATCCCCTTCGCTCCGGTGTGGAGACAGGAAGACCACCCCCGTCCCTGCCAGCTCCTCCTCGCAGCCCCCAGCCCCGAACAGAGAACAGGGGTGTAAGGGAAAAAAAAAAAAGGAAGACCCCGTGCTTCACCTCACCCGCTCAAATGTAGTAGTGGTGTATGTTGTTCTAAAGTGCTTTAAAACAGGGGAGGGGCAAGGCACTAAGACATGTCAGCTCGTGTGAGCTCGGCCCCTCCCAAGAGCCCTCAATGTCTATGTGCAACTTAAAATTGAGAAATGGGCATCGGCACCAGAGGGAAGGCTGAATGAACAGACCACCCTCTGGACGCCGTTCAGAGTGCCCACCCCCAAGGCCCTATATGTATGTGTCATGTGACAGTAAGTAATGAGAGTGTCTAAGTAATGATGTATGATTGGGATGCGAGAGGCCACGAGGAGACAGAGGAGTCCCAACTCCCCTGCATCCCAGCGACACACCCGCACCCCAAAAACCCTACCTGTATGTTGGTGCGATGGGGCGGGAGAGGGGAAGCATTAGGGATGGGGAGGAAAACATCGGAGGAGGCAAAGTGCCCCCCCCGCTGGAGCCAGCTCCCCCGCTGACCCCCATAGGCACCCCCGTTGTCCCAAACCCGTCCCGGGCAGGGGGCCCAGGCCCATCCAGACCAGGGCCCACGGCAGCCCGGGGTGGCCCACCAGACCCCACAGCAGAGGAAAAACTACCCCCACCCCATCATTCAGTCAACTCCCAGACTACCGAAGACAATAGACACCCAGGTTAAACCAGTCCTCCGCCCCTATTGGGTCCCTCCCTCCCTCCATGCAGAGTGAATACTGACAGATGGTAACGACGTCCCCACCAGCTAAAGACACCCCCGGCCCCACCGATGCATCGGAAGCCCCCGCACCAGGGCCGGGCCCAAGCGCATGCATCCACCCACGCCCCCGGCGGCACACCCACCAGGACCCAAGCCCCCCAGGGCCAGCCGGAATCCCAGTCCGGAGGCAGAGCGCCCCCAGAACCCCAAACCCCCCCCCGACCTACCCCGGAGCAACACAGCCGCCAGGCCGGCAACCTACGTCCGCCGACACAGGCCTCCCCAGCAGCGCCGCGTGCAGTCGCCAGAAAAAACAACACCCGAGAGCCACCAGTACCCCATCCAGGCCAGGACTGCAGCCCCAGCGCCGAATCCCCCAAGAACCCCACCCCCCAGAGAACCCCCAGACGCCCCAAGCCCAATTGGCCCTCCACGCCAACAACAAAAATCAAAGCCGGACAGAATCAGGACCCCCCACCCACACTAGGTGATGGAGCTGATCAAAGGAGCCCAGAGAGAATGATCTAATGTGGCAGCAGAAGCTGTGTCAAGATTAATATAGTCCAACAAGCGATCTCTATATTCGTTGATATTAAGATTATTTTTATTTTTCCAGTTCATGAGGACCGTCTTCTTGGCAATGCATAAGGCGGTGAAAGCCATGAGGATTGTGTTACCTTCTGTAGTGATACCATCAAGGTCACCCAACAGGCAGACTGATGGAGAAGCTGGAATTGAACATTTAAGACACTTTGTTAAGTCTTCACAAATCCCATACCAGAACCTCTGAACAGGCGGACAGAACCATAAAGCGTGGATATAATTGTCAGGAGTATTGTCTTGACAGTGTGAGCAGTTGTTAGAATCTGTAAAACCCATCCTGAACATCCGATGACCTGTGTAGTGTACTCTATGCAGGATTTTATACTGTATTAACTGTAAACCGGGATTCCTAAGCAGTTCAAAGGTTTTTGAACATATCTGAGACCAGAAATTATGGTCCCAGCTGACTGATAGATCTGCCTCCCATTTTGCAATAGGAAGCGATACTGATTCATCTATTTTAGAAAGTGTCCTGTATATTTTAGACACTAATTTGGGGGTTTTGAGACTAAGAAAATCTGCCACACTTGGTGGTATTTGTAATTTAATATGATTAGGATTAAATTTCTTTTTTATTATAGATTTAATTTGTTGATATTCTAAAAATCTGTTCTTATTGATCCCATATTGTTTAACTAATATGTCAAAGGGAATAAAGTCTGTCCCTTCGAATATATGTTCCAGGTATTTAATACCTTTTCTACTCCAGTCTGTGAAGTTTATCACATTATTGTTTATTAATATGTCAGGGTTGTTACAGATGGGAGTACGTTTGCATGGGATTAGTGAAGACTCAGACATTTTTAGAAACTCCCACCATGCTGTCAGAGAAGAGCTGATACTGATGCTTTTGAAGCATACGTGTTGTTTGATGTTCGAGCTAATGAATGGCAGATCCCAAATTTCTATATTATTGCATAATGCCTGTTCTACATCTAGCCAAATTTCATCGAAGAGGGTGTGTTTTAACCACCCTAAAATGTGTTGAAGCCTGTTGGCTAAGAAATAATGGTGAAAGTTAGGCAGATCGAGTCCTCCTTTATCTTTGGTCTTTTGCAACGTTTTTAAGCTAATACGCGGTGGTTTACCTTTCCAAAGGAATTTAGAGATGGAGGAGTCCAGAGATCTAAACCAGTCAGGTGATGGTTTGCTAGGGATCATTGCAAACAAATAATTAATCCTTGGCAAAACCATCATTTTTATTGAGGCGACTCTTCCCATAAGTGATATGGGTAGAGACTTCCATCTAGCTAGATCTTCTTCTACCGTCTTTAAAAGTGGGATATGATTTAATTTAATTAGATCTGCCAGCCTAGGTGAAACATTAATACCTAAATATTTAATATTTCCAGATTGCAGTGGAGTGGAAGAGTTCTGGAAAGAACAATTAATTGGAAGAACTGTAGATTTTAACCAGTTTATTGAATAATCTGAGACTTTTGCGAAAGAGTTTATTAATGTGATTACCTCAGAGAGAGTGGTTTGTGAATGCTGAAGGAAAAGTAACACATCATCTGCGTAAAGACTGACTTTATGTTCTACATTCTTGCATTTAATGCCTTTAATCACTGTAGTCTGTCTAATTGCTGCTGCTAGTGGTTCAATAAAAATTTCAAACAGTGAAGGGGAGAGAGGGCATCCTTGCCTGGTGCCCCTCTTGAGACAGAAGCTGGACGATGTTTGGTCGTTTGTCCTGACACATGCTGTTGGAGAGTTATATAATATTTTTAACCAGTTTATGAAAGAGTTTCCAAAACCAAATTTGTGTAAAACTGCAAATAGAAAGTTCCAGTTAACCCTATCAAAAGCTTTTTCTGCATCTAGAGACAATATTGTAATTTGAAGGTTTTTATTGCATGAATAGTTTATTAAATTAATTAATCTACTTGTATTTGTTGCGGAATGCCTCCCTTTTATGAAACCGGTTTGGTCGGGATGAATTATGAGAGGGGTTATGTTCTCTATTCTTTTTGAGAGAGCTTTGCAGATTATTTTAATGTCCACATTAATAAGGGATATTGGACGATAGCTAGTAGGCAATACCGGGTCTTTGCCTGGTTTTAACAATAGACTGATGTTGGCAGAATTCATATTTGGTGGAAGTCTACCATTATCCTTGGTTTCCTGTAACATTCTGTAGAATGTTGGCGCCAGAATAGGCCAGAATTCTTTATAGAATTCTGCTGGAAAGCCATCTGGACCTGGAGCCTTTTTATTAGGCATACTGTTCAGAGCTTCCTGAAGTTCATCTGATGTCAGTGGAGAATCCAATGCCATCGCCTGATTGTCTGATAATTTCGGAAGAGTTATATTATCAAGGAACTGGTCAATTTCGTCCTTTGATAAGTTAATCTGTGGTGAATATAAAGATTTGTAAAAGTCCCTGAAGGTATTGTTTATTCTTTCAGGGTCATATACTATGTCCTCAGTTAAGTCTTTAATAGCACATATAGTTGTTTTTTCTTTATTTATTTTTAACTGGTTAGCTAGGAATTGACCTGATTTGTTACCATGTTCAAATTCTTGCCAGCGAAGTCTTTGTGCTAAGAATTGAGTTTTTTTATTAATAATTTCATTTAATTCTAGTTTTGTGTTTATAAATGATTAATTTATAAACAATTAATATACAATTAATCTAAAACTCTTTTTTAAATAATAATAAATGATTTGAGTAAACATTTAAATTATTTCTCTCCTCAGCACGAACTTGTGTTCTGGTAATGTAAACCAGTTTTCCCTCCACTGAAGATCACATCAGGTGCGCAGTGCTAAAATACTCCAGGTGTGTCACAGAAGACATCTTTACCCTCACCAGTCAACCCTTACATTGCAGTACACACTACAAAGTATTGAAAACCTGTTGTGTAAACACATGAATAAATCATTTACAAATCATTCTGCATCCCCTATTCTAAAGTGTAAACAATTCATGACTTGTAAATGCATGTGTTACACATCATTTTAGATTTTTCTTACATGTCACAAGTGATCTGGTGTATACAAGGCATTTACAACACTTTCTGCATCCCCTAATCTAAAGTGTAAACTACTCATCAGTTGTAAATGTTTTATAAACCTGCTGGTTGCAGGTTGTGCGGGTATACACACTGGGGGGAAAGATCTACAAATGATGAGTAAAACATTTACAGCTGATGAATTGTTTACACTTTAGAATAGGGGATGCAGAAAGATTTGTAAATGATTTGTTCATGATGTGATCTTCAGTGGAGGGTAAACATTTCAGTGACAGACATTTCAATTATTTACAATTGATTAGTAATATATTAACTAGTATCTTATTAACAATTTACTAAGGATCTGTTTGATTATTTTATGATATGCTATTTTTAAGACAAACCTTTGACAGATTTGTATATTGTTAGCATATTACTTAATCATTTGTGAACATAGTGATGGTTTGTAAATTATTAGTTCATCAACTAATCACTTGTACATGATTTATAACTTAAACGACAAAGCTCTATGCTAAAAATACTAACATATCACTTATTAAACATTTATGAATGCATAGTTATGTTTTGTAAATGATTAGTTCATCATTAACTAATTACTTGCAAATTACTTGTAAATTAATTAACAAAACATACATAAATTGTTAGCATATCTCTTATTAATAGTTTATGTATGTTTTGTAAAAGATTATTTCATCATTAACTAATCACTTAGAAATGACTTACAACTGAACGTTATTATAGTGTTACCTTAATTTCCTATTTCCTGTCATGTGACTCATCACATGACAGGAAATAGGAAATTAAGGCAGAGAGTCACTTAAAGACATACACACATTAAAACGGTTAAGTGGAATAAAATGGCTAAGACAACATAAAAACCTGTTAAAACTCAAATATACATAAAATCATTACAATATACTGAGCAGGTAAAAACATGTGTCCTGTGTGACAGTTTCACACACTGTTTACATAGATTCCTATACTATAATATAGGACTATAGTAGTAGAATAATCCATATATGTATGGTTATATTCACATTAATTATACTTGATTCATTCACATCTTGGCCAATAAAAATCTTCTACATCACAACCATGGTATGTAAACACCCTCTTCAACAGAGAAAACAAAATGGCTTCTGCATGAACTCCATTTGTTTTGTGAAAAAAATTGTCAACATTGTCAGGTGTCACCACCATAAGATTTTCTGTCTGACGGTAGTGATCGGTCCATGACATTGAAGTTGACATTCAACATGAAGTCATCATATTTTTGTGGTTTTCAAGATTATTTTAAATATACAAAAGTGTTTATTTTTTCTAATCATAATATAAATACTAAATATGTAATACTAAATATGTGACCTGACAGCATATTGCTTTTGTGCATTGATAATCATTATTTCTAACAGAGCTAGGTGTAACAATAGCCCCAAGGAAGAGACAGGAAGCGTGCGGATCCATACGCAGACTTTTATTAACATTCACACTCATAGTCAGGCAGGCACTGGGTCAACAGGAGCAATCGGGAGCAAACAGATAATCCAAAGAATAGTCGGGGAGACGAAGCGGGGGGGTCAAAAGGCAGGCGGCGAACGATCAAGGACGAGGAAACTACGGGGGTCGAAACGGGAAAAACAAGGACTAGGAAAACGCTCTGAATTAACAGACAGGGCTAGTTAAGACTTTGCGATGTGACTGAGGGAGAACCGGTCTATTTATAGTCTATGGGGTGAACTAAGATGGCTGACTAAGGTGAGAGGTGAGAGGTAACAGGAAGTCCATGAGAAGGGGTTTATGGGAAATGTAGTGAATAATGGTCCATAATACATTGAAGGCTCCCTCTAAGGGTAAACGGAGGGAACCATAGCAGCACAGTTCGTGAAACTCGTGTTTTATTTGTTCATATAACTGTTTTTAAAAGTTACCTTGTCCCCATAGCAGATGCACAGCAGACATACTGTTCTGAGATGAAAGAAAATAGATCATTTGTTATTCCAATGATCCAATGATATATCAAAATGCTTAAATGTGAATCTTGAATAAAAGCTTTATAAACATACCCATGGTATTTAATACAGTAATTGATTGATTCAGTGTATTTCATAGTTAAAATGACTACAAATCAGGTTTTTCGTCACCACCGTCAGATGAATATTTTGATAATATTTCATATATTTTATATTTGTTGAGGAATTGTTGGTCGCATATGAAAATGTAATCTGTCTACTAACATCAGAATGTTTTTTTTTTTAAATGTTAAAAACATCTTGATTGCTGTTAATGATAAGTTAAAATGGTAAAAAAAAAATGTACACATTTAGATAAAAAAGAGAAAGGTTGGGTGGTTGTATCAAAGCGTAGTTCAGCTTAGTACATGTAAGGTACATAAATGTAGTTTAATTTGAAGGTTTTTTTTTTCTCTATATTGTACCTTGCTTTGTTCCCTTTTTTTAAGAATCAGTGAAATTAATTGTGTTTATTTAAATATTACATTAATTGTAGAAAATATTACATAATTTAGCTTGGATTCACTTTTATCTCAAAAAGCAATTTTAATAGACATGTGTAGACCTTTTGTACCCACTGCAGAACATGAAGTTGTATAAGAAATGCAAAGAAGAATACGTTTTTAAGAGTTAGCAAGATTGATGAAGAGATGCGTTTTCAGCTGTTTCTTGAATATTGTCAGGGATTTGACTGTCCAAAATAGGGTTAGGAATATCATTTCACCAGCAAGGAACAGTAAACAATAATGTTCTGCTAAGTGATTTTTTGCCTCTTGGTGATGGTGCCACAAGGAGGCACTCACTCACCAATCATAGGCCTCTAGTGGGGATGTAGACTTTAAAGAGGCTGTTGCAGGTAGAAGTGTGTGAAGCCTGTGACTGTTCAGTATGGAAACATCAGTATGTTGAACATTGTTGCAAGCAGCAACTGGTAGCCAGTGCAGAGATATAAAGAGAGATGAAAGACCAAACCATGTTGCTGCATTCTGGATCATTTGACGAATTGCACATGTTGGAAATCTAGCCAGAAGAGCATTGCAATTAGGAATGAACTGATCATCCTGATGTTGTGCAGTGCAAACCTGCAGGAATATATTGCCTTTGCATTGTGCTTTTTTAAAGTCAGCTTATCCTAAAAAGATTTTCTGGTTGAAAAGAAAAGTAAAGCTATGTGTCATCAACAGATTGCAAAAGTAGGAGAAACCATGTTTCTGTAATAGGTTGAGGTTAAGAGTGTATAAGGAGAAGAGAGGAGAAGAGAGGTCCCAGAATCCTTGAGTTACCCCCTGTGACCAATATTTATACCTGCAAATTTCAAATATCAGAAACACAATCTTTCGTCCTAAGAGTGGAGGGCAGTAGTGTTGGAAATTGTAATGATGATTAGTTTAACCAATTATGATTTAGCTAGTAGTGAACTTACATGTCCTCTAAAAGTAACAATGATTTACAGGGCAAACACAACATGTATGTATACATGGCAAAAATATATATAATTTTTTTTTAATAGGGTAAGAAAAAAAAAAAAAACTTAATTCAAAGGCTAAACAAGATTATTAACAAAAAAAAAAAATTCTCAGAAAACAAGGCATAATATCTTAAGTCAATTTACTTTTTAAGTAAATGCATCCTGATTCAATTTTTTACATACTTTGTAAGTAAGAAAAAAAATACATATATATATAAGAAAAAAACAGCTAAAACCAGCATCTTAGCATCAAAACCTACCTAACCAGCATATGCCGATTTTGTCAACAGGGATGCATTTATTCACAATGCCCTAGTTCTAGTGCATAATCGTGAACACCATTGTTTAATGGAAAATCCCACTTGAAACATTGTGTACTCTCTTACTACCTCTCACGAGAATTATCAGTGCGACCCAGCTGATAATATAAAGAGAGGCTCTGTGAGGTCTCTGTGTTCTTGAAGGATTGTTTCATTTCAGAGGCGTTATGTTGAATGGATTGTGTGGAACGCGCAGAGCATTTAACACTCGTCTGCGGTTTAACATTTCTTGACACAAAATTTGTCAGGGCTTCGCCGTAAGACTTAGAATAGGCTGCAACGCGTGCATGGGGTTCTTTCCTCTAGTGCAACAAGTTTGCAGAGGGTTAGTACAAGCCGTGAAACCAGTCACCGCTCACACTGTCTCTCAGTGAATGAGCGCGAACCGCCCCGAGACAAATTGAAATAATAGTGATAGAATCTCGGACATTCTCCTTGACTGCTGATTGCACACAGTAGTACATGGTTGAGAGAGAGAGAGTCATGAGGGTTTTAGGAGCAAATAAATATTCCCGAAACGCGGCGAAAATGGAGAACGACACCGATCCTAGCAAGCGACGACACTGCCTTAGAGCTACAGTGGATGTGATGCCGTTTGTGTTTTCTCTTGTGTCCTTCGCCTTTTGCTTTTTACTGAGTGTTCAGACCAGTGAGATTAAGGACAGAATCGTGGATCTGGAGATTGGAAGTGGCGCGGGGGTCATAAACCCGTTTAATGGGATCTCTGTGGATCAATTTAATGCAATGATCCAGGAGCGAGTGGACGAGCTGCTGTCACGGGTAAGTAATGCATCCACAGCTGCAACTTAAGACATTGAAATCAACAGCATTGTCATATTTACACACAAAAACGCAACACTCCACTCTCCCAATTTTAATGACACATGTATGACAGTGGCCAGTGCACATGTCACTTACATTCATTTAGGGCTTAGCGTTTACTTGATTCTTTTATCTGTTGATTCTAACAGCGTTCTTATGAACACTTGGTTAGAATAAGGACTGCCCGTCAAGTCTCACCACCTGAATGCAACTGCCCACCAGGTACTGCCTTTATATGTGTTTTTGTTGGTTTGTTAACTGCAGGTTAGGAGTGTAATAATAAAAGCTTTGAAAGCTTTTTAGTAGAAATTCGTAGGCAGTCTGTTGCAGTTTCACTATTAACTATTCTTTTGATACATTATTATTATTTTTTTTCTTATTTAGCCGCCTAGTATGTCTTATTTCCTAATAGGCCTGTTCAAGTTTTCCTATAGTAATCAGTAAGACACTAGTACCCAGTTTTTAGACTAGTATTTTTTTGTAATTGTTGTAGTACAGTATTTTTGTGTATATATATAATTGTTGTAGTACATATTTATAATGTTAATCTTACTAGTAATAGTCGATTCAACTAAAAAGTAGCCATTCTGATTAATCATTATATATGCCTGTGAAAAAAGTAAAAAATGTACAAAAAAAAGTACAAAATGTTATAAATAATAAATTAGATGCAAGTGTTTTCAAACAAGTACTAGAATCTAACAAATAATAACTACTACAACTGGAATACTATATATTCTACTATGCTATGCATACATACTATGCTATACTAAACCAGTATTTCTCATCTCTAGATCTTGGATCACACCTCCCAGGATGTTTTAGATGTCTCCCTATTCAACACACTAAGAAAGCAATGCATTAAATCAGGTGTTTCAATTAGTGAGATATCTAAAACATTCTGGTAGGTGGGTCCCCACTACTGGAGTTAGGCAACACTGCCATTGGAAATTATTAGTATAGTTATTGTACTTGCTTGTATCTAATGAATGGTTAACAAAAGTAAGTACATGTTGCATAAAAAATACTAGTTAGTTTTGAGGAGTAAATTTTGGCATACTAAAATTTAGGTTGCTGTATATGTGGGGATTATACATATGATGGTATACAATGTCTTTGTCACCAGAATGTGGAAGACAGGATTGAAATCAGTCTGGTTGATATATAAGAAGAGATGTCATCCTGGAATTGGCATGACAATAATGTGAAATTAACATTCATATTCTGAATATCATTCTGAATATCATATTCTGATCATTACATGATCTAGTGCTTTATTATTATTTTCCTAATAGTGCTTTTTGCATCGCTCAGTTTTGTCTGATTGTAAGATTGGCATACAAAACGGACATTGATTTAAGATCATGAAAGCACCAATGGTTCACTGAAGAGTGTTGAAGTCAGCATAGGCTTATTGGAAATATGTGCCTCTATATACATTTCTGCAAACCTAAAAAAACATACCTATTGTACAAATCACTGCAGTTTCCAGTTGAAATGAACACTACAGGCAGTAAACCTTTTATTCCTTTTCACACAAAGTATAATTTACTCATGGAGTAATTTTCACACATCTGCTACTGCAGAATATTATATTATGGCTTCAAAAATATTTTAACATTCTGCATGATGTCAAAATTGATACTTTTGAATGTTGTTGTCACATATACAGGTTCATATGAGTTTTCTGTTTTCTAATGCAGTCGGTCTGCTCGGTAGCTCACACGATATGGCGTTGCACTTGGATGATGAAGAGCTCCGGTCCGAGCCCGTGAAACTACGGTTCGACAAAATGGCTTAAATTTATGGTGGCCGTGAGAGCTCAACGCACTGCAACTTAAGAAAACACATGCAAAAGCGCCAGCAAATTAAGAAAACATCTTCATTGGTTTGACAGCACATGTGCTGCAAATACTCGCAACACAAACAAATACAGAAACATGCTGTAAAAACAGAAATGCACTGCAAACACTCACAACACAAACAAATAAAGAATTGCGCTACAAAAACAGAAACGAGCTGCAAATAGTCACAACACAACCAAACACAAAACGCACTGCCAAAACAGAAACGCACTGCAAATAAACACAATGCAACCAAACACAAAACCGCGTTGCAAATAGTCACAACACAACCAAACACAAAAACGTGCTGCATGCATAGACCACAACGGTCGGAAACCACCCGCTTCGGATGTTATCACTCGATTGAATGGGCGATTGCGCGGGCGCCTCCATGTCATGCAGTAGGCAAGCGCGATAGGCTAATAATTAAGTTCATATGCGCACAAAGTGCACATATTCTTCTAAAAGAATCAGGGGCGCGAAACAGGACCGGGAATGTGGAGCAATGGCGAATTGTCTTTTCTTTCTTTCTTTCTTTATTGTTTGATTGTTTACAAAATTCTAGCTTTTTATTTCGTACATGAACTAATAGGCTAGTTACAGATAATAAATCCTCAAAACGTAAACACGCAACCACAGGATAACCGAATAATTGACTTTATTTTCGTTAAATACAGTTCCGTTACCATTTTAACAAAGTTTTAAACTGCTTAATTTGTGTGTAGACGTATGTGAAACAGCTTATTCTGGTCAGTATAAATGCAACATACAATTTATTTAACTTTTCTATTTTATTTTTTGTGGGCTATTAGCCTAATAATATCTCACAGATTGTATTTAAACTTACGACTTTTTTTGTGGATAAAGTGAAAATTAAATGAAAAGTCGTGTCTATTGCGGCATTACATTTTTTTTTTTCAGATAATATGTACTTATCTGTAATGTTAGTAATACTCAGATTTTTTAATGTTATTTACTTATTTATTTTTTGCGTATTAATCTGACAATAAATGTGGAACACCCAGTTTTTCTGATGCACACCCAGAGTCTCTTTTCTGGCTACGCTACTGGTGTGGGGGGTGTAAATTAGCCTTTCAATCTACAGTAGCCTACCTTAAGTTACCTGAAAGATCCTTTATCAATAGTCATGTCATCTTCCCTAAGAGTTATGCGCCTGTTTCCTCTGAACAGCACAAAATTTTCATGCCTTTCAACGTGGTGTTCAAACGTGCAACGAAGTTACATCCATAAACTTTCAGTCATGCCAATTTGGGTAAATTAAAAATCAAAATTTAAATTAGTCAAATCCCCTTATTCGTTTTTTTTATTTTGATCTGAGCGCACAATCAGAAAATCGGAAAACGAGTCATTATTCGTTTTTTCATTTTGGTTCAGGGAATAAATAATGGAAAAACAAGTCGTTTTTTGTTTTTTCATTTTTGGTTTCAATTTGAAAAAACGATTGAACGAATGATACACGGATTTAGATAGATGCTATTTGTTTATTTTAATAGTAAAACCATGGTTAATTTTTATAAGGGAAGTTGTTATTTAGGCTAATAATATAATGAAAGCCAAGGAATCATATGATCAGGATGTTAAAATAAACAAAAATTGGACCTTTCAGAGGATGATAAGCCTGTCCCAGCCAGGTTCGCATTTAAGTGTTGCGGTTGCCTTAAACATTGCTGATGTGGTCTGTGTGTACTTGTAGTGTGTTTCTGTGTTTTGTTGTGTTGTGACTATTTGCAACGCATTTCTTTAGCGCGTTTCTTTGTTTGGTTGTGTTGTGACTATTTGCAACGCATTTCTTTAGCGCGTTTCTTTGTTTGGTTGTGTTGTGACTATTTGCAACGCATTTCTGTGTTTGGTTGTGTTGTGACTAATTGCAATGTGTTTCTGTTTTGCAGCGTGTTTCTGTGTTTAGTTGTGTTGTGACTATTTGCAGCACATGTGCTATCAAACTGATGAAGATGTTTTCTTAATTTGCAGATGTTTTTTTTATTTGCAGCATGTTGAGCTCTCTCTGCCACCGTACAAATCTGCATAAGGAAGTAAAAATAGCATGTCTGCATTACCAAATACGTTTTTTTTTTTTAAATCACGTTTGTATTTGTTAACACTATTGGTTAGGTTTAGGGTTGGATTTGGTGTAGGGCAGGGGTTCACGGCCCACTAGGGGACCTCAGTGATCCTCCTGGAGAGCTGCAAGATAGCTTATAATTAATTTAAATATTATCCTATAATTGTTTAATTTCATTATTAATTAAGTTTTAAGTATTAAGTGTTAAATTAAAATGATCAAAGCGCAGCTCTCATATTCTGTGATTGATTTTTTTGGACTTTGAGTCGTACATTAGGCATGCATAAGTCCGCTATTGATACACAAACTATGCGCGCTCTCAGGGCTCTGATCCCTATTGTATTTTTGAGTGAAAGTTCAATATATTTGCATTTGTTGTTCAAATTAATGTCCTATAAGTGTTTTATAATGGATGATCACCGATAGAGGAGGATCTTGTGAGGCTCTGTGTTTATGAGCGTCAGACTCGCTCTGACTAACCTTAATTTGTATATTTCTTTTATAATGGATACAAATGGTACATATTCAGTCAGTTTAAAGGGACAGGTTTATTGAGTGGTCTTTTGCATCTCCCTGTTGTCCTGTTTGGTATGGCAGGTTCACTTATTTAAGAAAAAGTACTCTAAAGTTGTAAAAAATGTCTGAAGTAAAGAATTCAGGAGTTTTAAATCTGTATGTGTGTGTATATATATATATATATATATATATATATATATGTATACAGGGGTTGGACAATGAAACTGAAACACTTGGTTTTAGACCACAATTAGTATGGTGTTGGGCCTCCTTTTGTGGCCAATACAGCATCATTTCGTCTTGGGATTGACAAATGCATGTCATGCACAGTAGCCAGAGGGATTTTGAGCCATTCCTTTTATAGAACAGTGGCCAGGTCACTATGTGATTCTGGTGTAGGAAAACGTTTCCTGACTCGCAACCTCCAACACTATATTGGCCAGTGTTTAAGTTTCATTGTCCAACCCCTGTATATATATAGTTAGAATAAAAGTTAGAATTGAGCTGAAGGTTTTCTTTTAAGTTATAAAGGATAGATTTAATTTAAAGTTTGTTTGAATTTTGAGCTTTTTTAATAACACGCAGTAGAGAATAATAAGGCAAAACAAATGTTTTGTTAACAAAAAAGGTTTAAAAATAAACACTTTTCTCTTGACTGTGGAAGTACAGTATAAGAGGAAATATCAGGCACAGGGGGGCCTTGCAGAATTGACCGGAGAAGGAGGGTGGCCCCTGAGTAAAAAAGATTGAGAACCCCTGGTGTAGGGGATATTTCCACCATGATAGAGCATTAACCTTTAGCGACATGCCACGGATATTTGAATTTTAAACAGCTGCAATACGTATCTCAAGCAGTGTAATTAAAACGCAGCGATACACACCAACATAATAAAAACATGCCAAGGTGTTTTAGTGACACTCTCTGGACATTTCACTTTGAAACTGCCGTGAAACGTAGAGTAAGGTACACAATTACAGTGTTGCAGAAATGTATGTAGAGGCACATATTTTCCAATGAGCCTGGGCTGATAAAAGGATTACTTAACTTCCAGAACAAAAATTTACAGATAAATGACTCACCCTCTCCCTGTGAAACAAGTGAAACATCACACACCAGATAAAGTGCATTTGCAAAACGTGTCACTCTGGACCACCCGACCAATATTTCCTATTAGCACTACTAATCTGTAGTTTTATAGTTGAGAGAAATAATTGACTGCATTATTGTTTGCGGCTTTCAACAGCGTTGATTGCAAACTCATTAATTTCATACTTTGATGAAGGTTGTTTCTTCAAACTGACTTATCTGTTTTAGCATTGCCAGCACTTTCTGCATCTATTTTCACCTTTTTCCCTATGAACTCTTCTCTGAAATCTGCATTCGCATGGAGGCTTGTTGTGCAGTAGGTGCAGTCAACCTCAATCTCACATGATCTCTTCTAGTAATGCCTCAAAAATCTTGGCAGCTGCTTGCAGGTCTGATATTCCGGGGGGGGGGGGGGTATTCTAATGAAACACACAGTGGATTTTCCCATGAATTGTATTTGTGGAAAAATTGAAAGGACAGATTATGGACCATAGGGCCAATGGAGTCAGTGCCATGGAGGCTTCTGACTGCCAGAGGCTCAGAGCTATAGTCTGACACCTGGAAACTAAATACAAAAGCTGTCACTGTTATCCTTACATGCTGCTAACCTTTCAAAAGGCACATCATTGTTCCTTTTTCACCCCTATAGATTTTTATACACTACCAGAATAAAAATCTATTTTGTATTTTTACATTAATGAAGCATTTAATAAAACCAAGTGTAAATCTCACCAGTTTAGTGTTTTTAAGCATTTTACATTTATTTCAAAATAATAACTTAAGGCAGTAATAATTTATACAATCAATTTTTTTTGTTGTTGTTTATTTTTATTAATTTAATGTATATGTTATATGAATATATAAATTTTATTTCTGAAGTGATGTTCAGCTGTTCTTTTTATTAATAAACTTATTTTCTGATCATCAGTCATCATAGCTCGGTAAACACTGGTCACAAACCTTTCATTTCAACAAGAAGTTTGCTAACTTAAAAAAAACCCACGGATCAGGTTTTCAGGCCATTTGAAGTTTGAATTTGACTTGACAAAATGGTGATATATAAGTGTGTGTACTGTTTACAAATTTTTTTATTAGTCTTCACATTAATGCCATTATATTGTTAATTCAAAATGAAACACAAATGTGGATCGTGCTCGAACACAAAAGGTGGGATTTTCGTATGATCAATCATACACGATCATAACTAGTCATATCCAGTCATATCACAATAGAGGCATTGCCTCCTCTCCCTTTAATTCTCAGTTACCCCCCACCAAACCCACCATATGCTTTAGGGAGTCTGTTAAAACTTAGTGGGCTCAGGGGAGGCGAGAGAGACGTGGACTGTAACTTTACCTGCTGGTGTCACTGTTGGACTGTTTTACTTTAGAGAAATTATTAATTAATACACTTTTATGTCATATTTATATAACATTTGCATTGTTTTATTCTTGTGTTATTAACTTTTTTTCTCATCCAATTTTTTGAGGAAGCAATGCTTCCTCAGAAGAAACATCCCTGCAATATATGATGTGAAGGGGTTGGACAAAAAAAATGTTAACACTCATTGTAATAGGGATTAATATAATTTGGGCAGGCTATAGTAAAAAATAAATAAATAAATAAATAAATAAATAATATAATATAGTATTTATAATATAGTTGCTTTTTATAGTAGAACTTAAATATTTAAATAAAATATTCACACTGCTGTTTATCTATATCAATATACCCGTCTTAAATTAATCTACATACCACCCAGCACTGAAAAGTGGGATGTGTAATTATTACATGCTACATAAAGCAAAAAAGATACCCATTCAGACTGTAAAGCTGTTTGACAGTCACTGGAACTTGTGTTTGTAAATGCTTTGTGTGCAAGATGGGGGTAGGGACATGAACCCCACCCCCACTACTGTTTACTTTGCTTTGTGGCCCAGTAGATACAATTCAGTTGTGCACCTATATTAGGCTAAAATACTACAACATTTTGGCCAGGTTTATTTACTGTAATACATGCATAAATAAAACTCTTAAATCATGCCCTTTCTTTGTACAATCACAATTTTGATGCTAAACACTTTTCAGAGTACAAAATGATAAAATAGATTATTTTATAGAGATTATTATTTCTTTAACGTGACATTTCCCATCAGGTATTCAGAAAGAAAACAAGAAATGATCAAAAATGAAATACTATCTGCAGAAGATATGCCTTGCAGGCAGCCATTAAAAAAATGGAGTGAGTGAGTGAGTGAGTGAGTGTGTGAAAGCACAAGTGGAAGAATGTCAGCTATAATAAAGGAGTAAATGGGACTGTCAGGGAGCCATTCTGTTGCTCTGTTGTTCAGCTCTTGGCCTCTTTCCATGGATAACTGGAATCGAAACTGGCGTTGAGGTAACAAACATTGCTTCAAGATGCATATGGTGGTAACTTCCTTCGCAACAGATGAGACCCATCCCCAGTTCAGTAATAGAATTGATTGAATGTAACAGTTCAAGTGAAATCAATTTACTATGTGATTCTGGACTATATAAGGTTCAATTAAGGTTAAATTAGTGAAAGTCTTAATTCTATTTAATGATAAGCAGTCATATTTACAGACACATAGACAACTTTACTGTCTACAGTTCTGGTTGTTTGTGTGTGTGAGAGATCCTTGTGGATATGAATTTGTTTCACACACAGTGTTATGCATCACAAAGACCCCTCTGTCTTCAGCAGACATACTCCCACCTCTCTCTTTACCCTAACCAATGTCTGTTCAAACAGGGATTCCCCTGACTTGGTCATTCACACAACGTCATCTGTCCTTGTTGAGGGGTTGGTGGGTACTGGGTGCTAGATTTTACAAAGGAGGTTTGGTAACATTAAGGGTCATAAGTGTGAATTTTAGACAATAAGATAGTAATGGTCTATTTGATGATTTCCATATATGAATCATTTGATTATTGGTTTGACCGAATAGAGTCAGTCTGTGATCTGTGCTATGCTGCTAATTTTGTTGTAACAACAGAACATCACAACATTAGTTATGTGTTTAAAAGCCATCACTTTCAATAGTGGTGTTGGATAAAATCTATGAAAGATCTATGAAATAACTTGTCTTAGCATGCTGGGACATTCATACATTTTTGCAGGCCACAATGAGTGGTGTTAATAATAAAAGACACACATGACAAATAGAATAGTCATCAAATATTGCCATTGTAATGAGCATGAATCTTGGTCCAGTACAGAGAGTACGCACTTTCATCATCAACAGAACATTCCCCACGTCGGACTCGGTCACAAAACATCTAATTGTCTTGCAATGTGACGTTTTATCACAAAGTGCCGTTTTGAGATGCAAGCAAATTTCCATATCAATATGTGAACGTGTTATTGTATGCTCGATAATTCTTGGGATAATTATTGTTTCGCGTTGTGGCCACACTACTACCTTGGGTATGTTTTTTTTTTGGGGGCTATTTCTATTTTCTATTGACAGTATATACCGTTACTGCGGAATAAAATGTCTAGCGTAACAGATTTGTTATTCTGTGTATACCGCAAAATGCAAATAAGTGGGCGTGGTTAACAGCATGAAACAGAGATGCTGCCTTTTGTCAAAGAAACATGACGAAGAAAGACGAACTAGCAGATCAGAAGGATCCAGAAATGATTACATTTTCGAAAGATTTGTTAATAACGTGATATTGTCGGATATTGAAAGGTGCAGCAGGCAACCGCAATATAGAAGTGCAGCACCCGGACGTATTCAGCGTGGACGCGCAAGCTGTTTCCGTGGTGAAGAACAAACGGCTTGTTAAAGCCAATCTATTCTGAAGCCAAAAATAGTAATTATTGAGAATGGAGCAGTGTGTATAATATTTTCATTTTAAGTCCAAACGATCGAACACTGATCAAAACCAGCTGATAATAACCTAATATGATTCGATACGTCTGTCAACATGACGCTCAAATGATGCAGAAGAGGCACGGGCGCAAATGCAGTGAGATGCGAATATGAAAGGATGAGCGGCGCCTCGTGAGTAGTGGCGCGGTAAGAATTTATTATGAATAGACAGTTTCACTATAAAATATTTCAGTACTGTAAAGTAACTATATATATATAAAGTAAAGTAACGTGACTTTTTATTTTTTTTATTTTTTTTATTGTTGTTGTCGATGCCTCAATGTGACAGTGTCTTTACTTACTGCTGTATTTCCTTTTGGCATGTGTCCAAGTTCTCTTGCTGCAGCGGACATACACGCTCAGTCAATGGTGGGCGGGGAAAGTAGAATAACAGATGTAATAATGCACCAGTTACAACAAAGAATCGCAAGTTTCACACAACAGCATGGGACATAGTTAAATGGGCAGCTAACATGACAGTAGATTGCAGACTTTCAAAGCAACAAAACAAATGGATATACTGAGGGTATACAAAAAATATTGATCCTTAGAAGTTGTAATGCACTAACAGCCCTGAGTAGAAGGTAAATATATTAGCATGTACACGCATATAACTGTTCTGTTGTTGGCTGTAATAATAAACATAAGAGTTTCCATAAACTCTCGGCCCAAACATGTCCTCCAACCAATACACCTGTATAGGTCGTTTCTCAAATCCCTGAAATACAACCCATCGGAGCGTTTACTAAATTTGCGCCTCTATCAACAATAGGAAACTTTCATATTAACCCTTTAACTGCCATTAACAGCCTTCTTGAATAGCTAATGGCAGTTAAAGGGTTAATGCATTATAGCCTTTTACCTGTGTAGAGCATTTGTTTTGATATATGCAATCATTGGAGCATGGGTTGATCCCAGGGAACGCACATGCTCATAAAATGTATATGCACTCTAAATCACTTTCCAAATGCATACATGTATGTGAAATGGAAATAGGACAAAGGGACAGTGTAAAAAGTCCACACATTGCAACATGACACTGTCATTATTTTTATGCCAGCTAGAAGGCACTTAATTTTGAAGTGTAAATACTGTATAAGTTTGCTTGCACAAATTACCTACATGGTCGTTTTTGGAGGAGGACAAGTTTCCCTGGCCTCTGAACCACTCATAACTGATTAGGATACCTTTGAAGATATATCAATTATATATTCCCAAAAATCATTCAATACAGGACAATTCCAAAGCATATGAAGTAAATTGCTTTGAGATATTTATACCTTTGACATTTTGAAGACATCAGTATTGTAGTTTTTGAGGATTATAATATGTTTGATGCAGAATATTAAATTGCCTGTGTTTGGTGGATATTAAAGTAGTCTGCATTCTTTCCATAACACACTCCCACTCTATCAGATCATATATTTGCAGTCAAGATCTCCCTCCCACCTCTGTTTCAAGATTAAGTTTCAAATGGCTTAAAATTATTTGACAATGTGCTGTATCCTACTGAAGCAATACCTCTTGGAGAGGACATAATCTTATTAATCATAACATTTTCAAATTGCGATAATGTTGGAATTTTAGGAAATATCTTTTGACGTGATCTCTTTTACGTCTAACTTCCAAATTTTTGAAGAAATTATGTTTTGGAATATTATATATCTGGGAATACAATTCAAAGCTCATTAAAGAATCATTGGCATATAGGTCCTGTAGTGTTTTTATACCTTTTATACCCATGCTTTTAAGGTACTATCAGCAATACCAGGAGGTACAAAAGGGTTTTTTGGGCATGGTATAATAAATGATCTGTGGGATATTTTAAACTGAAACTTTACAGACACATTCTAGGGACACCTAAGACTTACATCATATCTTGTAAAAAGAGGCATATAGGTCCCCTTTAAAGTGTATTGTTCATGTGAAAAGTCTGGCTATAACTAGTCCAAACACCAATGATTCAACCAAAACCAACACTGTTTAACTTGATGGATGTTATCACAACAAAAGACTTGTTTTGATACCTGACCCCAGCTCACTAAAATACATCAGGGCTGATTTGAAGTTCAGTGCCCTGAAACCTACAACACAGGCACAGGTGGTGAGATGTACACCATGGCATGGAACATCGCAGAAACAAATGAAGAAATTACTGAATTAAAGTGCTTTAGGCTGAAAAACAAAAGTTGGAAACAAAAGTGACAGCTGCTTCTGAGATACAGTTCAGATACTTTTTGTAATAATTTCTTTATGGATTGTTACATGCTTGATGTTATAAGGGATAAATGCGTAACATTTAACTGAGATCCCAGATAGCAATGTCACATTGATACAATGTTGAATTTTCATCTAAACCATCATCTTAGTTGATGTTGGATCAACATAGAAATTTTAATGAAACCTGACAGCACCCCTGGTAGAGACAGGGATAATGAACTAACATTAATTTATTGTCAGTGACCACAACATCATGGAAGTTTTTATCTGCAAAATGCTAGTGGGTGTTACTCAATCAGTGGGGTGTTTTCAGTGGGGACCCCCTGCTCTGCACATTTTGCATGTCGCCCTTATTTAACACACCTGATTGAGGTCATCAGCTTGTCAGAGGAGAGAGCCATGAACTGAACTGATGATCTCAGTCAGGTGTGTTAAATAAGGTAGACATGCAAAATATGCAGAGCAGAGGGTCCCCAGGACTGGAATTGGGAACCACTGGTCTAACCGATGCTTCCTCATTTAAGAGAAAACGGGTGCATCCTATGCAAGTCTTGTCTGTTGAACCACTTTACATATTTACACTTCTCTGACATAATTTCAAACAACTGTGCATCTAGTTTATTATTTTACCATTCCTTTGTTTAACAGGCCTTTTTGTTTTGTGTTTGATTTGTATTGCTACTGGCTGTAATTTGATACACTAATTAAACTAAAAAAAAAAAGAAAGTGTTTGAATAAACCATACATTTTCCTAAATACTTAAAGAGTGCACCTTTAGTAATATTGGTAACACTTTATTTTGATGGTCCCCATTAGACATACTGTTGACATAGGCCTATAGGTGTGTTACCAATATTACTAAAGCAAGGAACACTTTTAAGTGTGTAGAAAATTGTATGGTTTTCTTAGGCTGACTAACAATCAGAGGAAGCCAGAGCCTTTAATACAGACATAACATCTGACTGGTTAAATGTCATGTCGTCACAATTATAATGATGAAATGATAAAATGTCCAATGAGTATGTGAACCTGGGAGTGTAATAAAGGATCAGTGGGGAGGAGAAACTAGGAAATAAAAAATAAGCATAAAATATATACACAAAACAGACATAAAAACATAACTGTAACGGTCATGGACTTTTATTTGTGTTTCTTTCCGTTTTTGTTCACCCATCTTGTTTATTTCTTTTGATCTAGTTTCCCTTGTCCTAAATAAATTATTCAGTTCACCTGTGTTCATTTATTAAACCATTAGTTCCTCTCTTGTTTTTATATTCTCAGTTCTCTTTATTGATTTGTGTTGGTTCTATTTGGGTTGTGCTACCCCAGCTCCTGGATTCCTTGTGTTTTCTCTGTGGATTTGTTATTAAAAGACTGCTCCTTGGATAACTCCTGCATTGTATGCTTTGATCAGCACAGCACGTAAAAGAATAACTAACCAAAACAGTCAATTTAGCTGTGTTTTATTTCCTTTTGCTTTTTGTTTCATGGATCACTCCTTTCAGCCCTCTTGAGGACAATACAAGGGATTTTTTTTTAGACCTTGCTTACCTGACCCATTACCTGGATGGCTGCCTGTGCACGTTTTATAATGGAGCCTGAGCCTCTAGAATGGTCTGACCATGTGCGTCCACATTGCCCATCCCTGAGGGAGTTTTGATGTAGATCAAGTGCTTGGAGAAAAACTCCCCACAAAACGCCCACACTCTTGCCACTGAGGGTGAGCTGTGGCTGGTCACTGGACTATATTATGAGGAACTAATGGACATGTTTAAGGATCTAATAGGTGATTCCCTATGTTCATGCATCTCCTGAGTCTCCGCTGGTTTTGTCCAGCTCTCCTGCATATCCCAAGCTTCCTGTGACTCTCATGTTCCCACCCAGACTCCCTTTCAAGCCTCCTCTAATAAGACCATCCAGTCCCCCAGCCAGTTCTTTTTTTGGCTTTTTTTCTGCTTCTTGGGTCACACAGGTACTGATTTTCCCGATATCTTTGCTTGTTTAATTTTCACTCATCACAGGATGAGAGACGTGCGGATCCATACGCAAAGCTTTATTCATAGACATGGTCAAGACAGCCAAGGGTTGACACCAGCGAACAGATATAAACAGGGCAAGACAAAAGAGAAATCCAGACAGGTGAGGGTCAAACGATGGCAAATGTAATCCAGGGGGCAAGGCAAATGGGTAGTCCACAAACAAGAAATAGTCCAGGCATGCAAACAGACTCTGATATGGCAAGACAAAGGGTTAATCCAAGACAAAAGATAATCTGGGAACACGACGTGACTAGAATTTGACTAGAACTAGATCGAGAAACTAGGACGAGGAACGTCTTGGTTACGTATGGTATCCCTCATTCCCTGATGGAGGGAATGGAGACTTTGTGTCAAATGAAGGACACTAGCTTTGAGAAAAGGCCAGTGAAATTGGGTGTGCAGAATTTGGATAGCTGGCCACACCCTGGACATCCGGGTATAAATAGGGCAGCTTAGCATCTGCTCACTCGTTCTATTCTGATGAGTCGAGTAGCAACTTAACTACACTCAGAGGAAGTCCGGAGTTGTGGCAGGAAGGACACAACGTCTCTGTTCCCTCCATCAAGGAATGAGGGTTACCATACGTAACCAAGACGCTCCCCTTCCCCTTCTGTCGATCACTTCAACATTGTGTCAAATGAAGGACACTAGGGGTCCCAGTGTAAAATGCCAGCAACTAGCAGACTGCATAACAAGTGTACAGAGTGCAAGGATTGCGGAATCTAGTGAATGTGATAGGTGTAGCCCAACCTGCAGCTCTATAGATGTCTGTTAAGAGGCAGCAATTCCCCCGGTCAAGTGGCTCTCACTTCCGATTGGGTAGGGTATACCTCTGGCCTGGTAGGTCATATGGGTCGCATTCACAACCAGTGGGAGATCCTACTTGGAGGCAGCATTCCCTCTCTGCTGCCCTCCGAACAAACAAGAGCTGACTAGAACATCTAATTTCCGAGAGCATTCCATTTTAGTAAGCGTAGGAACAGACTGGGCAAAACAGTCTTCCTGGAAAGGATGGCTTGCAGGGTGACTACCTGGTGTCCGAAGGGGTGGTGGGCACCTTGGACACTTATCCGGGCCGGGGTTCCAAGACAACGTGAGAGTTTGCCGGCCCAAATTCTAGGCACGAATCATAGACAGAGAGAGGGCTTAGGGTTTTCCCACTCTGTGAGTGTAGTCAGTGTAGCAAGCACCTATAATCAATAAGGAGAAACAACTCCAACCTATGCAGACTACGCCACCCTATTAACAGGGAAATCTTAACACTTATGAATCATTCACTGAAAAGGCAAACAGGAACTTAGTTTCAAGAAGGACTTAAGACATAGATACCAAAAAGTACAAAATTTTATTTTACAATCAAATATAAATTCCAAAATCATTAAAAGACAGAAGGGCCAGGCAATAATAACATGAGAGAGACAAAGGCTTTCCAAAGACAGGGAAACTAGTTAATAAATGCAAGTTTGGATTTCAATAAATCTTACCACCCAGTGCACAGGTCACATCACGCACACACAGCAATATCAAGTCAGACTTCAACACACTGCATTCCGTACTCGAATCCGACCACCGCACATGAGGGCCAACTAGTAGCCTATCCGGAAACCTCGGCTCCTGCAACAACAAAGATTAACACACAATACATAAACAAAAAAAATAAAAAAATAAATAAATACATAAATTACAAAAAAAAAGCTTTACACCAAAAAAAAAAAAAAAAATGAAACAACTGGAGAGTAACTTGAATGAAACAAATATACCAATACAAACGTAAAACACAACAAAAACACAAAACAATTTAACAACCAACACAAACAACAAACTCTTGTTAAAACAGGATTAAACAAAAATGGCAGCATCAACCAGTGTCGCCCTGCAGGCTCCGTTACATGCAATGGATCCAGATCAGACTATTCCTCCTAAGAAATAGTATGCAATCACTTGTCGAATCACATAAAAAGAATCTGCCACAAGTTTGATGGTTTCACATACCTTTGTATTGTTGTTATTCCTATGAATTCACTCACGTGCAGCCGCAACATGAAGAGACATCAATACGCCAATCCAACACGGGATTACAGAGGGACAATGTGGAAGCGAGAGAGAACGGCCACCGCAGGTGAACCATAAATGATATGCATCCGTAATGAAGCTATAAATAAAACAGAAGCCACGCATTCTGATCCTAATGAGTTAGCCAAACAAGGCAGACCTGCGAGAATGGAAGGGGCAAAACCGGAACTAGCTGACCTCAGGCAATGACGCACAAGCGGTGCTTGAACACACAAAAGGTGTCCCAAAAATTTCCCCCCATATATACCCACTATAATAAGGATAAGGTGCGGCCTTATAGGTTCGGACTCCGGGCACCTCAGAGAAATAGGATAACCAATCAAGCTTCCCCACCGATTTGCCCTCTACTAGGTCATGGTTAGCAGATGTAGCTGCTACCTGACCCTTGAGAGTGAAGCAGAAAGGTGCCTATGTAGGTCTCCTTGGAGGAAGGATAGCATTGAATTGACACCCCATCTCTGTGGGTCCTTCAACTGGGGTTGAACAGCCACCTTGTAGAGGGGGCTCTGGACTGAAAAAGGGTGTACCACCAGGGGTGGAAGGTCTCTGAAATCGTTTTGGTCGCTTCCAGGGACCATGGATGGAGGTTTCCGAAACCTGGGCGCAGGTGCCAGATTGTGCCCTTCCCCTGAGAAAGGAAGTCTTTCCTTAGAGGAATGTGCCAGTGAGGCTTACTGTTGCGTCCGAGGGGCCGCAGCATTCTACCCTGAACCATGTAAATAAAATGCAGCTGAACCTGGGCAGGTACCTTGCAAACCATCGTAGCCAGGTCGGATGGTTCAGAGAAGTTGACGTGAGTGATTACCAATCCTTCAGACCCTCCATCAGACTTTGAGGAAACCATCCCGACGTACCTGGAGTGGGGACATTGTGGCTGGTCAGAGTGAAAAAACACTGTGGCTGGAGGTAAGAAGCCCCGAAGACCACTGCAAGTTTTGTCCGATGAATTCGTCAGATGGAACACTGCCAGAGGATCGCCTGAGCCCAGGAGATTGCCTGGATGATGAATCTGGTGCTGCCAAACATCTCACTGGTAGACCACTTACTGAACACAGCTAAGAAAAGTAATTGGTTTCTGTGCCAGAGTTCAAATCAAGTTTCCTAAGCCCTATTTGGACAGGACTAGTTAGTGAAATTTGTTTCACAGGCATATTTTGTCATTTTTATCTTTAAATCTGTTTTTCTCACACAATTCTAGAGCAAATTACCTTCTGTTTTTTTTTTGCAAACGTCTCAGGTTACGTATGTAACCGTGGTTCCCCAAGGGAACAAGAAGCTGCGTCGGAACGCTATGGGAACGCCCCCAGCGAGACACCGTACTGAAGTGCGTGTAGAACTAGTCCAATGAGACAGCGCTACGTCATGAGCGAGATGACGTACGCAACCAGGAACCGATAGGCAAGTGAGATGGCCTCGACCACCCACCTGCTTATTGTCTGCTTGGAGGCAGCAGACCCCTTTTTGGGCGCGCCAAAGCAGACGAAGAGCTGATCTGAGCAGATGAGAAGATCTGTGGACGTAGGTGTCCAGTGCTCGCACTGGACACAACAGATTCAGTCTCTCCTGGTCCGCTTCCCGGAAGGGGGAGGACAGAAGGCCTGGAGCACAACAGGGCCTGGCGTGGAGGTGGGCACCTTAGGGACATACCCAGGTTTAGGGTACAGGAAGGCCCTAACCATGCCTGGAGCGAACTCCAGGCATGACACGGCAAGTGCCTGGAGGTCTCCGACCCTCTTGAGGGAGGAGATGGCGAGGAGAAAGACCGCCTTAAGGGTTAAGTACTTAGGCGGCACCTCCTCCAACGGCTCGAAAGGACCCCCGCAGAGGCCCTCAAGCACCACCGCCAGGTCCCAGGTGGGTACCCTGTTGTGCTGCACAAGCCTCAGCCTCAGTGTACCATGAAGAAAGCGTGTAACCAGTGGGTTCTTCCCAATGGACTGACCGTCCAGAAGGGCGTGGTAAGCGCTCAAGGCCGCCACGCACACCTTTCCCAGCGGAAAAGCGATCCTGCAAAAACTCCAGAACTGTACCAATTGGGCAGTTGACTGGGTCCTGCAGTCACTGTCCGCACCAAGAAGTGAAAAGTTTCCACTTCAAGGCATACAGCTTCCTCGTGGAGGGAGCTCTGGATTGGAGAATGGTCTCAACAACCTCGGTTGAGAGACCAGAAGCTATGAGCTGCGCCCCCTCAGAGGCCATGCCCACAGCTTCCACCGCTCCGGGTGGGGGTGCACAATGGTGTGGGACGTGACCGCAGACCCCCCTGCCGGTTGATATAGGGGACCACCGATGTGTTGTCCGTGCGAACCAGCACATGATGGCACCTGAGGTAACAAACCAGTCCTCTGACCTGATTTGTGTGACAATCTGGACTATAGTTAGCATCTTGAACCGAAACCGTTTGATGGCGCGGTTCAAAAGACGCAGATCTATAATGGGACGCAACCCTCCATCCCTCTTTGGAACAATAAAGTAGCGGCTGTAGAACCCGGACTCTCGTTCGAGAGGAGGGACCACCTCGATGGCCTCCTTCCTCAGAAGAGTGTCTACTTCTTGTTCCATCACCAGAGCCTGCTGAAGGCCCACTAGTGTGGGTAAAACCCCTAGAAAATGAGGCGGATGAGAACCGAACTGGATTCTGTAGCCTTTTTCTACAGTCTGCAGGACCCATTGTGAAACTTTTGGCAGAAGCTTCCAGGCTACCATGAAGTCTACTAAGGGAACCAGCCTCTCGGGGCTGGCCTCTGGTGAAGCCACAGTGTCTTGCTGGCTTAGAGGAGCCAGCCCCTCGGGGCTGACCCCTCCTGGAGGGAACAAGCCCCCTAGTGTCGAACCGTTTCCGGGCGACAGCTGGGTGGCTCGTTCTCTGGAGTTTGCTGAGCCCTGAAGCCGCGGGGGTGGCAGGGATCTCAGCAAAACTCCTTGGGGGCACTGAGGAGGAAGGGGCACCGTGTGCTGAGGCGAACACCCCTCCTCCACAGTGGGGCTCACCGCGTCAGGGCTTCTTGGCCTGGGCCCTCTTAGTCAAAAGGACAGTCCACAGCTCAGTCTTTTGGCTAGAGGACCCAGGCCGAGAGCGCTGCCCCCTCGCCCTCCGGTCTTTCTTGGAGGGGGGGGGTTTGAGTGGCTACGCTCTGCCTCTGTTGTTGCCTGTACGAGGAGCCAGACGGTTGGGACTGCTCTCGCTCAGCAGTCCCGGGGACCTGGCGCCAGGGTAGGAAGCGTTGAAACGCCGCCGCCTGCTTCCTCGCCTCCTGAAACCTATCGACGACCGTATTTACAGCGTCGCCGAAAAGGCCAGAAGGCGAGAGCGGGGCGTCGAGGAGGAAAAACCTGTCCTTATCCTCCATTTCGGACAGGTTTAACCACAGGTGCCGCTCCGTGGCCACCAGAGCCGCCATTGAACCTCCAATGGCTCTAGCTCTAGTTTCTTTAGTAGCCCGGAGCGACAGATCTGTGGCCCGGCGCAGCTCGGCGACTGCGTCGGACTCCTCCTCAGCCTCCCTATCCAGGTCCCCCAACAGGTCGGCCTGGTAGGCCTGCAACACCGCCATCGTGTGGAGGCATGCACCGGCCTGACCTGCTGCTGTATACGCTTTACCCACCAAGGCAGATGTAGCTTTAAGAGCCTTGGTGGGAAGCTTCGGGGTCTTCAGGGACGCTGCCGAAGACAGGGAGAGATAGCCCGCAAGCGTCTGCTCCACCACTGGCACCGCCCCATACCCCCTCGCATCCAGCCCCACCACATTGTAATAAGTGGAAACGGAGGGGCTGAAAATGCGGGAGGAATAAGGTTTCTCCCACGATCTCGACACCTCGGTGTGGAGATCAGGGAAAAACGGAAGACCCCGTTGTGAAGGCTGGGATCGGGAACGCAGAAAGCGCTCATCCAGCTTGCTTTTAGGATGCGCTTTCTGCTTTTCATCTGGCCAGTCAAGCGTTAGTCTGGCCACTGCCCGGGTCACAACCTCCACGAGCTCCTCGTAGGCGAGGGACTGTGGGGGCGAGTCCACAGTCTCCTCAGCGTCGACGCTCATCACGTCAACCTCCTCAGAGGAAGACAGATGAAGCGTCGAGCCCTCTCTCGGGGTGGAAGAAACCGCACCGCGTGCTTCCGAACCCTGAGAGAGAGCTGTGGATCTAGCGGTAGAGGACTGAGAAAGAGCAGAGCTCGTCTCAGAACCCTCCGTTAGATCCATCTGCGACCCCCACGACAGTAGTCTACGCTGGGCCTCAGCCACAGCGGGACCGCTGCCGGCGGGATCGCGGACCTGGCCGGACTCATCAAATAAAGCCAGGCGGGAGCGGAGCACACGAATGGGCGGAAGCCCACAATCATGGCAGTCAGCCCCCTCGAGGGCTGACTTAGCGTGCTCCGCTCCCAAACAAACGACGCAAAGATCGTGTGTATCCCCCGCTGCCAAATAACGTGGGCAGGGGGGAGAACACCGTCTAAAGCGCCGTTCGCTCGCCCCACGAGACTTCTGTTTAGCTTTAGACATATTTGTGTTCTAAATAACAGAGTTCTCTAAATATTGTTACAAACACACACACACAACACACATGCTCGCTGAAGAACAAAAGCTGAATGAGCGTTTTGCGTTATGCTTCCTGGTTGCGTACGTCATCTCGCTCATGACGTAGCGCTGTCTCATTGGACTAGTTCTACACGCACTTCAGTACAGTGTCTCGCCGGGGGGCATTCCCATAGCGTTCCGACGCAGCTTCGAGAGAACGTAGGGGAACTCATTGATCCTCTGAGAAATCTGATCTTGTCCGAATGTGAATGTCTGTGATTGCTGACAATATTTTTTTTCACAATGTGTTTCCTTGTGTGTTTTGGTCAGCGTGAACTGCCGTCTAGATGCTCTTACTGTTCCACACATTTTCGACGTGTTGCTTTCCAATAAAGAAATAAAAAATAACATCAAGAGCCAGATTGAGCCAGATCAGCATTAAGTCAGATTACTTTAAGTCAGTTACACAATGCTTTAATTAGATATGTTAAAGCATTGTGTTTTATGAAAATTAAACACGGTTTTACTACAAATAAAGCAAAAAAAAAAAAAAGTTTTTTTTTTATAGTTGAACTAAGGTAGCTACAAACTAGCCATGGTTTTGCTGTACTAAACATAACTTAACTATGGTATTTTGCAGTAAAACTGTGGTTTTATGCTGCATTCACGCCATGTCGTAATTCCGAGATGACAACACGTGACATTCAGAATAATTTGTTTCTATGGTATCAACGCCAAAGCCCTCACGTGCTCCTGAACTTGTAATTACAACTTGTAAACTCTGAACGTTCTGAAAGTTACGTCTTGTCCAGTGACAGCTGTACCATGTGACGGCCACCAGGCTCATTTTGGCACTACTTAAGCGAACTCAGAGTCCAAGAGTATAGAAAGCTATGAGTAAAATGTCACGTGTTGTCACTTGGAATTACGGTAAATACGACATGGCGTGAAGGCAGCTATACTAATGGTAATCAATCGGCATGAATTTATGCAATGCATACAGAGCATGTGATCATTGCAGATGTACAAAACAGACCCTCCCACACAAACGCAGACTTCAGGTGATAAGAATTAAAACTGAAACATAGTTTGAAGGAGTACTTTAAGTTTTTTTTTTTTTTTGGACTAGTAGCTAGTAGCTTTATTAGCCTGTATTTTTTTTAGTTGTTAGTTTAGTTTAGTATTATTCATCATCATCATTCTTCATCATCAACTATAATTTTTTGACATTATGCTATTTCAGTTAAAATAAAAATTGTCATGGCAGAATATTGACTTTGTATTTAAGAGACATTTCTTGTGACATACGGTATAAGCAGGGCCAATGGCCGGTGATGAGATAAAATTTATAGGCCAAATGTTTTTTAAACCTGGTCATGATTCATTTTCTGTAATTGAACATGGTTAATTGCATATTTATATTGTCATACTTTTACATTGAACCTCACAATTAATGTAGAAACAACATAAAGTATATTTTAAATGTTTGTGTTGTGACATAATTTTACTAAGTAGTATTGATACCTGTGACAACGGATCAGAGGCTTTCGGATCCATCAGCAGCTGTTTATTCAAGTCGAGCAAATATACAAATAAGGGGCAGAAGACAACAATCGTAAACCATAAGACAGGCAAAGGGCGGGCAGCGGGCATCACAATCCGTTTAACGAGCAGCGTGTCGGGGTAGGCGGCTATAATCAGAGCCCAAATAACGAGCAAAGGGTCGGCAAGAATCAAATGACGAATAACAGTCCGGGAAATAACAAGGAAGCAGGTCAGGGAAAAATGATCACCGTGGCAAATCAAGACTTTGCAGAAAACACAGGTAAACCGGCGCTTTTAAAGGGGAAGCGTGAGGACAACAGGAAGTGAAGTCAGTTTCAGGTATGAGGCACATGGGAAGTGGAGTCTGAATGGTGAGCTAATATTCGGGTGAGGGCTCCCTCTGATGGTGAGAGGGAGACGTGGGAGGAGCCTCGTTTGTGACAGAGCCCCCACCCTGCGAGCAGCTCCGGAAGCGAGGAGTCTCTCCCCCAGACCATCAGAGGTCATCAAAACTGTAAATTCCACTCCAAATATGGTAGAACCATCACTTCTACCACAACAGACTGCTTTGTAAATAATCTTCCTGACTTTTCTGAATTCCTCAGAAAATGGAGTACCTCAAGGTTCAGTACTAGGGCCATTACTTTTTACACTTTACATGTTACCCTTAGGAGATATCATCAGGAAACATGGTGTTAGCTTTCACTGTTATGCTGATGATAGTCAGCTCCATATTTCTTTGTGGCCCGACGAAATATACAAATTTGAAAAACTAACGGAATGCATAGTTGATATAAAAAACTGGATGACAAGTAATTTCTTACTGCTAAATTCGAGAAAAGAAAAAAAAAAAAAAAAAAAAAAAAACAGAGGTGTTAATTATTGTGCCTAAAACCTTGGCAAGTAATACGCCGATTTCACGCAGCCGCCATTTTGAAATCGAAAGCGAGGCTCCGGTGGGAAGAAACCTGGAAGTTAAGGAAAACAACAATGCCGTGGACTACGAACCTAGAGCCGCTATCGCGATTTAACTTTTCAGACGTGGAAAAATGGGCCGAGGAAGGATGCCGAATCCCACGAGCTGTTTTGTTGAAGGGCTACAGCAACTGGATCGAGGGCTACATCACCGATATTAAAGGTAAGGTTATAATATCACAAAAAGCCAAAACAAGCTAACAAGATAGCTCTGCCTTAGCGATTGAAACTGTCCATGTTAATTTCGTTCTTCGCTTTACATCAACATGACATTATGTCATAAGCATTTGTTATGAACCTCGAGTATTTTTCCAATGTTTGCAGTCAGGAAAAGTGAGACAGGCTGTGTTGTGAGGGCAAGGGCATTTCGCTCAATGCGAAAAAATGATACCCCTTACATGGTGCAGGTAACGAGTAGGCAGTGAGTTCAAGTTCAGACGTTGAGGCGCTAGTTCAAGTGCCAAAGTTCTTTTTTCTTCTTTTTCCTTCCTTTTTTACACTGAATTCATCACCTTCTTTTCAATGGCACTGATTGTAGGAGAGCCAACTATTTGACATACCTTACTTAATAATAATAGTAGCTATAATATAACAATTTTATAAATGATTCCAAATTTCTGTGCCAATAAAGACATTTATAATGTTACAAAACATTTTCATTTCAAATAAATGCTGTTTATTGAACTTTCTGTTCATAAAAAGTATTAAGCAGAAAATAAACATTTTGCATTGATAATTTTGCACAAACCATTATTAATAATTGGGCACCATTAATAATTGATAGTAAATGAACACCAAATTGGCATATTAGGATGATTACTGAAGGATCATGTGACGCTGAATACTGTAATGATACTGAAAAGTAATGATGCTGAAAATTCAGCTTTAAATCACAGAAATACATTATGTTTTAAATGTATGTATACTGCATATGCACCCAACATTTAGCATCATCAGTTCAACACAAATTAAAAAAACTATATTTTTTAGCAATTACCACACTGTTGCCCACTTACCACAGCATTTCCTACAACCAGCAATCCTCTCATTTTTGGGAGGAATTGTTGTTAGAATGTTCATTGACTTCCGACATGCTGGACATTAATATTGTTATTGTTTTAAATAAGTATTGACTTACCTCTTTTGTTTCTAATTTCCAGGTGGATTTTCCATCTGAAGGTTCCTTTGATGTTGGCCTGTCAAAATGCAACTGCAAAGCTGGCCTAGGTCACTGCAATCATCAGATTGGGTTGCTGTATACCCTGGCACACTATATCAAAATGGGATACAAGTCCATTCCACCTACTGTTAGTCAAACCTCCCTGCCACAGACATGGCACGTTCCTTCACGTTCCGTGGGTCTAGCCCCTAAACCTATTAATACAGTAAAAATCTCAAAATTAAAGCCCCCAACTGCTGATCCACCACAAACATCCTATAAAAGATCTAGTCATGGAATCATACCCAACATATATTGTCCTATTCCAACCCCTTTACCAAGTGATCAGTTTGCTAATGACCTTTGTGAAAACCTTGCTAAAATTGGAAGCAATAGCCAAATGTACTGTAGGGGGTATTAACAGTTAAAACCCAAGGACCAGATATGATGATCATAAACCAGGAGTCAGAGATTCAATCAATCGAAGTCAAGTTTACTGAAGAACATAGTTTGCAGTTTCATCAGCAGAAGTCAGCTTCAACACTCTCGATGGAGTTCGTAGGCCGCCCTGCATACAAGCTTACAATACTGACACTTATACTCTAACAGAGATGCTATTTACGTCAATACATAAGTTAGGAAGATCTTGATTGGACGTCACACTAAAAGCATATCTTTACTTCAAGGCTGCCTAGTTCTAGCAGGACTCTTTATCAGTATGGTTACATAGTAAAGCATTATTCCCTTTAATACCTATCAGAAAGACATGAACATTGATGTCACAGATGTCCTGATCACTCGCAGACCAAGTAGATGAGAGGTCCTGATGACCTCTTGTGACGTGGCACTGTGACCCTGGAGAAAGATAGAACTCAGCAGGCAAAGAGAATACTGTTACCCATCCAATTCTGACTATAGTGGATCTCAGCAGTCTTCAAATACTAAAACTACTAATTCAATTATCAAATAATTTGGGGGGTTAAATGATAATCAATAACTTGAGTAATATAATTTATATTGTTATGAAGGCCACGTTGAACTCCGCGGTTCCACTCCTTCAGTACAAACTGCTTATGGCATCAAAGAGACACCCAATGGATAAAGTCGATTCAGAATTTGGACTTCTGCCCCATGGATCAGCATTAACATACCAAGTCGTTGGCTTACCCTCCACCTCCACTGATCACTACCCACCTTTTTCTCTGCTATCACAACCGTGCAATTACACAACAGTTCTCAGTGAGAAGGAGAGTATTTTCTATAGTGGTATGACTGTTACACCCTCTGATGCTGAAGCACTAGAGAAAGAAACAAGGGGACAGTAAGATATGGCACAGTGTTCGTTCCCAGCGTCTGACTTCATCCACCTTTAAAAGAATAGTCTCCCGAGTTGCGGACTTCAGCACGCTTGCCACCAGTATGCAGAAACAGAAAAGGTCAGTGCAGACACAAGCAATGAAGAGAGGCCTGGAACTGGAGCCAGATGCAGCTGCACAATATGAGCAGGTAACCGGTGCACGCGTCTTCCCTTGTGGCTTTGTCATAAATCCTCATGCCCCCCATTTAGGCGCATCTCCTGGTTGACAGCACTGGTGTTCTGGGTTTGCTTGAAATCAAGTGCCCTGATGTAGACAGTGTACTAGAGTGCAAATACCTTTCTGTAAAAGAAGATGGTGTGCTTGCTCTGAAAAGCAGCCATGAATACCATTATCAGATGATTGGACAAATGGGAATCACAGGGATAACCTGGTGTGACTTTTTTGTCAAATCCAGAAATTACTACCATCTAGAGCGCATTGACTTTGATGAAGAGAAATGGGAGTCTATAAAAACTAAATTGGACTTGTTTTTTTTCAACTGCTGGCTGCCAAACCTTTGCTTGTAAATTCAGAAGTAACACACACATGTAAATATGTATATTTTAAGAACAATTCTTAAACAGGTTTGTCGACAATCTACAATAAAAACAAATAACAATGTAAAAAATAGTTATTATAATAGGATTCAAATGTATATTATATTCATGTATATGAAATTAATATTTGTATAGTTGTACTCATTTATATAATAAAACAAATGATAGCTAATGGGTACAAAATATTGTTTATTGCAATCCATTGTATATTTGTATTTCGACTGTACAAATTACAACAATAAACCAAAGTAACAACTCTGCTCATTTATGTTCATTTAGTTTTTGTTTTTTAACTGTAAGCAAATGTATGTTTGGGCAGTAAATTAATAGTTTATCAAATAAATGTACTTTCAGGCCATCCAAGATACTGAACAAATGATGTAATACACACACACTCCCTCACATTCACTCTCACACACACACACACACACACACACACACACACACACACACACACACCCTCCCTCACATTCATGCACACACTCACACTCCCTCACACTCCCTCACATTCACTCACACACACACACACACACACACACACACACACACACACTCCCTCACATTCACTCACACACACACACACACACACACACGCACACGCACACACACACACACACACACACACACACACACACACTCCCTCACATTCACTCACACACACACACACACACACACACACACACACACACACACACACACACTCCCTCACATTCACTCACACACACACACACACACACACACACACACACACACACACACACACACACACACACATTCACTCACTCACACACACACACACACACACACACACACACACACACACACACTCCCTCACATTCACTCACACACACACACACACACACACACACACACACACACACACACACACACACACTCCCTCACTCACATTCATGCACACATTCACTCTCTCACACACACACACACACACACACACACACACACACACACACTCCCTCACATTCATGCACACACTCACACTCACTCACATTCACTCACACACACACACACACACACACACACACACACACACACACACACACACACACACACACTCACTCAAATTTAAAATAGAGGTCCTTGGAAATTTGTCAATAGGGCACAAACAGTCCACATCTGGTTGACTGAACCACAGAGTGAAAGGGGAAGGACACCATCAAAAATGTGATATTCCTTAATGCGTCTGATTGCCCTTTCCACATGTATCCTCAAGCGGGCAATCTCTTGGGTGTGTGAAATTTCATCTTTACTGAACTTGGTCCTGTGAAAGCTGGGGTTGCAAGACTGACATTGATGTCGGCAAGGAGGTCTCTGATAAGAAAGCCCTTATCAGCCATTACTTCATCACCTGGCTCAAGGAGTTTCAGAATGCCTGACTCTTTGGTGATTTCCTTGTCAGAGATGCAGCCTGTGTATAAGTTGCTTACAAAGCTAACTGTCCCAAAGGGTGTGATGCCAATCAGGGATTTCAAAGTTGTGGTTCCCTTGTAATGAGAGTATGTCACGGTGTTCAGAACTTTTGAACTAGCTGTTTGAATATGGATCTCAGTACAATCTAGCACAACACATGTTTTGGGGAAGGTTTTCTTGAAGCAGGGTGGCATTAGCTCGTCTACAGCCTCTCTACTTGGCCAAACTGGTAGTGTACCAAGCATGAAATAAAGGTAGTTAGCCCAAGTTATGCATATCCTGCTGACTGTGGCCTTCGAGACATTAAACCTCACCGCTAAATCTGCGGAAAGTAGCCCCTGCCTCATACGGCAGAGAAACAAGAAAAACTGGTCAAACAGACAAATGTCTTGAGCATGAAAGCCAGCAGTTGCAGCCTGTTCTGTTTTATTAAGTCTTTGCATTTGAGTCCATCTCACCAGAGACTGTGCTGTAGGTTAAAGAGACAGGTAGAGTGCTTTGAGGGTTTCATAATCTTTAAATCCGGTGTAGAACATGATCAGCTTGGGCTCACATTGGAATCTTTGTAGGCAAAACTTTTCACTTCTTAAATTTTCATTTTCTTTTGTCAGACGAGCAATCTCCTTTTGTGCTGCATTCAGCTGCTCTTCAGTGGAAGGAGATGTTGCCAGGTAATCATGGTCTTGCAGTGCCCCAAAACCACTGTTAGATCTGTTATATGATAGAAGAGACATAAAGAAAAAAAAGTATCTAGGTCATTATACACAAATTTACACAAAAGGTAGGTTTATACACAAATTTTCATCAATCTGAATACATTCAATCCAATTTCAGATTCTGAAAGTTGTTTATATGAATTCTAAATTTTAATCTGGTTTACAGATAAAAATGTCATTTAACCCTTTAACTGTCACTCCCATTTTTGGACATAGACATGAAAATGCAGTATTCAAACTTAATTTTTTATAATTCATGAATGAAAATATTTTGTAGTATGATTTTGATGTACATTTTCCATGCTAATGCAATGTCTGATTTAAAAATGGTTTTCAAAGGATGAATTTTAAGATTTTAATTTTTTACATTTTTTCTACTGATATATAATTTCTTATGATTTCTAAAGCGTGATAGGAAAAAAAGGCAACGAAGAATGTCTCTTGCAAGTAGAACTGAAGTAGATTTTTGAGGTGTACTCTTGTCATAAAGTAATCTATTACTTTTCCTACATAATTTGTAACAAAAAATAGTCAAATATCTAATTAGGAGTCTTAGACCTTTCCAACGATATATAGTTTGTCATGATTACATTGGGATTTATTTGTAAAATGGTGAAGTAAACTTATGGACAGGTGACAGTTCAGGAGTTAATTAACAGAGACCTTATAAAAGGGCTCTAGTAAACGTATTAATCACAGCACTGTGTATGCGTGCAAGGTATTTAAGCTATCAATCCCATTACTAACAGATTATTTGGGTGCATGTAAATGTAGCAATGAAGTCATTATGCAGCAACTATCATGACTAGTAAGACCTCTTTCACTCTATTGTCATTAGATAGATGACTCACGGTTCTCCTGTGTTCTGATCAGAAAACGAATGGCCCTCCTCTTCATCCTCCTCAAATGTTTCAATATCATTAACACTGAGTAGGGAAATCACAATTAATAAAGTTAATTTTATTCATATTGTATTGTTATGCACAGTTGTCACAGACAAACTTTGAAATGCTGAATTCCTGTAATATCTATTAAATTTGCTGTCAACTGATAGAGATCTGACACTTCCAAAAGTTTAATGTCATATGTTGTAAGTCTGAATCTAGAGCATTCTGTCAATACTGTAACTTATACTACAAATATTTGCAACTTTGTGTAAGAAATTACAGCAAACAAATTCATATCACTATCATAAATGATTATTAGCATGATCAATTATCATTCATTGATATCACTTTGGTTAGGTTATGCAATATGAAAAATTACATCAGGTACTATGATAAAACATTACAGTACTATCCATATTTTCCATTCAGCAAGGTTAAATTCGATTTAAACAGACAAACCTGTTCTGAGTTAAAACCAAATGTTCCCATTACATGAAAGCAATAATCACAATAATAATATTTTAAAACTGTTCAGATATGTAATCCAAAAAGTGAACGCACCTCTGATGTCGCTCAAGTGTCCTCCTGGTCTTCAGTTCACAGCTCCACTTAAACAAAGTTGGAACGCTTCCCTGTTTCAGTCTATGTAAACCAGTGAGCGATCGTACAATGCAGTCCGGGGTAAAATGTTTGGAGCACACTCTTGTGTTGTCTGTAACCTTGTGAGAGAAGAAGTTAAGTGACGTGAGTTGGATAACTGAGTAAAATATGTGTAACGTTAGCTTGAAAATCTAGCGCTAGCTAGCATAATAAAGGTAGTTATTTCGCTTAACTTACCTGAAAATAAGGTCCAACATCTCTTCTTATCTTCACAATCCATTCACGGCAGACTTTTTGGTCAGTTGGAAAGCGATGAAATGATAACTCTTGGTCACACTGTTTCCGCTGATAGGATGTACAGCCTGGTACACAACAATACGACATCGCTACTCCAGTGATACTTCCGGGTTTCTTCCCACCGGAGCCTCGCTTTCGATTTCAAAATGGCGGCTGCGTGAAATCGGCGTATAACTTAAAACACGGTCTAATACTTGATGGCTGCTCTGTAAATTCATCATCATCAGTTAGGAACCTAGGTGTGCTATTTGATAGTAATCTTTCCTTCAAAAAACACATTTCTAGCATTTGCAAAACAACATTTTTCCATCTTAAAAACATATCGAAATTACGACCTATGCTCTCAATGTCAAATGCAGAAACGTTAATTAATGCGTTCATGACCTCCAGGATAGATTATTGTAATGCTTTATTGGATGGTTGTTCTGCACGCTTAATAAACAAACTCCAGCTGGTCCAAAATGCAGCAGCTAGAGTTCTTACTAGAACCAGAAAGTATGACCATATTAGCCCGATTCTGTCAACACTGCACTGGCTCCCTATTAAACATTGTATTGATTTTAAAATCTTGCTAATTACTTATAAAGCCCTCAATGGTTTAGCTTCTCAGTACTTGAGCAGGCTTTTATGACATTATAGTCCCTTACGTCCGCTGTGTTCTCAAAACTCTGGCAATCTGATAATACCCAGAATATCAAAATCAACTGCAGGCGGCAGATCATTTTCTTATTTAGCGCCCAAACTCTGGAACAATCTACCTAACTTTGTTCGGGAGGCAGACACACTCTGTCAGTTTAAGTCTAGACTAAAGACCCATCTCTTTAACCTGGCTTACACATAACACATTAACACATTTCTATAATTTAAATCCTTTAAAGGATTGTTAGGCTGCATTAATTAGGTCAGCCGGAACCAGGAACACTTCCCATAATACCTGATGTACTTGTTGCATCATAAGAAGAACGGCATCTATTAGTCTGTCTCTTGCTTAATCTGAGGTCATCATTGCCACTCAGATCCAGTCTGTATCCCGATCAGATGGTCACTGCAGTCCCCTGATCCAGTCCGTATCTGGATGGTGGATCAGCACCTATACATGACCTCTACAGTTACAAATTGCTTGTTTGTTGGTCAGAGGAGAACTGACCCCCCGACTGAGCCTGGTTTCTCCCAAGGTTTTTTTCTCCATTTCTGTCACCGATGGAGTTTTGGTTCCTTGCCACTGTCGCCTCTTGCTTGCTCAGTTGGGGACACTTAATTTCTAGCGATATTGTATTCTAATTGAACTGAGCTGGATGATAGCATCACTGAATTCAATGAATAACTCGCTTTAACTGAAAAATGGTAACCGTTTCCTTTTGCATTATTGACACACTACCTTCCTATTTGATACTGTAAAGCTGCTTTGACACAATCTGTATTGTAAAAAGCGCTATATAAATAAAGGTGACTTGACTTGAGTTAGCGGGTAGGTCAAGTCGAGTCCGGTTTTTTTTTATTTTTTTTTTTTAATTTTGATGATTAGAGCATGCAGCTCATGCAAGTCAAAAATATCTCAAAATATTCAAATATTTACATTCGAGTTCGATTAAATGACCATGCCTACAGTTTAAATTCTGGGTATCTCATGTTCTTTGAAACCACACTAATAGAGAAGACTGCTGACTTGGCAATGGTCCAGGAGATAATCATTGACACCCTCCACAAGGACAAAAGGGCTAAGAACAAAAGAAACTGGACTGTTGCTCAGTGGTCCAAAGTCCTCTTTTCAGGTAAAAGTTAATTTTGCATTTCATGTTGAAAGCATGGTTCCAGAGTCTGAAGGAAGACTGGAGAGGCACAGAATCCAAGCTGCTTGAAGTCCAGTGTGAAGTTTCTGAAGTCAGTAATGATTTGGGGTGTCTTGATAGCTGTTGGTGTTGGTCCATTGTGTTTTATCAAGTGCAAAGTCAATGTAGCCATCTACCAGGAGATTTTTGAGCACTTTATACTTCCATCTGCTGACAAGCTTTTTGGAGATGCTGATTTCCTTTTCAAGCAGGACTTTAGCACCTGCCCACAGCGCAACAACCACTTGCAAGTGGTTTGCTGACCATGATATTACTGTGCTTTATTGGCCAGCCAACATGCCTGACCTGAACCCCATTGATAATCTATGGGATATTTTCAAGAAAAAAGATGAGAAACAGGCGATCCAAAAATGTACAGACAATCTGAGAGCTCAATAGTGCCTCAGCAGTGCCATAGGCTGATCACTTCCATACCACACTTCACTGATGCTGTAATTTGTGCTAGGAGCAAGTCATTTGCTGTAATATGTGCTGCCGACCAAATATTGAGTGCATAAATGAACATACTTTAAAGAACTTGAACTTTTCTGTTTTGCAAAAAATAGATTTTTGACTTTCATGAGCTGTAAGCTCTAATCTTCAAAATTAAACCAAAAACAGTTTTGAAATATTTTACTTTACATTTAATAAATCTAGAATACATGAAAGTTCTTTGAGTTTTTGAAATAAGTTACAATAAAAGAAATTAACCTTTTCACGATATTAACATTTTTTGAGCTGCACCTAGTGTTGAATGCAGCACTTAGATCTAGTAAAACTAGCAATTACATGCAGCCTTGGTCTGACGCAAGAAGCAAGTCATTTGTCGTTTTAGCAAGTGCAGTTTCTGTGCTATGGTGGGGCCTGAAACCTGACTAAAATTCTTCATAGAAATAATATTTTTTGCAAAAAGGAGCACAATTGAGCCAATACAACTTTTTGTAGAATTTTAGACATAAATGGAATATTAGACACTGATCTGTAATTTGCCAGATCACTAGGTTCTAGTTGTGTTTTATTAATAATAGGCATAATACCTGCCAGCTTGAATGGTTTTGGGACGAGACCTAAGGATAACGATGTTAACGAGTTAATAATATTGGGGAGCGGTTCTTCTGCTACAGGTAACAACTCTTTCAGTAGTTTAGTGTGTACAGGATCTAATAGGCATGTTGTTGGTTTAGATGCAGTGATAAGTTTATTTAGCCCTTCCTGTCCTATAGCTGTAAAGCACTGCAGTTTTTTTTTTTTTTTTTTTCCGGGTGTGATGAATGAAGTTGAAGTATTAGACACTGTAGAAATAACATTTGTTATTGCATTTCTGATGTTAACTGTATTATCAGTGAATAAATTCGTAAAGTCATTACTATTAAATTGTAAGGGAATATTTAGGTTGGGTGGCGTCTGGTTATTTGTTAATCTAGCCACTGTGCTAAATAAAAACCTTGGATTGTTTTGGTTAGGCTTGGGCGGTAATACGGTAATATGGTATACCACGGGATCTAAAAATAGCAAAGGCATCAGTTTCAATACCGTTATACCATCATAAAAAATGCCTAAATATGCGTATGCGTGGTTGTCATCACGTGACAGCGTGGAGGAGAAATATATTTATCCTGATTGGAAGATAAGTATTGTTTGTTTTCTTTATTTTTACAAAAGCACACATTTTTTTTGATATTGTGAGTGCATGCAAATAAAATTAGACCCTTTACAGTTCCGGATGATATACTATATATTCTTACCTTTATGAGCAAGATTATGGCATATGCCTATTTTCATTTTTTTGCAAGTGATCGCACTGGCGCCTCCATGTAATGCAAAGCGCATTTAGCTTCCACTCTCCAACAAACAACTGTATAGGCCACATAATAGCACACATTTATGTAAGTTTAACATTTAAAATAACATTTTAATTTTCTTTAAATTTAAGATTTTAGCTATTTTAGGCAAGTTGTGATGATTTGAGAAGGCAAATTAGATCAAAAATAATCATCTCACCGCCTGTTGCTGGCCGCTGGTTCATTAATTTAAATAACAAAAGCTTTAATTTAACAAACAAAAAATGTTCCAAACATATTTCTAAATTAACTTTATGAAGAACCGAAACGAAAAATAACCCTGTTCCTATTAAAAACAAAACTGAGCAACTGTAATTGATGCAACAGTGTAATGAGGAAGAGACACGGACTCCAGTCGTTCTCGGTCGGTAATTTTGATGAGCCGTCGAACAAGGGCTGGGTGAAGTTGTTACGAATTATGATACAAATGTTTGTTTAATATTTACCATTCTTATTTTGGCTACTTTCTTATATAATTTATATTATCATTATTTTACTGTTTTGTAGGCTGTTTGTTCACTGACTGCAATAATACACGCACCTTTGTTACTTTTTGAGCCTCATTTTGTATGTTTCAAAACTGTGTGTGTGTGTGTGTGTGTGTATATATATATAAACAACACCGCACTACCGACGGTAGTTGGTCCATAACCACAGCGGTGGTAAAATCTGCCACCGTCACAATCCTACGGGTCTCTGTGCAAAAACTGTTCTGGATGTTTATGTTAATTTAATTCTGTTTGACTGTTGTATTTGCACTTTTTTATAAACTGCTATTTGTTGCTAATAAAAGTTGTTAATATTGTTGTGCATGTTATTTTGTTATTGTTTCAGTATTAGTGTTTGATATTCAGTTTCTGAACGGTTTAGGCACAAGCCAACAGTTTGGTGACGCTGTCTGAGCCTTACGTCATAATTTTTTTATTATTCAGGGTAATACCGTATACCGAGGTAAAATATGGAGGAGGTTTGACGGTATCAAAATTTGGATACCGCCCAAGCCTAGTTTTGGTTATTTTCTATGAGTTTGCAGATATGCCTGGCCCTGGCAGCTTTTAGAGCTTGTGTATAGCTGGACATACTGTTTTTCTACGCAATTTTAAAAACTTCCAAGTTTCCAAGTTTCTTTCTTGAGTTAATGGGTATTACTGTTGCCATGGCGTATTATGTTTTTCTCTAACCTTTTTCAATTGTATGGGGGCAACAGCTCCTAATGTATTAGAGAAGATAGTGTTGCTAGTAGGCTTGGGCGGTATCCAAATTTTGATACCGTCAAACCTCCTCCATATTTTACCTCGGTATACGGTATTACCGTGAATAATAAAAAAATTATGACGTAAGGCTCAGACAGCGTCACCAAACTGTTGGCTTGTGCCTAAACCGTTCAGAAACTGAATATCAAACACTAATACTGAAACAATAACAAAATAACATGCACAACAATATTAACAACTTTTATTAGCAACAAATAGCAGTTTATAAAAAAGTGCAAATACAACAGTCAAACAGAATTAAATTAACATAAACATCCAGAACAGTTTTTGCACAGAGACCCGTAGGATTGTGACGGTGGCAGATTTTACCACCGCTGTGGTTATGGACCAACTACCATCGGTAGTGCGGTGTTGTTTATATATATATATATATATATATATATATATACACACACACACACAGTTTTGAAACATACAAAATGAGGCTCAAAAAGTAACAAAGGTGCGTGTATTATTGCAGTCAGTGAACAAACAGCCTACAAAACAGTAAAATAATGATAATATAAATTATATAAGAAAGTAGCCAAAATAAGAATGGTAAATATTAAACAAACATTTGTATCATAAATTCGTAACAACTTCACCCAGCCCTTGTTCGACGGCTCATCAAAATTACCGACCGAGAACGACTGGAGTCCGTGTCTCTTCCTCATTACACTGTTGCATCAATTACAGTTGCTCAGTTTTGTTTTTAATAAGAACAGGGTTATTTTTCGTTTCGGTTCTTCATAAAGTTAATTTAGAAATATGTTTGGAACATTTTTTGTTTGTTAAATTAAAGCTTTTGTTATTTAAATTAATGAACCAGCGGCCAGCAACAGGCGGTGAGATGATTATTTTTGATCTAATTTGCCTTCTCAAATCATCACAACTTGCCTAAAATAGCTAAAATCTTAAATTTAAAGAAAATTAAAATGTTATTTTAAATGTTAAACTTACATAAATGTGTGCTATTATGTGTAGGCCTATACAGTTGTTTGTTGGAGAGTGGAAGCTAAATGCGCTTTGCACTACATGGAGGCGCCAGTGCGATCACTTGCAAAAAAATGAAAATAGGCATATGCCATAATCTTGCTCATAAAGGTAAGAATATATAGTATATCATCCGGAACTGTAAAGGGTCTAATTTTATTTGCATGCACTCACAATATCAAAAAAAATGTGTGCTTTTGTAAAAATAAAGAAAACAAACAATACTTATCTTCCAATCAGGATAAATATATTTCTCCTCCACGCTGTCACATGATGACAACTGCGCATACGCATTTTTAGGCATTTTTTATGATGGTATAACGGTATTGAAACTGATACCGTTGCTATTTTTAGATCCCGCGGTATACCGTATTACCGCCCAAGCCTAGTTGCTAGTCATTTTATGTAGTTTGTGTGTATTTATGGGTACACAGAGTAGTTGAGATAAATCAGACAGGTTATTTGTGAATCCATCTTTGGTGGCTGGAACAATAGCTCTGCCCAGATGATAACGTGGAGCCCTATAGTTAAGATCAGTAATACGTCAGCATCCACGATACAAGGAAATGGTCAGTATCATCACTTTGAGTCAAGTCAAGTCACCTTTTATTTATATAGTGTTTTTTACAATGCAGATTGTGTCAAAGCAGGTTTACAATATCAAATAGGAAGGTAGTGTGTCAATAATGCAAAAAGAAACAGTAAACAATATCGCTGGCAATTAAGTGTCCCCAACTGAGCAAGCCAGATGAGACAGCAGCAAGGAACCAAAAGAGGTGTAGAGGTCATCTATAGGTGATAATCCACCATCTGGATACGGACTGGATCGAAGGACTGCAGTGACCATCTGATCAGTACATCAGGTGTTATGGGAAGTGTTCCCGGTTCCGGTTGACCTAATTAATGCAGCCTAACAATCCTTTAACGGATTTGAATTATAGAAATGTGCTAATATGTTATGTTTAAGCCAGGTTAAAGAGATGGGTCTTAGTCTAGATTTTTTATTTTATTTTATTAGATTTTTCAATAAAACAACAGTGGTACTGGTATCTTGTGACAACAAATACAACAGAAAGGACATTCAACTGCAAACAAATGCTTAAGAACGAAGACAAAAACTTACGAGACAAAATTTAGAAAGACATAGTCACAGAGTGCCCTCAAGAAAGTTCCAGAGAGAGGACCAAATGTGCCAGAACACCTCAGATCTATTATGTAAATTATAGGTTAATTTTTCCAGTGGTAAAAATGTGGATGCCTGACTTAACCACATATTTACTGAAGGTATCTGTGCAGTTGACCATAATAATAGTATTCAAAAACATGCATCACTGTGCCAATGTCTACTTTACATTTAAAACATAGTTGGGAACAATTGGGAAATATTCTAAGAAGGCGAACTGGTGTTAGATAAATCCTGTGAATACATTTATAATTTTGCTCGTGAACCGAAATTGAAGCACTTTTGGGAAAGACATTTGAGCAGACAGATAACCAGTGTTGTGCAAGTTATTTCCAAATTGTAATACATTACATATTACTTGTTACTGTTATTTAAAAGTAATCCCTTACATTACAATATTACTGTCTTAGAAATTGTAATACGTTACATTACTCCTGTATTACTTTTGAGTTACTTTCACCAAAATAACTACAGAAGTAAAACTTAACATCCTAAAATGACAAAATGTACCTCAGATCATTTTACATCCAGTAGAAAGCGATATGATGTACACTAATGACTTTGGCCTATCCAAGCTACTAACAATATAGTTTATAATTGGCAAAGTGAAAGTTTAAGACAATGCAAGAAAGGATGACAGCCAAAATCACATGATCCAGTCTGTCTGTTGTATGGTAGAGGTAAAGTGATTATCTGGCAATATCTGTGAATACTGGGCATATTCATATTAGATACAACAGGACTATGTAAACTCCAGTGCCATTTCATTCATTTTGAATTCAAATCGCTCACAACAGAAAACTGTCATGCACAAAGTGAGCATGATGAACAGCTTATGCTTTTTGAGGTATAAAGTGCAAACAGAAAACCAACCCCTCAGCCTCAGTCAATTTAGTCCATAGAAATTAACATAAAGGCTAAACATAACTGCTTAGAAAGAAAATAGATCAAACAGAGACCTGTGCATAATGTGCATACATCCATCTCGCGAATATACTGTTGCCTGCCATTTCTATCCATTTGCCGCTGTTCCACTGGCCAGTGCGCGCTATAGGGCTTACAGCGAACCAGACGGGTCCAATAGCCGCGGACCTCGAGCTCAGAGCGTGAAATCATGCCGCGTTACAAAATACAATGCTCCACAAGCGAAAAGGAGATGAATGACACCACACGAGTCTATTCACGAACAGGAAACAGAACTTGTGGGATTTTTGATTTGTTAATGTCTCGCAGGCGAAAAGTTTGTTGTAACGCAAGCGTTACTGAACATGTAACGAGTAAAATATTACTGAAAATTGATTAGTAATGCCTTACACTACATCGTTACAGCAAAAAGTAATACATTACTGTAATACATTACTTTTGTAACGCATTACTCCCAACACTGCAGATAACCACTCCTCATCATCAAAAACAGACCCCAAGTCCTTTTCCCATATTACTCTTAAAGTGTCAAAGGTTGAAGGACCAACGTTAGACAGCAATGTATATAATTCAGAGATCTTTTTTTTAAGAGTACATGAAGAAAAAAACTGTTTTTCCATTTTAGTAAGATCAAGTTGTATATTACCTTCTTTTAATTGTAACTCTAAAAAGTGTCGAATTTGAAGGAATTTATAAAAATCTTTACTGGGCAGACTAAATTCCTGTCTTAACTCCTGAAATTATCTAATTTTTCCATCATCAAATAAGTGACCTAATTCCGAAACTCCATTTGACCTCCAAGTCAAAAGACCAATATTCTGTATGGGAGTGGGAAAATCGGAATTGAGTGCAATTGGAGACTTAGGAGACAACTTATTTGGAATCGCTAAATATTTCTTAACATCCTTCCACACCAAAAGAGTATTTGTTACAGTGAAAATATTAATCAGATGTTCAATTTTTTGTACATTATTAATAAATGGAAGGGAGCATAACTGTCTGGGAAGACATTTTGAGGATTCAATCCCAACCCAGCGTGAATCAAATCTATAAATAAACCAACTTAACATGTGCTTAATTTGTGCAGCCCAAAAGTATAATTGGAGATTGGGTAGTGAAACCCCACCCAATTCTTTAGGTTTCATCAAAACCGAAAATTTAAGTCTGGGTTTCTTGTGATTCCAAATATATCTTGAGATTGAAGAATTAATCCTCTTAAAAAAGTTTGTTTTTAAATAACATGGTAGATTCTGGAATAGGAAATTTAATCTTGGAAGGATATTCATTCTTATAACATTTATCCTGCCAAAAAAATAATTTGGAAGAATCGACCAATCTGATAAGTTCTGATTAATTTTCGTGATTAAAGGGGTATAATTGGCTTTAAAGAGATCATTCAAATTAGAAGTAATATTGGTTCCCAAATACTGAAATCCAGAAAGAGCTAGATGAAAAGGTGATTTTGAGATGGCTTCAGAGGGAGCATGCATATATAAAGCCTGAGATTTATCCAGATTAATCTTGTACCCTGAAAGATTGCTATATTTTTCAATTACCGTAAGAATTGCATCAGTAGAGGTGTCAGGATATTTAAGATACAATAAAACATCATCCGCGTATAATGAAATACGATGTTCCTCTAGACCTATTTTAATACCATGTATACTACTATTAGCTCTCACAGCAACAGCCAGTGGTTCAATAACCAGAGAAAATAACAAAGGCGAAAGAGGACAGCCTTGATGACAGCCTCTGCTTACTGAAAATCTATTAGACAACATTCTATTGGTGTTAACCTGGGCTATAGGATTAAAATATAAGCGTTTGATCAAATCAATAAAATTGGGTCCCAACTGAATTTTTTCTAAAACTGCAAAAAGAAAAGGCCATTCCACCCTATCAAACGCCTTTTCCGCGTCTAGGGATACAATAAAGGCAGATTCCTTGGTAAAATTTAAATGATCTATAATATTTAGAACTCTTCGAATATTGTCTGAGCCATACCTAGATTTCACAAAACCAGTTTGATCTGGGTTGACAATGTGAGGCAAAACATTTTCAAGCCGTCGAGCTAGGGACTTGGCTATAGTTTTATAGTCTACATTAAGTAGGCTAATTGGGCGATAGGATGAACAATTTGTTGGATCCTTGCCTTTTTTCAGAAGCAGACTAATAATTGCCAATGACCAGGATTCAGGCAAAGAATTTGTCTCAAAAATATTATTTATCACTTGCATTAAAATAGGGCAAAGTTCAGGCCAAAACTGCTTATAAAACTCCAACGGAAACCCATTCGGGCCAGGAGCTTTACCGGATGGCATTGACTGAATGGCATGCCAAATTTCATCCCTGGTAAAAGGGGCATTCAGAAGACTCCTAGCATTCTCAGAAATACTGGGAAGGGAAATCTCGTTTAGATAATTAAGCAAATCCTCATTTGATTTGTGATAATCGGCTGTATAAAGGTTCCCATAAAAATCAGAAAAAAAGAAGTGTTGATGTCCTGAGGGTCAAAAGTCATGTTGCCTGCAGAAGTCTTAATTGCTTTTATAGTTCTTTCACTCTGCTCCTTTTTTAACTGATAGGCCAAAAGGCGACTGGGTTTATTACCAAACTCATAGTAGCGCTGTTTAGTATAAAATAATAATTTCTTGGTATGTTCTGCCAAATCCAAATCCTGCCAAATCCTCATATTATCATAACAAGATCAATAGTGCTTCTGACATGCGCAATCTCTTCAAAACATTTAACTCTCTCCTCTGTCCCCCTCCACCACCACCCACCACCCACCACTACACTAACAGCTAATGATTTCGCACAATTCTTCACAGACAAAACTCGAACAATCAGCAAACAATTCTTAGCCCCTCATACACATGTCTTACAACCCACCACACCCACTTCGAACACTCTCACTTTCGCCTTCTGTCCCCTCACTGAGACAGAAGTATCAAAACTTCTCCTCTCCAGCCACCCTACAACATGCCCACTTGATCCCATCCCCTCACACATTCTTCAAGCAATCTCTCCTACTGTCTTACCAGCACTCACACACATCATAAATGCATCGCTCCTCACAGGCACTTTTCCAACTTCTTTTAAGCAGGCTCGGGTAACCCCACTGCTTAAGAAACCAACACTGAACACCTCACTTCTTGACAGCTACAGACCGGTCTCTCTGCTTCCAAAAACCCTCGAACGAGTTGTTTTCAACCAGGTATCATTGTTCTTTTCACAGAACAACTTACTGGATCCTAACCAGTCAGGTTTCAAGAGTGGCCATTCAACTGAGACTGCGCTACTGTCAGTTACTGAAGCCTTGCGGACAGCAAAAGCTGATTCTAAATCATCAGTTCTAATTCTGCTTGATTTATCTGCTGCTTTTGACACCATCAACCATCAGATCCTCCTGTCCACCCTCTCATCGCTGGGCATCACAGGAACTCCGTTTCGCTGGTTTGAATCCTATCTCACCGGTAGGTCATTCACGGTAACCTGGGGAGGAGAGGTATCCAAAACACATCAACTGATCACTGGGGTTCCTCAGGGATTAGTTCTTGGTCCTCTCCTCTTCTCCATATACACAACATCACTGGGTCCCATCATAGAGTCACATGGCTTCTCCTACCATTGCTATGCTGATGACACACAACTCCATCTTTCATTTCAACCAGATGATCCAACAGTACCTGCACGGATCTCAGGCTGCTTGGCGGACATCTCAGCGTGGATGAAAGAACATCACCTCCAGCTTAACTTGGCAAAAACTGAGCTTCTTGTTTTTCCTTGCACTCCAAACTTACAGCATGGGTTCACCATCCAGCTGGGCTCTTCCACAATCACTTCTTCAAACTCAATCAGGAATCTGGGTGTCATCTTTGATGACCAGTTGTCTTTCAAAGATCATATTGCAAAGACTACTCGATCTTGCAGGTTTGCTTTGCACAACATCAGAAAGATCAGGCCCTTTCTAACAGTGCAGGCTACACAACTTCTTGTCCAGGCCCTTGTCATCTCCAGACTGGACTACTGCAATGCTCTTTTGACTGGTCTTCCATCATGCACAATCAAACCTCTACAAATGATACAGAATGCAGCAGCACGGCTGGTCTTCAACGAGCCCAAAAGAGCCCATGTTACACCTCTCTTTATCTCCTTGCACTGGCTCCCAGTTGCGGCTCGTATCAAGTTCAAGACTCTGATGCTTGCATATAGGACAACCACAGCTACTGCACCTACTTATCTGCACGCGCTATTGCAAATCTACACCCCCTCCAGAACTCTGAGATCTGCTAGTGAGCGACGCCTTGTGGTACCATCACAGAGAGGTGCTAAATCACTATCCAGAACATTCTCTTTTACTGTTCCTTGCTGGTGGAACGATCTTCCTACCCCTATCCAGAATGCTGATTCCCTGACAAGCTTCAAGCGACAGCTTAAAACTCATCTCTTTCAACTCTATTTGCTGTTACCATAAAAAAAAAAAGAAAAAAAATTAATCTCTTTATTCCTTCCCTTTCTAGCTTGTACTTGTCTGAAGCACCACTTGAAATCTGGTATTATAGCACTGCCTGTGTCTGTTTGTCTCCTTAAGAAGAATCGCTCTATGTTCTCCCAACTGTATGTCGCTTTGGACAAAAGCGTCTGCCAAATGCCTAAATGTAAATGTAAATGTAAATGTAATGTTCTGTGTGGTCTAAGTTTAGTTTGGCTCTAGCATTATTCAGTAAAATCCAATTATCTTGATTTGGCAACCGTTTATGTTGTTTTTCCAAGCAGGATACTTCAGCTTCTAATTCTTTTCTTTTCTGTATTCTAAGTTTTTTCCTTAGAGAAGCATAAGCAATCAGGTGACCCCGCAACGTAGCCTTGGCTGCGTCCCATTTTATTGCAGGAGAAACTGGCGAGTTCTGATTGTTTCTGATTCTTGCCAGTACTGAATTATCTTCTGTTTAAAAAAAGAGCAAAAACTTATATTACTTAAAAACGAAGTATTGAATTTCCAATAAACTTCTGAACAGGTATACTAATATCAATAACTAAATAAACCGGGCCATGATCAGATAATACAATGGGGCCAATTTGACAAGAACTCACATAATGTATACAATCGGAAGGTATGAAAAAATAGTCTAGTCTTGAATAAGATTTATGGGGGTGGGAATAAAAAATATAATCTCTATCTTTAGGATGCAGCTCCCTCCAGATATCCACCAGTCCTAGATCCTTACAAATATTACGTAAAATATATGATGATTTGCAACCCATTGATATCTGGGGTGAAGATTTATCCAAATTTCCATCAAGTATGCAATTAAAATCACCTCCTAAGAAGCCAATGTTTTTGCAGAGCTGATTAAACTTTAGAATCACATGAGACATAAAATTAGGGGTGTCCACATTTGGGGCATATACGTTGCCTTACAGTAATATGTTTTCCCAGAATTGAACCCGAAATGAGCACGAATCTTCCTTCAGAATCATACTCTGCATGCTCAAGGATGAATGGAATATTTTTATGAATAAGAATTGCGGTGCCTCTACTATTTGTTGTGAATGAGGAAAAATATATCTGTCCAACCCAATCTCTTTTCAACTTCATATGTTCCTTATCGGATAAATGCGTTTCCTGTAATAACGCTATAGATAAACCTTCTTTTTTAAGAAATGTTAGAATTTTTTCCTCTTAATTACATGACCTATGTCTTTCACGTTCCAAGATACTAATTTAAAAGAATTAAGCATATTAAAAATGACAAAAAAGTAAAGTCATATGAATGACAGTATGCAGGGAAAAGAATGTCAGTTGTGCAAGTACGAGATACCGAATACGAAAAAGAGAGTACTACAAATAAATCGCAAAACAAACCTGTAAACCCCTCCCCCCAAGACCCCATCCTCAACTGATGAGGCACAGATAATATCAAAAAGTCACAAAACAACATGAGGAACCTTGAAACATTTGACAACAGCATACTGAAACCACCAAGTTATTGCTCCGTCGTAACCCGCTCCACTGATATCTCTAATGTAAGTAATTATCAGCAAGGGATGACACCATTGGAAAGAAATAATAATGATAATAATAAAAAAAGGACGATTAAAATGAACATAACCAATCATTTTTATATCCACCACAAACATAAATATAAACGTTGCAGTCATCCGTGGCAGGCAGTAACATTCACGTTACCTTAGAAAGTATCCTACATACTCGTCCAATGGAATCATCAGAATGTTCCACCGAGAGTTGAAGTGTATATTTCAGCCAAGAGTCACATCTAACTGTCCAAGGAGTCCAAAAAAGCCTTGGCTGAGTCCGGGTCGTTGAACAGACGGATCTTTCCATTATGCAGACATCTGAGCCTAGCCGGATAGGCAAACCTGCGATACAAACCTCGGGCGGCAAAGGCTTTCCCCACAGCCCCGAACTCACGACGCTTCTGCAACAGACCAGCTGACAAATCCGAGTAGAATCGGAGCTCCGAGCCATTATGAGTGATCGTCTTCTTCATGGCAGCTTTCAGGATTGCTTCTTTATCAGTGAACCTCAGAAACCGAACTAAGCTGCTTCTCGGAGCTGAATTCGGATTGGAAGACGCAAAGTTGGGAGATCTATGAGCCCTCTCGATGTCCAGAACAGCGAAATTTACGGGCAAATCTAACCACTTTGGGATCATGTCTTGAAGATACGATGAAAGTGGGCCAGAGCCCTCAGCTTTTTCCGGCAGGCCCACAATTTTCAGATTCTTGCGGCGGCCTCTATTTTCCAGATCATCTACTTTTGACTGCAGCTGATCTACCATCATCTTCAAGTTAGCCACCTGCTTTTCAGTAGCTGTTGCCGAATCTTCGGCAGATGATATCCTCCGTTCGGTTTCTTCCAGGCGTGATTCTGCGCCCGTGACTCTTTCAGAGAGAGCGGTAAACGAATTCTGAAGGCACGAAACAGAGTTGGCGATACCCTCCAGATGACTAGTGATTCTATCAAGACGCGATCCATTGGCCTTAATTTCTGATAGAATCAGTGACATGTCCAGGTGAGGTTCAGATACGTTAGTGTTAGCATCAGCCGAAGGCCCATGAACAGTAGGCTTTTTCGTATCCTTTTCTTTAGCCTTCTGCGAGCGCGTCGAGGCAAAACTGGGAAAATCCTTATCAGAAGGTGCGTCTGACATACTTATAGTCTGTTCAACGAAGTGAAATGAGAATTCGATGGAAAACGCGTGATTTATTAACAAAATCGAGCAGAGCCATCTCACTCCAGGTCACGTGACCCTTAGTCTAGATTTAAACTGCCAGAGTGTGTCTGCCTCCCGAACAAAGTTAGGTAAATTGTTCGAGAGTTTGGGCGCTAAATAAGAAAATGATCTGACCACCCGCAGTTGATTTTGATATTCTGGGTATTATCAGATTGCCAGAGTTTTGAGAATGCAGCAGACGTGAGGGACTATAATGTGATAAGAGCTCACTCAAGTACTGAGCAGCTAAACCATTGAGGGCTTTATAAGTAATTAGCAAGATTTTAAAATCTATACAATGTTTAACAGGGAGCCAATGCAGTGTTGACAGAACCAGGCTAATATGGTCATTCTTCCTGGTTCTAGTAAGAACTCTAGCTGCAGCATTTTGTTTCAGCTGGAGTTTGTTTATTAAGCGTCAGGAATAACCACCCAATAAAGCATTACAATAATCTATCCTGGATGGAGGTCATGAACCCATGAATTAACGTTTCTGCATTTGACATTGAGAGCATAGGTCGTAATTTCGATATGTTTTTAAGATGGAAAAATGCTGTTTTACAAATGCTAGAAATGTGGTTTTCAAAGGAAAGATTGTTATCAAATAGCACACCTAGGTTCCTAACTGATGGAGACGAATTTACAGAGCAGCCATCAAGTATTAGACCTCGTTTTAAGTTATTACTTGCAGAGGTTTTAGGCCCAATAATTAACACCTCTGTTTTTTTTTTTCTTCAAATTTAGCAGTAATAAATTACTTGTCATCCAGTTTTTTATATCAACTATGCATTCCATTTCAAATTTGTATATTTTGCCGGGCCGCAAAGAAATATAGAGCTGAGTATCATCAGCATAACAGTGAAAGCTAACACCATGTTTCCTGATGACACCTCCCGAGGGTAACATGCAAAGTGTAAAAAGTAATGGCCCTAGTACTGAGCCTTAAGGTACTCTATACTGCACTTGTGATTGATATGATACCTCTTCATTCATTGCCACGAATTGATGGCGGTCAGATAAGTATGATTTAAACCATGCCAATGCACTACCACTAATGCCAACATAATTTTCGAGTCTGTTCAAAAGAATGTTGTGGTCAGTAGTATCAAACGCAGCACTAAGATCCAGTAGCACTAATAGAGAGATACAACCGTGGTCAGAAGATAAGAGCAGGTCCTTTGTTACTCTAATGAGAGCAGTTTCCGTATTATGATACGGTCTAAATCCTGACTGTGAATCCTCACATATACTATTTTTCTCTAAAAAGGAACATAATAGTGAGGATACTACCTTTTCTAGTATCTTTGACAGAAAAGGGAGATTCAAGATCGGTCTGTAATTAATTAGTTGGTTGGGGTCAAGTTGTGTTTTTTTAATGAGAGGCTTAATAACAGCCTGTTTAAAGGTTTTGGGCACATATCCTAATGACAGTGATGAATTAATAATATTCAGAAGAGGGTCTATAACATTTGGAAGCACCTCTTTTAGTAGCTTAGATAACATACACGTTGTTGGTTTAGATGATTTAACAAGTTTATAAAATTCTTCCTCTCATAATAGAGAATGAGTAGAAGTAGATCTAGGAGATCTATAGCACACTATTTGATCCGATACTGTTGCTGATGGCTGCGTGGTTATAATTTTATCTCTAATAGTATCAATCTTTGAAGTAAAATAGTTCATAAAGTCATTACTGCTGTGCTGTTGGGAAAATTCAATGCCTGTTGGTGCTTTATTTTTTGTTAATTTTGCCACTGTATTGAATAAATACCTAGGTTTATGTTTGTTTTCTTCTAAAAGAGATGAAAAGCAGTTTTCAATGCTTTTCTATAGGATAGGGTACACTCACGCCAGGCAGGACAAAAAAACACTAGTTTTCTTCCAGCTGCGCTCCATTTTCCGGGCTGCTCTCTTTAGGGCACAAGTGTGCTCATTATGCCCCAGTGTTGGACTGTTTTCCTTAATCTGCTTTAAGCGTAAAGGAGCAACCACATCTAAAGTGCTAGAAAAGAGAGTGTATAGTTTCAGTTACATCATCAAGTTTATCTGAGCTATTGGATATGCTGAGGAATTCAGATAAGTCAGGAGGTATGGTATCTATAACAGTAAGATCAATTCCATGCAATATAAATAAATCTAGCGTATGTTTAAAATGACGAGTTGGCGCGGTGACATTTTGCTTGACTCCAAAAGAGTTTATTAGGTGAATGTTAAAATCTCAGACAATTAGCAATTTATCAAAATTAACCAATAGGTCTGAGAGGAAATCTGTAAATTCTTTTAGGAAATCTGTATATGGCACTGGTGATCTATACACAGTAGCTAGAGCAAGAGTAGAGATTTCTTTTGCGTATCTGACAGAGTAACATTAAGCTGAAGTATTTCAAATGAATTAAACCTGTATCCTGTTTTCAGAGTAATACTGAGAATGTCACTATATATTGTTGCAACACCACCGCCACGACCAATCTGACAGGGCTTATGATTATAACAGTAGCTTGGTGAAGTAGACTCATTAAGACCAATATAATCATTTGGTTTGAGCCAGGTTTTAGTCAAGCAGAGTACATTATCTAGAGTAACTATTATCTGCGATCATTTCATTTACAATAACTGCTTTGGGTGTAAGTGATCTAATGTTTAATAGCATATATATATATATATATATATATTATTTTATTTATTTATTTTTTTTATTATTATTTAGCATTTTTCTAGTTTAATCACGATCAAATTTTTTCTAGGTCCTGCATTAAATTCATGTTTTGACCTCAATATTTGAAGAACAGACAGTTTTTCTAGATTGGATGGCACAAGTACTATTATTTACAGTGGGTACGGAAAGTATTCAGACCCCCTTAAATTTTTCACTCTTTGTTATATTGCAGCCATTTGCTAAAATCATTTAAGTTCTTTTTTTTTCCTGATTAATGTACACACAGCACCCATATTGACAGAAAAACACAGAATTGTTGACATTTTTGCAGATTTATAAAAAAAAAAACTGAAATATCACATGGTCCTAAGTATTCAGACCCTTTGCTCAGTATTTAGTAGAAGCACCCTTTTGATCTAATGCAGACATGAGTCTTTTTGGGAAACAATTTTTTCACACCTAGATTTGGGTATCCTCTGCCATTCCTCCTTGCCGATCCTCTCCAGTTCTGTCAGGTTGGATGGTAAACGTTGGTGGACAGCCATTTTCAGGTCTCTCTCTAGAGATGCTCAATTGGGTTTAAGTCAGGGCTCTGGCTGGGCCATTCAAGAATGTCACGGAGTTGTTGTGAAGCCACTCCTTTGTTATTTTAGCTGTGTGCTTAGGGTCATTGTCTTGTTGGAAGGTGAACCTTCGGCCCAGTCTGAGGTCCTGAGCACTCTGGAGAAGGTTTTCGTCCAGGATATCCCTGTACTTGGCCGCATTCATCTTTCCCTCGATTGCAACCAGTCGTCCTGTCCCTGCAGCTGAAAAACAACCCCACAGCATGATGCTGCCACCACCATGCTTCACTGTTGGGACTGTATTGGACAGGTGATGAGCAGTGCTTGGTTTTCTCCACACATACCGCTTAGAATTAAGGCCAAAAAATTATATTCTTCCGTCGGTCCACTCTGCCATAAAGCCCCGACTGGTGGAGGGCTGCAGTGATGGTTGACTTTCTAAAACTTTCTCCCATCTCTTGACTGCATCTCTGTAGCTCAGCCAGAGTGATCTTTGGGTTCTTCTTTACCTCTCTCACCAAGGCTCTTCTCCCCGATAGCTCAGTTTGGCTGGACGGCCAGCTCTAGGAAGGGTTCTGGTCGTCCCAAATGTCTTCCATTTAAGGATTATGGAGGCCACTGTGCTCTTAGGAACCTTAAGTGCAGCAGAAATGTTTTTGTAACCTTGGCCAGATCTGTGTCTTGCCACAATTCTGTCTCTGAGCTCTTCAGGCAGTTCCTTTGACCTCATGATTCTCATTTGCTCTGACATGCACTATGAGCTGTAAGGTCTTATATAGACAGGTGTGTGGCTTTCCTAATCAAGTCCAATCAGTATAATCAAACACAGCTGGACTAAAATGAAGGTGTAGAACCATCTCAAGGATAATCAGAAGAAATGGACAGCACCTTTGAATTGAATTTTCTGTTAATATGGGGTGCTATGTGTACATTAGTGAGGAAAAAAAAAATAACGTAAATGATTTTAGCAAATGGCTGCAGTATAACAAAGAGTGAAAAATGTAAGGGGGTCTGAATACTTTCCGTACCCACTGTAAGTGTTCAGAACAAAAGCGATCATCATAGCAATTATTTGAGAATTGGCTTACTAATCATATGGAGCGTAGCATCCTGGAGATGTTGTCCGACAGGACTTCTGCTCTGACTCTGCTGGGGTGCAGGCCATCAGCACGGAAAAGCCTAGGACTTTCCCAGAAAAGAATCCAATTATTAACAAAGAGTAGTTTCTGTTCTTTACACCATGACAACAACCATTCATTTGGAGCAAAAATTCTACTAAACCTTTTGTGCCTACGCCGATACGTGGGAAGCGGTTCTGACATGATGATCCTTTTTGTGTGCTGTGTACCGTCTTGACCAGGCTCTTCAAGTCCCTCTTCAAGACCTCCGTCTGCTTCCTCACGTCAGAGCCATCCCGATCAAGAGTCATATATATCAAACATGTTTGATATTTACAATATTGTAATGATACCACACAATAGAGGATTTTTGGAAAAAAAAATGTTTGTGACAAGCCTTGAATCGGGCCAAAAACTTTTACGTTTACGTTTTTATTTTTCCATAAACCAATGAGGCGAGTTGCAGGCAGAGTGACACATCTAGCCCTGCTGCATTTCGCAGGCTGCAGCCAGGACCTTCTCAAAAAAACCTGTTGGTGACATCCATAATTTAAGTGATGCTATCGCTTCTAGCTGTCAGGAGGCCTTTGGCAGGTTATAGGGAGCTTGAAGCACGGTTTCATCTAACACACGCGCGTTGCCATGGTCACGCGTCTGGCCCTAAGTTGACTTCCGGTCTGTCCTCCGCAAACAATAAAAACAACAGCAAGGTCCGCCTAGAGTAGATTATTTATAATAATTAGCGAAAATAAATAAGTAAATTAGCTAGCAAGTTGTAACTATGTCTAGTCAGTATTATTTTGGGCTTGTTTTAGATGAAACGGTCTATATCCGGCAGTAAATGGACCGGAACGGGAAGCAGTCGAGGTGAGCCGCGGCTTCTTTAAAAAGAACACAAGTCGTGAGCAGAGCGTACCCATAGTTAGGTTCTTGCAAGCAGAACATAAACTATCAACGAACGCTGTTTCAGCATGAGACTAGCTCAATACTGAACACAACGATCGCGCTGAACATTTTTCTTAGGTAGGAACCGCAGCCAGGAAGACACGGAAGGAAAGGCATTTTGTAAACACACAACCTATCCGTGTCAGCTCTTTTAGAGAAATTGTTCTTTTAGGAGGAAATTGCTTTTTAAAGATGGCCGTCGAAGCACCCAGGGGTACTTCACTACGCTCAGCAGTGCTTGAAAAGGGAGAGACCACTTTTCCGTGCCATAGATAGGTGAGTGGTGCTGCTTCTCACAGAGAGCTGCTGCATTCGGCTCAAAATAAATAAAACGAGTGAACAGATGCTAAGCTGCCCTATTTATACCGGTATGTCCGGAGCGTGGCCTGTTATGTAAATTCTGCACAACCAATTTCATTGGATTTTTTCAAAGCTGTTAGAGGTTGTTTTGGCTCCCAAGAGTGACCCCTAGTGTCCTTCATTCTACACAACGTCGAAGTGAACGACAGAAGGGGAACTAGTAATATTGGGTAGCAACTTATAACTAATAACTAATTACAAAAACTACTATTATTTTAGTAGTTTTACAGTTGCTCATATGTGTAGCTTTCAAATCACATGCTACTTTTTCATGCTAGATTAAACAAAATTCTGTTTTTGTTGCATTATATTACTAGCTTCACAGTCAAACATATTGAGCCAATAACAGAACATGCTCTCATGAACTGATAAGAAGAACATTAGAATAAATCACAGAAAAATATATTACCCAAACCTAAACTTAATTGTATATTGCATCAAGCATTATGATTATGGGCACATTGTTCTATTATAGCCTAAGAAAGCAATAATATGTAATGGTACTCAGCTAGTTTACATTGATGGCTGTCTTGGAGGGCACTTTCATAAATCCATTCATCAGTCATCACAGTTAAAAAGCAGAAGGGTTACTGGGAGATTCCACAGATGCCAAACATGCATCAACCCTGAATATAGAAGGACATGCTGGGAAATTTTAGCCTCTGATTATGGCCTATGTCCACCAGTAGTGGATATAATCTTTGATCACAGAGACTTGGCAATGAGTGAGCAAAACAGCAGCTGAGAAGCAGAAATAGATAAGCTGTCCTCATGCTTCTGCTTTAGAATGTAACCAAAAAGGTCTACACACACTGACAATCCTTCATTAAAAGTTGCAATATAATTAGATTTTTAGTCTTTTAAAAGGAGTCATGAAATGTTTCTATAAGATTTCTGTAGCCTATTTTCATTCTGTTATTTCTATAGCCTAATTTCATTAAGTGTCACCTCATTGAAAATCTTGTCATATCTTGTCAACTGAACTTGAAAACCATAATTTCTGTTGGTTTCAGGCCACTCTTTGCAGGACTGCTTTAGTTCAGCCAAGAAAAAAAAACATAAAATAAAATAATAAAAAATAGATTTCATGCTTAATAAGCTCCTGTCTTAACATTTCCACAGGCCACCTTTATGGCTGGTGATGTTGTTCTGGACCACCATCAATGCTCCTATTCAATTCAAAATAATCTAAATAGTCTTCAATTATGAAAAATGTTTGGACATTTACAGTAAATAAAATAAGTTGTCCCAAAAGGGCCAAAACTATCAACAATCATAGTACAACACTTATACATGCATTGACATAACTTTTTTTCTGTTCCCCAGCTTCTCTAAAGGAGAGGTCATGATTTCTTATAGTCAATTAGGGCAACTGATTTCATTTGCTGATTTCTGCACCTTCTACCACTCCTTCCACCCTTCTGTCTACTTTTATTTTTTCTATATCCATGTCTTCTTACAGTTTCTGCTCATGTTCTTTCCACCACACCAATGCCTCTTCTCCCTCTCCTTCTCTCTGCTCTTTTCTTACATCCTCCTCTCTGCTCATCTCATTCTACCTGTTCCACTTTTCTTCTCTCTGTCATTACACCTCTTTCTCGACGCACTCCAAAATCTTATAGACTTACACCCCAGTTCTAAGACTAGCCTTCTAAATGTATTTTTGTTAATTATTTAAAAATAGCTTGTCCAGTGAACTTAAAGTAAATACTTTTCCACACAATTAGTTCAGATACATACAACAAAACTGAATCAATTCAATTAAACAAATAATGATTACAACTAAACATTATTTGTTCATTTGAACTTCTTGTAGTCTTGTTGTATGGAACTCAACTAATTGCGTGGAAAAGTTTACTTTAATTTTATTAAGTTCACTAAACAAGTTATTTTTTGAGTGAAGGATGATATAGAAGCAAAGTAACATACACAGTCTTTAATCAGATAATCACAGGAGTAAATCACAACAGGAACTTGGGTAGATGCACAAAATCTACCCAAAAAAAAAAAACACACAGACAGGAACTTAAATACACAGGTTAATTGGAAGATATCAGGTGTACAGAATGACAATCAAACCAAACAAGAAAAGGAACAAGACCAAATAAGGGCACACAGGAACAGAAGCAGAGACTCAAACACAACAAAACAGGTCTAAAATCCTGACAGTATGAACTATTATAAAAACATTTGAGAACTTTGTGCACAGTGCTTTGAGAAGGATGTAGGGTGTTTTTTTTTTTTCAAATCATATGGACAAACATTGCACAAACTTTTGTTCATTTCCAAGGAGAGTGCAATTTGTCATTTAAAAAGTTGGTCCCACTTTATATTAAGTGGCCTTAACTACTATGTACTTGCATCAAAAAATAAGTACAATGTACTTATTGTGGTCATATTATATTGCAAAACACTTTTGCTGCTGTTGAGGTGGGATACAAGTAAGGTTAAGGACAGGTTTGGTGATATGGGTAGGTTTAAGGTTAAGTTAAGGTGTAAGGGATGGGTCAACAGTGTAATTAGGGCCCGAGCACCAATGTTGTGAGGACCCTATTGGAATTGCTCCGTTTATTAGGGCCCGAGCCCAAAATGGGCGAAGGCCCTATTGTTCTTCTAAGGATTTTTCTTTTTTTTAGGGCCCGAGCCCTAATGGGCGAAGGCCCTAAGGATTTTTCATGCCTTTTTTTTTTTAATCTTCCGGGGGTTTTTGGGGGGCTTAACATGCTCAAAAACTCCTGAAATTTGCACACACATTGGAATCGGCGGCCATCAGGACGCCGCAAAGGCTGGGACCCGGGCGTGGCATAGGGGCTCTACGGCGCCCCCTGGAACACAGTCGGAAAACTTGATGTATAGCGCACACATACTTTCATGTATTTATATGAAACTCGGTACACATATAGATCTCACTAAGCCAAACATCTTTCGTACTCTATGTCATGGGCTACGCCCAACAGGAAGTGAGCTATTCAGGGCTGTTTAAAAAACACATGCATGATCTCAAGACATTGGGGATGTTAAATTGCAAAAAGAATTTTGATATCTCAAACGGTTTGTTCGTGGCGAGGCGAGAAATTATGGCGAGAAATGAGAAACAGGAAGTGTCTAATAACTGTTGCATACGTTGTCTGATTCTGATGAAACTTCATCAGTTTGTTCGTTGTTTGATGACGATTGCATAGATGTGACTATTAGGAGTCCAAGTTATAGTGCCACCAACTGGCTGCAGGAAATGTGTCATTTTCAAAATGCTTTGAATTCAAGATCTTAATTCTAAGATCAATGTCAGTACAATGTCAAAACACGGCCGATAAGAATCTGTAAACAGGTTGTCGATACATTAAAAGCTGTTTCCATGGCAACGCGTCAAAGTTGAACATTTGTTTCCTGTGTTTTTGAGGCAGTTAACATGCTTAGAATTCTGTGAAACGCAACACACATATCAGCATTAATGATAGTTAGACACTGGCAAAAGCTCATAAATGTAGTGTATGATATGTAGTTTACCTTTATATAATTACAGAAACAAATATATAAAATAAGTTCATATGTCCTTTACTGGTAATATAGTTTATATAATTCACATTTCACAAATGCTTATAGATCACTAAAAAACTTTTTTTAAATGGTTATGGATCATAAAATGTGTTAACAATTTACAATGAGGTCTCTTTTTTTTGGTTAACATTAATTAATAAATTTACTAATATGAACTAACAATGAACAATATATTTTTACAGCATTTATTAATCTTTTTTAGAGTTAATAAAAATATTCCTGTTCATGTTAACTCACAGTGCATATAAACTAATATTAAAATACAACTGTGCATTTTAATAACATGATACATGTTGAACTTAATAATAATTAACATTAATAAATGCTATCTAATTATTTTTCTTGTTAACTAATATAAATAACCTATTCACACATGGAGGTCACTATAGTGGCCAGATATTTGGAAATATCACACTGGTGGACTCACCATAGGGTGATTCAGCCTTTTGTATCAAGTAATGACCTTGCTATTCCATGCTAGCTTGTCATTAGCGGTTATCAAGAGACATTTCCATAATTTTCTATAAAGATAGATATGCACAGTTTCCCTAAAGCTGTATTATTCATTTTTTGTGTGTCTGTGTGTGTTTAACTCTGTTGATGTCGTACTGTAACCCTTTCATTGCTGTAACCCTTGAAACCAGACAGCCAGAGCGATACTGTAAATCCATGTGTCCGCTGTGCATCGTTTTCCTGATTACACCAGGGTGGTGATTGCACTGGCAATTCTTCTTCTTCTTCTTCTTCTTTAAGATTCATCGCATTTTTGAGGGCCTAAACATGCTCAAAAAGTCATGAAACTTTGCACACGCCTTGCACAGGCATCGTACTTGAACGACCTCCTCCTAGAGATTTCTTCAGATCAACACCAAACTTGGTCAGTCTAATCTAAAGGCCCTTGTGATGTTAAATTGCGAAGATCTAGAGTTTTCGTTGGAGGGTGTGTTCCCGGCCTGTCTAATTTCGATGTTTCGCCATGAAAAAGGAAGTTGTTATAACTCAGCCATACAATATTCGATCTGCCCCAAACTTCACATGTATGATAACACTCCTGACCTGAAGACATCTACATGCCCATATTCAGTTATAGTCATAGTGCCACCTGCTGGCAACAGGAAGTGACTTGTTGTACGCTGTAACAAACTCCTCCTAGAGATTTAATGATATCAATATTATAATTGGTCAGTCTAATCTTAATAGCATCACACTGCTTCTGTGTGATGCTAAATTGCGAAGATCTAGAGTTTTCGTTGAAGGGCATGTCCGTGGCGGCTAGACAAATTTTGATGTTTCGCCATGGGAATACAAGTTGTTATAACTCAGCCATACAATGTCCGATCTGCCCCAAACTTCACAAGTTTGATAACAGTCCTGGCCTGAACACACCTAAGGGGGAATTTTCCATTATAATCATAGCGCCACCTGCTGGCAACAGGAAATGTCTTCTTTTACACTACCTTAACCTACAATGTCCGATCTGCACCAAACTTCACGTTTGGTAAGAGTTCTGGCCTGAACACATCTACATGACAATTTGCAGTGATAGTTATAGCGCCACCTGTTAACAGCAGGGTATGTCATGCTTTACACTAACTCAAACATGCAATGTCCGATCTGCACCAAACTTCACAGGTTTGATAAGAGTCCTGACCTGATCTGTGCCAATATACAGTTACAATCATAGCGCCACCTGTTGGCAACATGAAAATCACTCAATAACTTAACCATACCATGTTCAATCTGCAGCAAACTTCATATGTCTGATGACAGTGCCGGCCTGAAGACATCTACATGCCAATATCCTGTTATAGTGATAGCGTCACCATCTGGCAGCAGGAAGTTGGGTACATATAGAAGGAATAAGTCAGTCATTTATATATACCACTTTAAATGCATAAATTGTTCAATGTTCGCTATTTCCAAAGCCACCGGTCGGCGGTGAGCACGGGTGCGAGGGCCCGTTCATCGCTGCTTGCAGCTTTAATTATAAATGTAATTACAGAAATGAATTACAGATGTAATTACATTCAAGTATTTTTAAAATTCAAGTATAATGCAATTACAATACAAGTGCATTGTAATAAATTATTAATTCAAATGTAAGTACATAGTAGTTAAGGCCACTTAATATAAAGTGGGACCAAAAAGTTTAAATAATTACATAAAGAAGATTAAATAATTTTTATATGTGAAATTAGAAATGTATGCAAAATGCAAGCATTTTCACAACATCTCAGACTTGTGAAGCCCCCTAATCAGGTGTTAATAAATCCTACCTACTTTGTGCTCTTGAGCAAGGTATTTAATCCCTGAGTGCCCAAACTTGGTCCTGCGGGCCTGTGTCCTGCAGAGTTTAGCTCGAACTTGCCTCAACACACCTGCCGGGAAGTTTCTAGTATGCCTAGTAAGAGCTTGATTAGCTGGTTCAAGTTTGTCTAATTAGGGTTGGAGCTAAACTCTGCAGGACACCGGCCTTCCAGGACCTAGTTTGGGTACCCTACCCAGCCAACATGTACCAGCAGAACATTCCAGCACTACCAGCTATACACCAGTTTGATAACATGCTTCAAAGTGGAACATACACAGTCTTCTCCTTAAAAGTGAAGTCCCTTATCCCTGAATATGTTAGAAAAAAAAAATAAAAATCTGGCTAGAATGATAATCATCTATGAGGGAAAAAAAAGTCAGCACAGTATAATTATTAATATTATTTCTTGCCACAAATCACTAGTATATTAACCATGTCATGTCCTGATGTTTTGTGGAGATGCTTTTGAAAAAAAGACAATGGTAAGGTCTTGGCAACATGTAACTGCTCCTTACTTATACCATATAAATGTTTACTGAATACAAAAAAAGTGGTTAAAAATGTAGTAACATGCTTTTACACAATTCAGTGCATAAGTAATAACGATTAATTCACATATAGGTACTTGGTTCAATGACATGGTCCTTATTTTTGTCCTATTCATCAGATATTCAGAATACACTAAAATGCAATTTGTACAACTAGTGACTTGAATACACCTCTTCTATCACAAGCATGTGTTCAATTTCTGTATTAAATTTTATTTTGTTACTTTTTGCAAAATGTCAATGTAACGGAGGTCCACTGAGGCGAGTTGAAATGATGAACCCAAGTGCAGCTTTTTTTAATTATTGATATATTACTTTCCCATTTGATACTGTAAAGTTGCTTTGACACAATTTGTATGGTTGACTTGACTTCATTGTAACAAAGTGTAATCCAACAAACAAACGATAATCCAAATGAAGACTTGACATAAACAGACTACAAAAGAAAGAACACCACATATCAACCAATGAAAAAACAGGACATGAAAAAACCATTGCAGAAACATGAACCAATCAAAACATGACACATGGGCCGTTTCTCAATACCAAGTACACAAAGTTCGGACTTGCGTCCTTGGTAGTTCGGACTTCACAAGTTCGACTTGGGAGTGCGAACTCCCAAGGACGGGAGGACACAAGTCTGGTAATTCTGCACATGATACAGCTGTGTACTTGATAACATCAGTCAGCTCGACTTTTCTACTCCGTCTATCCTCACTATGGATTTACAATAAGACGAAATGATATAAACCACCACGGCCTATTTTTGTTAACATTTAAACATATTAATAGTCACAAAAATATGGTTCATGCAACACGTACACGCAATACAACAGAAAGAAATTATATCAAACACCACTGCCTCTTTTCGTTTTCTTCAAAATATAAACCACAACCCTCTTTTCGTTTTCATTTAAAAAATGACAAACACAACTCTGCCTTTTTGTTAAATGACAGTTTTAATGAACAATAATAGCGATTATAAAGTATAAGATCCGTATGTAATAGGAAATAAGGATAAAAGCAAACAATTAAGTCAAATGCATGCTACAAAGTCAGCGCTGTTTTACGATTGATAAATAAATAATTTAAGAAACATAACTTTGTCGTCAGCCAAAACGATAAGACCTAGAACAAATAATATATTCATAATACCAAAAAATTACCTAGATTTGCCCAAAACGAATTATACCTCATGTTTATCTACTACAGAGATATCAGAACCAGCGGCAAATGTCAGAAGGACTAGCCGAGTTGAGGCGCTCTCTGTGGGATACAGGAGCACTGAGCACCCGCTGATCGTCTGGAACTCATGTCTCCGAAATCGGCGAAGCAAATTTTCAAATAGGCGCTGTCTTTATCAATAAACCGTGGATTTGAGTGTTAAACAACTACATTCTCGCCTGAAATATGCTTAAAAATACATTCCATGACAAAATAACAGCAAAATTTTGAAAATGACGTTGGTTTTCTCATCCGCCATTAACGCTCGCTGGTTGGTACGAAATGCATTCTGGGATACCTGACTGCCTCAAGTTCGCAAAAGTCACCTCTTGATGCATCCTTGATAAAAGGGGCGGAGCAAGAACACATCCGGGGATTTGAACTGTACTTGGCTAGATGTGAACTTTGAATTGGAACAGTACTTGGGCGACGACAGATGACGTTTCACAAGTCCACAAGAACACAAGTCCAGACAAGTACGCATATTGAGAAACGGCCATGGACAAGCAGGGAAACAAGAGGAACAGGGAAGCATGACATGAACATGAACCATGAACTAAACTACAAAATAAAAGACATGGAAACATGAACATGAAACAGAAACCCAAAACAAACCCAAACACCCACGTTACAGTCAAACTGTGACAAATGTCCCAATATTATAATAAAGAAAAATAAATAAATTTTTGAAAATAATAGTTTTTCTATAATAATAATAATAATAAAATGTTCAGGGGGGTATTCCAGAAAGCATACCAGGTACGTTTAGGGGTAAGTAAGCTGATAAACTCAGCTTTCATTTTCAAAATGTTGTTCATATTTCTGTCATGACTGTCATGACTACTCTCGACAGGATTGGCATGGTAATGTACATGACAATGTTAATGTGTTTAGTCTTGCCGGAATAGATCTGCTACGGTGAACAAATACTGACTTGCTACTGCCATTACATCCACAGCATGCTGCTGCGAGCATGTAAGAAATACAGAAATACAATTATATATATATATATATATATATATATATATATAATATGTAAGGGATAATCAACGGTTTGAAATCCTTTAATGCACAACAAGCCGTGAATTATCCCGCTTATTGCGTGGTTATTTGCAAATTTATAGACAAGTTAAAACTAGTATTGCTCTTTGCAGCGCAAGATTTGACTGAATGGGTAAAAATGTGCGTTAACTGCCTGCTGCGCGTCTCTCTCTACAAACAAGTAATTAATTCAAAAACAGCGGTTTTACCACCTAGTTGCTGAGGAATATAATGTAGCGATCTAGCATCCAGGCTATTTGATTAATATGGATCGAGAGGAAGCCCTGACAGTCCTGAAGTTTATGTATGTGCGTAGCGCAATGCGATCTCTCTCTCTCTCTCTCTCTCTCTCTCTCTCTCTCTCTCTCAGTGTGCGGTTGCATGCATCAATTAAAGCAGCACATTAATATAGAACGGTGATTAAACTGAATTGGAACTACCTGTGCATTAAACGATTTTAATGCATACCTGCCAGCCAATCAGAATCCAGTATCCAGACATTCCATGGAATAAACGATTTTAATGCATACCTGCCAGCCAGTCAGAATCCAGTATCCAGACATTCCATGGAATAAATATGAAATAACCCCCATAAAACATACATGAATTACATTGTAGTATATCTATACAGGTAAAGCTGTATGAGGGAAACGAGGGAAATGCACCTGCGCACTGGTTAAGCTCTGTGAATGCGGCTTACGAACAGCGCTTCCAAGTATCCATCTAGCGAACCTAACAAAACTGACAAAAAGGACTTCATTGACAAAATCTGCTGCATTGTGTTTCACTGAAACCTGGCGGAGTAAAGACATTCCGGACAAAACACTTAATTGGCCGGGCTTCCAGCTATTCCAGAGCAGACCGCATTGCGGAGTTAATGAGGAAAACGAGAGGCACTCTTCATAAACTGTAAACCATTCTATTCGCCCCGAGAGTTTTCCTCTTTCATTCTCGGGAATGTGTACATTCATCTGATTAAAGAGATTAAAGATTAAAGATGCATATCACTCTATCCCACAGACAGCTTTGGGGCCTATAGGCAGAAACTATAGAAACTATGCATAGCTTTTAGCCACTCTAATCTCCTTATTCAGTGTGTTTCTGACTCTATCCCCTTTCCTGTAGGCATCCTCTTTGGCCTGACGAAGATGTCTGAGTTTTGCGGTAAACCATGGCTTATCATTTTTGAATGTTAAATAAGTTCTGGTAGTAATGCATGCATCCTCACAGAAACTGATATAGGATGTTACATCTCTGTGAGCTCATCCGGATCGATGGCAGCAAGAGGTCAATCTCTTTACAGTCTTTGCTACAGGTTTAGCAGATTTAAGTTTTTGCCTGTAGGTTGGTATATGATGAACCAGACAGTGATCAGAGAGCCCCAGAGCTGCGTGTGGGACAGAGTGATATGCTTCTTTAATTGTTGTGTAACAGTGATCCAATATATTGCTGTCTCTGGTGGGACATGTAACATGCTGTCTGTATTTTGGCAGTTCACAGGAGAGAGAGAGAGAGAGAGAGAGAGATTGCTTTATTAAAATCCCCAAGAATGATTAAAACAAAATCCGGGTGTTTTTGCTCTGTGTCCGTGATCTGATCAGCGAGTTTCTGTAAACGCCAGGCTCACGTGATCTTGCTGTGGAATGTAAACGCTCATGAGAATGAACAAGCACAAATCTAGCTGCAAATAGAATGGCTTACAGTTAATGAAAAACGCTTCTAGATTGAAACAGCACATCTTCTTTAACACTGTTACATCTGTACACCACCTCTCATTGATGTAAAAGCATGTCCCACCGCCACACAATTTCCCTGTTGATTTTGCGTATTGATCGGCTCTGAACAGCTGATAACTCGGCAAATGAAGCGCGCTGTCCGGTATAGCCTCATTCAGCCAGGTTTCCATGAAACACAAAGCAGCAGAGTGTGAGCAATCCTTATTTGTTCGGGAGAGCAGAAGGAGTTTGTCCGTTTTGTTGGGTAGAGAACGGAGATCTGCCAAGTGTATACTAGGCAGTGCAGTATGGAATCCACGCTGACGAAGCTTCACGAGTACACCGTTTGATCAGCGCCGCTGATCTACCAACTACAATGTTCACCAAAAACGTCCAAATAATCAAAAACCGGTAGGTGATTCTGTAGTGTGTTCTGACGAATATTCAGTAATTTATCCATGGTAAAACGGAATATGTTTGCAAAACAAAAAACAGGAAAAACTAACAAAAACACTAAAACAACTGGAGAGCTAAGCACAGAGGCTTCCATCTGCAGCGCCATCTTGATCAAGCTAGAGCAGTCAAAACATCCTTTTTTCAAGCTCTGGAGAGATATTGTTTGAAATTCTTTTCTACCACAACTTCACTTTAATCTCTCTATCATTTAATAATTTTAAATAATTTTAAAATAGCATTAATGTGTAGCATGGCTTTATTTCGAGAGACAATAGAGAGGCAATATTAAATGATTTCCAAAATCTAAACCGTAACAACAAAATCTGAACTGTAACAAGAAAGGTTTTCAGACTTTTTTTTTTTACCAAAAATTATAAAGAACACTGAGTTGTTTGTTGTTGGCTGCACAATTTGGCCAGAATGTTGTTTTTATCAATATGACTAATTCTGATATTGTTATTATTAAATAAAAAAAAAACATTGGTAGCACTTTCTGTGAAGCCCAAATTTATTATACATTACAAGGTGTATTCTTAAGGAATTATAATGAAAAAAAAAAAAAAAAAAAATACAATTTTTTTTTGGCATCCACTTAAGTTACAATGGATTATATTTCTCATAGTTATAATGTATTATAAGTCTCATATCTTGCCATTTTTTCTTATGCTACTTTACTTAAAGCCATCATTGACTACTTATAAGTATAGTAATAATATTTTTTTTTTTATCATACAACCATAACATCAGATATCAGATCAGATGAATGTGTAATATGACACATTTGCCTTGAACTATTTGTATTGTAATATCAGTTTGATTATTTTGGTGGTACCCTTTAGATAGCTGTTAAGTAACTCTGCAACTACATGTCAACTAGCAGTCATTGGATTATTTGTATAGCATGTTTGTTAAATATATGTTCGCACTTCATTTTGATGTATCCCCAACAAACTGACTATAACTTTGACTTATGACTGTAATGTCAACAAGTATGTCAACATTCTACCTACCTATAACAGGGGCACTGAAACAGAGACAGGAGGCATGCAGATCCATTTGCAAGCTTTTATTTATAAACACAGAGTCATACAGGCAGGGCCGATCAGTGGCGTATAACACAATTGAGATTGCAAGATGTAGTAAGATACTGTGCATGAGAGCTGACGATCTTTGCCCGAAACCTACGGGACCCAATGGGACTCAAAAATGGATGCTGAGAAGGTGAAACAGAGGCTTGCTTCTGGCGATTATGTTTCGGTTGCACCAGCAACTATGCATCCCGGCAAGTGGCAGCAGCAGTGAAAGGATGTTCAATGATGCTGGACGCACCATCAGTGAGCACAGGACCGCGCTGAAGATATCTACAGTGGATAAAATAATTTTCCTCCACAAAAACATGTAGCTAATCTTGATGAGAAAGGGTTTTTCAAATTATAACTAAATATTAATCTTATGTGCATAATGTAGACAGAGTATATAGGCTAATGTTGGCATTATTCTTTTATTAAATTTCAGTTGCTATTCACCATCGCGTTGAGACCAGATTGTGTAGAGAAGTGGCGAAGCAAATCCCGCGGAGCCTTTATCTTAATTTCGTTCCCTTTCGAAACTTTCACTCGTACTGCATTGCAGACTATAGGAAAATCCTTATTTTCTCCGGGACTGAAGCACTTTTTTAATAATGCAGTGTAACTGCAGGGCTATTGGTCCAGTCAGTGATAACTGAGCGAACCAATATCTGAGCAGCGGTGCTGCGCAAACCTATGGCGAAGCAGCCCGCCGAATTCTGCCCAATCTCGCCAGAATGGGCGGGGCAGTCGGCTATATAAGCCTTCGCTGACCGATGTGACTAGAAGCTGCTCGCCGTTGACACGCCTATCAGCTCGTCCCCTGTGGCTATCCGGTGAGATATAATTCATGTTCTATAAAAGCAAATTTCCAGCGACTTTGTTTTAAATGTCTTACGAGAAGCGACTTTTTCACCGAGAAGGAAACAAGCACAGCGCGCTAAGCGTAAGTGTTTGCGTAATACTTTATTTCATTTAGAGTTTATTTCAGCTGATTTGGAGTCTTTTTGGTTAGGCTCAGATCGACCTGTTTGCCTTGCTAGAAACCACTCACTGCCAGTTGTGGTATGGTCTGTCCGAGGCGCCCCTTGGCACAGATGCACTGGCACACAGCTGGCCCCAGGGCCTACTCAAGTATGTGTTTCCCCCAGTGAGCCTCATTGCGCAAACCCTGTGCAAAGCCAGGGAGGACAAAGAACGGATCCTGTTGGTGGCCCCCTACTGGCTCAACAGGGTTTGGTTCTCGGAGCTAGTGCTCCTCTCCCCCATTCCTCCCTGGCGCATTCCCCTGAGGAAGGACCTCCTTTCACAGGGGAAGGGCACAATCTGGCACCCGCGCCCAGATCTCTGGAACCTCTGGAGACCTTCAAGCCCTCTCCGTCAGTGACTCGTGCCTCGAATTCGGGCCGGCTAACTCACGTTATCCTGAGACCCCGACCCGGTTACGTGCCCAAAGTGCCCACCACTCCCTTCAGGGACCAGGTGGTCACTTTGCAAGCTATCCCTTCTCAGGAAGGCGACCCCAACCTCTCCTTGTTATGCCCAGTCCGTGCCATAAGCATTTACTTGGAACGTACCGAAAGCTTCAGACGGTCGAATCAGCTCTTTGTCTGTTTTGGAGGACAGCAGAAGGGGAAGGCTGTCTCCAAACAAAGAATCTCCCATTGGATCGTGGATGTGATTCATATGGCCTACCAGGCCAGAGGTGTGCCCTGCCCACTGGGGGTGCACGCCCACTCCACCAGGGGCATCGCAGCATCGGCAGCGCTAGTGAACGGGACCTCTTTAACAGACATTTGCAGAGCTGCAGGTTGGGCCACACCTAACACGTTTGCCAGATTCTTCAATCTGCGCATGGAAACGGTCTCTTCAGGAAGTCCTGAACGCAAGCCTGGCGGCTCCTAAAGCTGGTACAGTGTAGAAACTTGCTACAGTGTCTTCTCCTACGGGCTATGACGCTCCCTCAGTTCAGTAAGTTTCCTGGCGTGAACCCTGAACGACACTTCCATCATTCTGCACCCGCAAGTAAACTCTTGTAAACTCTCATATTAGGTTGGTGGTCCACATGTAGTGGCTCCTAACGTGGCCCCATGTGTGTATTTTCACCTATATTCCCAGAGATGCGGTGTTTCCCTTAAAGACACTCGCTGATCCTGAGCCCAGCAGTCTCTCCTTATGTGGAGCCTGCCTCAGGATCTTCCCTTTGTAGAGCTCCCCTAGTGTGAGCCCTCAGGTGTACTCTCCACACGGCGACCTCCACTCCGGGCAGGGTGTGGCCTCTGTAGCGCACCCGCCAAATATTGCCAAATAACCATCTTGACCATCTTGAGAACTTATCTTAATTAAATTTGTTAAGAAAGACTAATTTTTATTGGCGCGTAAGTGTATGCCTATGCCTATTTACAGTGCTGCATGTTACAATGTTACAGAGACTAATTTTCTATAAGTTATTCATGAATAAATTATGTTAAAACATGTATAAATGATTCATTCTTGACAAAAGCTGTGCACGTGTGCACAGTGAATAATGTCCAGCTGTAAAGGATTCGGGCCTTTAAAAAGCTGTCAATCAAAATGTACTTGTCGGGCTTAACTTTTAAGGCCCTATTACAGATCTACTGTGCAGATCTTAAACAAGGTCAAGATCAGTGTTGCGGAAAGTTACTTTGAAAAGTAATGCATTACAATATTGTGTTACTCCCTAAAAAAGTAACTAATTACATTACTTAGTTACTTTTTATGGAAAGTAATGCGTTACATTACTTTTGCGTTACTTTTTAAATCTGGGCAGGGCTTGCTTGTCTGTTTTTAATATAAAAATGTATGATTCTTAGCAAATGTCAAAGCCCTTTCACACCAAAATGAAATTAAGTGAATAAGCCTAAGGCTAAAGGAAAATTAAATTCACACCTGTACAGTAGAACTGTAGGAAAATAAAGTGCACTCTTCAGCAAAGTACACTCTTCAGCAATGAGGAAAAACAAAGCACAAATGTTAGTTAATATAAAGTGTTTTGCTTATTAGTACACTGCAAAAAATGCTTTTCTTACTTAGATTTTTTGTCCAAATTTGTCCATATTTTCAGCCAAAATATCTAAAAATTCTTTAATTGAGAAGGATTTTCTAGACAAGTAAAAATTATTGTCTTGTCTGAAAACAAGTCAAAATTAACCCTCTGATGCATCATGGTCACTACAGTGGACAGCTATTTGGAAGCCATTTTGAACCATTTAAAATGTAGCATCATGTCCCAACCACCAACTGGCGAAACCCCAAAATCTTGTCTATGATTCCATTTAATTGTTGCCTTTGTATCTTTTTGTTTGTTTTGAGACATTACATAATATATTCAAAATGGCGACAAGAAAAGGGGATGCACCATGTGCCTCAGGAATAAGTGTTCAATTATTTTCTTCTCAGAAAACCAGATAGGTACAAAAAATATTTTTCAGCTAAATAGGATGTCAGAAATAATTTCATCCAGATTTTAAAAATATATGTCTTGTACATTTTTTTCTGTGACACTACTGTGACAACTGTAGTGGACAACATATCTGTCCACTACAGTTGACGTCATGCACCAAAGAGTAATTCTGCCTATGGGCTTATATATAGATTATTTCTTATTTTGTATTTTTTATTAAAATGTTGATATCATTTACACTTGAATGGTTTTATTGAACAGAAATGTTAAATAATCTTCAGATTTGATTATTTATTTCAATGCTTACTATCTATATTTACTAATTAGGTCATATAAAAGTGTAAGCATGTATACGTGTATGCTGTATGAGTGCAGATATATGTGTGCATAATTGTGTTTGAGTGTGTGGTGGGAATGTGTGTGTGCTTGTGTGTTTGTATTTGTGCTCACATGTGTATGAATAGACCACCACCCCCACGCCATTTTTTTTCTGAAAATAAGAACATAATTATTTACTTGTCTAGAAAATCTTGATATTTTGGCTGGAAACAAGACAAAAAATGTAAGTAACAAAAGTATTTTTGCAGTGTACGGTTGAACTGGATCAACAAAGGTCAGTAGCAAAGTCATTGGTTAATAAAATGGGATTAAATACATAAAGGAAACAAAAAGTAACTGAATAAAACTCAGATAGAGACATATCTGTATGATTGCGACTAAATGGTTTATATCTGTTCTCTGTTCTATTTTTATATGAATAAACTATAGATGCAATGCAAGAGCCTTTATCACTGTATATATACTATATACGATAATGATTTTGCTCATTCTGTGATGCGAAACCATGTCAGATCACAAAAAGTTTTATTATTATTTAGTTATTATTTCAAAAGCATGACTAATGTTACTGAATGAATTTGGAGCAAAAATATGTTATTAAAATGTTCTGAATAGAGAATATGTTTGTAAACACATTCAAACCCATGCAAAATCCATGCACACTTTCTACTGAGGTAAATTTGAACGCACAGGCTGATTTTTTTCATACGTTCAACACATATGCCCCACTGTACAGCCCTGGTGCATCACTTTAGTTATGTAGTCAGAAGGTGTGTATGGCTTGAAGTTGCGCTGTGCACACCGATTGGTGTATGACATTAAAGTACCGCAAGACCGATTTGAAAGCAAGCAGAGCTGTCTGCGCTCTATAGCTCTTGCGGTACTTTGATTTTAAACATGGATCTTTCTGCGCAGGGCCACTTCAAGTCGAATGCACCTAAAAATTAAATTGACAATCTCGTGGCTGGGGCCCTAGGCGATAGCCTGTATCCGTGTTTAAAATCAAAGTACCGCAATGTACCGCAAGAGCTATAGAGCGCAGACAGCTCTGCTTGCTTTCAAATCGGCCTTGCGGTTTACAAACATATTCTCTATTGAGAACATTTTAATAACATGTTTTTGCTCCAAATTCATTCAGTAACATTAGTCATGCTTTTGAAATAATAACTAAATAATAATAAAACTTTTTGTAGGCGATAGCCTGTATCGCCTGTTGGACGGGCTGGCACTGCATGGTAGTCTGTGCAATGAGTTGTGGACTGCTCTGTGAGCTTTGCACCTGTTCCTGTCTTGGATCTACTGACAGTGTGTGAAAACCAATAGTATCCTGCTTCAGACTTGCAGTAGCATACATGACAGCTGTTTCAGGACAGCAGTCTCAGACTAGAAGATAGGGTGGAGTTTATAGAAGTTAGGGCTAGTGGTGGAGAGGGGTTAGGCATTCGCTAGGGTTATATTTGTCGTCAACACTATCCTAACTTCCAACCTGAAATGGCTTGCCACTGCTGTCATGTGTGGAACTGTGAGTCTACAGCTAGAAATTTCTCATGAAACCTTGACCTACAAGTCTAGGCCAAAGAGTTTATGACAACACATTTCCAAGTCTAGGGGAAATTAAAATGTCAATAAAGTAGAGCTTTATACTTGTGCTGCATCAGCAGTTTATTATTATTATTATTATTGTTTTATTACTTTTCTCCAAAATTCAAAATGTAGAAATTTTTGTGGACAGTATTGTAGAACAAAAAGTGAGCTGCTGGGCACTGTGAAATGGCACAACTTCAGTAATACTTCAAAGTGTCTAATTAACTGAATTGAATTTTTACAGTACATAACAGTCAGTATTTTTTTTCTTCCCAGTTTTACTTCACATTGCTAACATATGTCTTCTTAAATCAAAACACCTCTTTAAATCTCTGAGCATGCTTGGCACATAAACAGCAGCCAAGTGCCAACTGTATTTCATGTCACATAGTAAACAAGGTCAGCTTGTGAATAGATTTGCCTCATGGTGTAGCCTAAAACAGGAGCAACATGCTTGATTGATCAAAATAAATGATGAATAAAGATTGTCATATACAGTCGTGTGAAAAAGGACACCCTTTTGAATTCCATGGTTTTCTGTACCAACCGTAAGCGTTTAACAGTTTTATTTAGCTCAAAGGGAATCATTTAAGATTTTATAGGGAATTTGAACAGAATCACTGTTTTATGGCTGATCACGAGTCGGCCAGCGATTTTCTGAACAAGCCGTATAACATCAATTCTGCAGTGGATATTAATATCCAAAATACGGTAACAAGATCAGCAGTTTAAGACTTCAACTTGTAAGCACAAAACACAAGATACTTCTCTTTTCAATAAAAATAAGGCTTTATTGGATAAATCTAATTGATCGTGTCCTGGGTTTTTAAACAGGGTTGCTGGACACATCCCAAATGGTGTCTTGACCAATTGAACATTGTCTGGGTTTGGGGGTTACTACGTTATCCCCTCTCAGTACATAAATCAACATGTTATCTTATCGGTCACATGGTCTAAATTTTCCCGCTCCTGCGAAGTGGGGGTGTGGGTTCGACTCCTAAGAACGCTTCAACCCTTCTAATCGAATTGTCTGAATTGTCTGATTCGCTTTGATCTCCTGCACAGGACATAATAAAACATTATATGGTCCTTGACAGGTCTTAACATTTGGAAACATAAATCCTCAGATAAACAACATTACATGACAAATCACACAGTGTCATTATTTATTTATCAAAAATAAAGCCAAGATGGAAAAGCCATGTGTGACAAAGTTTGGACACCCTATGATTCAATTGCTTGTAGATCCACTTTTAGTAGTAATAACTTGAAGTAATAATTTCCTGTATGACTATCAGTCTCTCACATCATTCTTGGGGAATTTTGGCCCACTCTTCTTTACAACATTGCTGTAGTTTATTGAGGTTTGTGGGCATTTGTTTATGGACAGCTCTCATCACAGCATTTGAGTCAGGATGAGGTCTGGACTTTGACTGGGCCACTGCAACACCTTGAATCTTTTCTTTTCAGCCGTTCTGTTGTAGATTTGCTGGTGTGCTTGGGATCATTGTCCTGTTGCATGAGCCAATTTTGGTCAAGCTTTAGCTGTCAGATGGATGGCCTCACATTTGACTTTGGATACTTTGGTATACAGAGGAGTTCATGGTCGCCTCAAAGACTGTGAGGTCTCTAGGCCATATGGCTACAAAACAACCCCAAAGTCATCAGCCCTCCACCTGCATGTGTGACTTTTGATATGTGCTGATATGCTCTAGTACAGGTTTTCAACAAACTTGGTGCTGTGCATTATGGCACTCTGGTCTTGTCTGTTCAAGGACATTGTTCTAGAAGACTTATGGTTTGTTGAGATGCAACTTTGCAAACCTAAACCATGCTGCCATGCTTTTTTAGATAGAAAAGGTTTTCTTCTGGCAAGCCTTCCAAAAATGTCATACTTGTCCCATGTTTTTCTAATTGTATTATCATGTAACTTTTTCATTTAAAATGTTAACTGAGGCCTGTCGAGTCTGTAGTGAAGTTCTTGTGTTGTCTGTCAATTCTTTGAGTATTACATGGTCTGATCTTGGGCTAAACTTCCTAGGACGTCCACTCCTGGGAGGATTGATGTTGTAACAAAAGGATCTGACAAGAGTGGATCCATGTGCATAACTTTATTAAAGGCAGGAATCATAGTCAGACAGGCAGGGTAAGGCAGGAACAAACAGGAACCACGGAGAACAAACAGGGAAGCGTCAATATACGAGCATGGGGGGTCAAGGCAGGCGGTTGGCAAACGAGGGTAATCCAGAGGGCAGGCGAGAGGTCGGTAGGCGGGCGGAAAAGGATTAGGAACGGGGAACAGACTAGGTAATAAAACAGGGCAAACAATCACAGGAAAATGCTCGGAAATGACTGCAAGGGGCAAATCAAGACTTCACAAACAAACAGTGGCAAAACCGGTCTATTTATACTGTGAGGGTAATAAGCAAGATGGCTGACAAAGGTGAGGGGTGAAGGGTCAGGAGACACAGAAAGGGATTATGGAGAATGGAGTCCATGATAGAGTTCCGAGAATGGAGTGTGTAATGGTCCGTAAGAGTAGTGAAGGCTCCTCTAGAGGCGAAAGGAGGGAGCCATAACGGCACATTTTAAAGTACTTGTAATCAGACTACAGTTACTTTTTTATGGATTACATGATTACATATTACACACAGTAGCAATAAATTATTCATAATTCATTGATTCTCCCTAATTTCTCTTTTTCATTTTTTATTTTTCCTTTCTAAAATAGCCTACCAATGATATACATTCAGAAAGTTTTGTGGACATTCACACCTAGACTAGTCATTAGTCAGGTGGTGACACAGCATTTGACCACTGGATTTACAAAAGGGTTTCAACATTGCATCAGCTACTGATGAACACATTCATTTTTATTTGAATTGTCACTCGGCAGGTTTTTTTTAACCATGTATTATTGTGTGTTTGGAAGGCTTTTGTCTTTCATACTCATTAAAATGCATGTTATTTGTTATTTACATGCAATGCAGGCATTCCCAAACTTTTTGTCATCTAAACCTTATTTACCAAATATATTTACTTTAAGTACCCCTGAGATTTTAAATGAAATATTTCAGTAATTAAGTTTCACATTTACATGTTTACGGTTTCTTTGATCTTGATTAATGGTCACATGGCATGCAGGTAAATAAAAATATTTCATCTTTTTTAGTAAGTGTTTTATTTTAATTATTTTAAAACAAAGATTAATGAAACACATCGACGCTTTACTCCTATACTTATGAATGGGACAAACTGCAATGCGCAATATGGAGGAATAGTCCCACCTTCTAAATGAAAGAGACAAATTTTCCATAGAAACCTGAGGCTAGACCAGCCAGTGCGCATGGGCTGGTTATTGGCTGGTCTAACCTGAAAAATAAGCCTTTTAAACACTATTTGAGAATAAGAAACAACATTCATGGGGCAATTAATTTAGGATTTTTGTTGCTGATTTGATATATATAATTTAATTGTGAGTTCAGCAAGCAGTTTTTGAAATTTCAGGATTCCCCTATTCCCCCCTAACTAAAGAGACTTTCCTTGAAAAGGACTTTTAATTTTTTTTATGATTTAATTAATTGTTAGCTTTTCATTAAACCCACAAACCCTCTGCAGTACCTGTTCGAACCCGTTTGGGAAACCTTAACGTAATAAAATGTTTAATGCACTTCATGCTGTAAATTACAATGAATGGAACATATTTTCTTACTCTTTGCATTTTTTACATCATGCTACAAGATAATCCTATTTAAATCAATGTGATAAATGAGTTAAGTCAAAAGTAATCTAAAAGTAATCTGATTATATTACCTAAAATATGTAATGTAACTGAGTACATTACTAACTACAATTTTTGTCATGTAATCTGGAATCAGTAACTGATTACAATGTGTAAGTAATCTACCCAGCTCTGTATATATATATATATATATATATGATTATGTTAAACTTTATTCTTGAACAGATGGCGCTGTATTAAGCAGTATATAAAAAGTGTTTCTGTTGCTCATGAAAACGTTTCTGAAACATCAGTGTATTTGACAAATATTGTATTTTATTTACTTCATCTGTGATAGAGTATGCAAGCACCACGTGAGCGTCACTACCGAGAGCAGAAATTGTTGACTTGACATGTCCGTTTTTAACGTTTTTCATGTTTCCTTGTTTACCCTTTCCGTGTTTCCTAGCTTGACTGTGCCTTGACCCTGGACTGTTTCTTAGTTTCCTGATCATTTTCCTCTCAATTTGTCTTTGTTTCTCAGTCAGATTCAGAGGGGACCTGTGTGATTGTACCTGTGACATAAAGAGAAAAGATACACCTTATATTTATCATTTTAAATAGAACAATACAAGCTCAGCAATACAAGCTCCATGGCCAGCAGGTCACTGTTATTATTTTTGAGGAAATTATCTAGACATTAACTGAGCACACAAATAGGGCATCCAAAACAACAAACCAGGCACAATAAAAATAAACAGGGATTTTTCAGTTTTCAGTCTGGTTCTCATGAGAGCACCTGAAGGTTTAGATTGGTGCTCACAGTGCACATAGTGTGACCAATTAAATGTAACTATAAAAAACTAAATAATTAATAAATAGTTGTAAATTAAGTAATTTGCATTATAGTATTATTATTAACAGTATTATTGCATTTTTAAAATACAGTAAAAAAAAATAAAATAAAATAAAATAAAATAAATAAATAAATGAAGTATGATAATACTATTATATTTTCAAATAAAAAGTGAATATTAAATAAAAATACAATTATTTTATAGTACGCTTAAATACAATGCTAATATTTAAATTGTTGTTTATTTATTTAATTGTATTATTATTTTTATATGAATTTGTATATTAATTATTAAACCTGCCAAAGTGCTGCCAAATGAAGTGTGGCAGTGAATGAAATGTCACGGTTTTGCATTTTGTTGTAAAATCAGCAGTACATAGCCTACATTTATGCTTTCAGTTTGATACAGTTTGCTGGCATGTGTTGGCCACACATCTTTCTGGACCAACATGAAGGTCTCTGGTTAAGTCTTGCTTATAAGTGTATTTTCCGTATTTATTTATTTATTTATTTATAAGTCTAATTTCCATCAGTCACAGATAAACTTCTCACCCAGGCTGCTATCATACTGGGCAATGTCACCCCTCTTCCCCCTATCATCACTGTTGAAGTTAGCTGATAACTGAGGATACTCTACCCCAGCAAGGCAGCTCTACTAGACAGGGTGTGGCCAAAAAGGCTTAAGCCCTGTGCTGCTGAACTTAGCTGGGCTGAGCAAGGTCCCCTCATTCTGGAAGACATTGTGGATCATTCCAGTTCCAAATAAGGTACACTTCAGTGTGCTGAATGATTTCAGGTCAGTTTCCTTAATGTCTCACATATTGAAGACAACATTATTTTGTCTTCAGTTGCTGCTCAGCTGTTCAGCTCTTAAAATGGCTGCTGCTCCATCTGCTTAGTCCCCAGGTTCGCCATGCACTTGATGTTCTGCAGTTTGATTATCAGGAGAAGTTAAGGGCAGAAGATGCCATCTTCTCTATCTTCTACACAGAGCAACTTTTTGAGCAATGTTGTCGGGCAATGTGGCTGAGTGATGTTGCTTGAGCACTTTCGCATAGAAAATGGGCAACAACTTTCTTTCTGGATACTTTAGATTGTTTGTGGGCCCTGTGTCACCTGGTTGCCTGTTGATGGCAATATTGCCTATTTATTTGTTTGTTTGTGCAATATACAGTTAAGGAAACCAAGAGCTATATATGTCTTCCTCAGATGTTTGATCTCTGCATCAACATCAGGGAGAATTGCTATAATCTATAGAAAAAGCTGCTTACATAGACAGCACAGGGAAAAGGGTAACTTCAAACACATTTAATTAAACATAAACAGCGTTTGTGTCTTAATCAGCTGGCCTGCATACAGCTGGACCCTGATAATCATAACATATATTTACAGTGTGAAATAATTTGAAATAAAATATTCACATCTTGAATACACAACCAGGTTGAATCTTGACCCCTAAAAATGCAAACTCTGAAAATACAATGCCACTGACAAACATCTGATTTTATAAAATGTGTGGTAAGAACTGCTGCTTCATACAATGTGATCGCCAATCTCAAAGTGAAAGTAAAAAGCAAGCGCATATTCAAAGGCAATTGAAATGCCCCACATAATAATAACGGGTTCTTGATGCCTGCAATTTATATACAGTATAATTACCCAACAATATAAATTAAAAAGTATTGAAATATTTTTTTTCCCTACCATATAAAAAAAATGATGTGTGGAAAAGAGACTGTTGGCAGCCTTAAGCCCTATTCGGACAGTAATTATTTCTCATATGGACGTCTGTAAAAATAAATTTACATATCACCTCAGTGATAAAACACATGGATTCGAATGGCGATTTATACACAGTGGAGAAGCGAGTTCTGTGATCCTACGAACGCGCTGTGTTCGTTATGCATTTGTTATACATTTTGTAACATATAAATATCCTATTTATTATTTAATTAGGCTATTTAAATCTCCTGTTTAAAAATAGGGGGAAAAAATATTTATATGGGATATAGTCAGTGGTGTAGTGTAGGGTATATGCGTATCTGTGACGAGGCAGAGTCGGTTGAGTTAGGATCCATGTGCGATCGTTTATTAGCAATAATCGTAGTACAACAGGCGAGATAATCAGGAGCAAACAACAGCAACGTAGGCAATGGCAAACCGTAAACAAAGTCCATGCAAAGTTCGGGCCTGGCAGCTAGCGCGGGTAATCTGTAAAACAGGCGGGAGGTCGGGGAAATCCAGAGAGACGTCAATAAAGGAAAACAGTCCAGGTCGGTAACGATAATCAAACACAGGGAAAAACGTCTCCGGTTACTGTCGTAACCTCGGTTCCCCGAGAAGCGGGAACGAGACATCACGGAGATTTCTCTGTTATGGGAACTCTTCCCTTCCAACCTTTTCTGAAGTCATATTGGCTCACGCCAGTCTAGATGACTGGCCAATTGTCGCGAAGTATGCAAATAGCATATGCAAATACTGACAAGCTCGAGAGGCAGTTCCGTCGAATTCCGTGATGTCTCGTTCCCGCTTTTCGGGGAACCGAGGTTACGACAGTAACCGGAGACGTTCCCCTTCGAGCTTTCACGAGACATCACGGAGATTTCTCCGTTATGGGAACGATATTCAATCCCGCCGTGAGAAGCTACTAGCAGCCTGCACAAGCATTCACTCAGCGAAAATATACACATTCCTATAACCAATAGCAACGCTTGCTAGGCGGGCTCGCAGCTCATAGGCGGAGACAAACCAATGAGCGTCTAAGCTCAGGTATACGAAATTTGCATATCTAGTCAGTGATAACGTGTGCTGCGCTGAAACAGGGCAGAAGTACAACAGCACAGTAAGCGAGCAGACAGAGAATAGCTACTGAGAGAGCAGTAGCATAACCACAACATAATAGTGACGTACAACTCAATATATATTGAATAGCAAGAACTGCACTGAGTACAGGGCAGACGACAATAACAGCATAAGGTTCGTATAGGCAGTCGCGATAGCATCCACAATCCAGTGGGAAAGTCTTTGTTTTGACACGGCCCGGCCTAGGGGGTAGAAAATGATTTAGGTACATAGCCCGGTCTCGGCCGGAGAGTGACGCTGCAGTCACCTGGACCGAAACGAATACAGTCGCTGTCCACAGAAAACGCGTGTAAATCTCCTACGCGCTTAGCCGAAGCGAGGGCAAGGAGGAGTGCAGTTTTGATAGATAGCTCCCTCATACCAACGAATGCTAAAGGCTCGAATGGTGGCTGAGAAAGGGCCTTCAGCACCACCTCTAGGTCCCAAGGCGGAACGGAGGGAGGGCGCCGGGGATGTAATCTCCTAGCCCCCTTAAGAAAACTCACCACCAGCGCGTGCCTGCCGATCGATTGCCCGTCCCGCGGGGAAATAAATGAAGCAATAGCGGCCACATACACCTTCAGTGTTGAGATCCCTTATCCATTTTGAATTGTAGAAAACTCAGAACATCCGACACAGAGCACGCAGCCGGGTCGATATGAACATCGCGGCACCATTTCACGAACACTCCCCATTTTAGAGCATACAAACGCCTCGTGGAGGGCGCCCGCGACTCCGATAACGTGTCACGAACACGAGAATTCAGGGCGCTCAGTTCCTCTGATACCCCCGAAGCAGCCACGCATGCAGGCTCCATAATTCTGGGTTCGGGTGTCACACCGAGCCGTTCACCTGAGATAGCAGATCCTTCCTGAAGGGGATCGGCCAGGGCGGTGCCACCAGCAGCTCCGTCAGGTCCGGGAACCAAGGCTGGTTCGGCCAGTTCGGGGCGACGAGTATCACCGAAGCCCCCTCCTCCCTGATCTTGCATAACACCAGCGGCAAAATCTTGATCGGAGGAAATGCATACAGCCTGGTTGCTGGCCAGCGCGATGTCAGCGCGTCCCCCTCCAGCGGGGAATGGGACAGGGAGAAGAACAGTGGGCAGTGCTCATTCTCGCTCGTAGCGAACAGATCCACCTCCGCTCTCCCGTAGCGGCTCCAAATCATCCGAACCGTATCGGGATGCAGCCTCCACTCTCCTTGGGGAATCCCCTTCCTCGAAAGCATGTCCGCACCGCGGTTTAGGAGACCGGGGATGTGCGCTGCTCTGATGGAGAGAAAGTAACAGTCCGCCCATAGCAGGAGAATCGCTGCCTGTTCGCACAGAGCCCTGGAGTGCAGGCCCCCTTGGTGATTTATGTACGAGACCACAGACATGTTGTCGGTGCGAATCAGTACATGTCGCTGTTCCAGTTGCTGCTGAAACACTTTTAGTGCTAAGAACACCGCTTCTAACTCCAAGCGGTTTATGTGCCATCGGTTCTGAGGTTCTGACCACAGCCCCGAAGCCGGCAAGCCCTCGCACACCGCTCCCCAGCCGCGAGTCGATGCGTCCGTCGTGACCACGACACGTGACGTTATCAAGCCCAGGGGAACCCCCCGGCTGAGGAAATCTGGGTTGCGCCACGGCCTCAGAGCTTCGATGCATCCCTGGGAGACCAGGATGCGCAAGTTGCCCGAAGTCCACGCCGTCCACGGGGCTCGAGATTTTAGCCATAACTGCAGCGGGCGCATGTGCAGTAAACCCAGATGACACACCGCTGAAACGGACGCCATGAGTCCCAGCAGCCTTTGAAATTCCTTCAAGCGAACAGACCTGCCCAGTCTGAAATGGCGCAGGGAAGACAAAATGGCCGCCGAGCGCTCCCGAGAGAGGCGGGCTCGCATCTCCACGGAGTCGAAGCACACCCCCAGATATGTTATAGACTGACTCGGGGCGAGAATGCTCTTCTGCATGTTCACACACAGCCCTAGGGACTCCAGATGATGAAGTAGAATGTCTATATGTTTGACTAACGTGACGCGGGACTGAGCTAATATCAGCCAATCGTCCAGATAGTTGAGAACGCGCATCCCACTCGCTCTGAGGGGGGAGAGTGCTGCATCCATGCATTTTGAAAAAGTGCGTGGGGCCAAAGCCAGCCGAACGGGAGAACAGAATATTGGTACGCTGTCCCCTCGAAAGCAAACCTCAGAAAGCGTCTGTGATGTGGAGCAATCTGAATGTGAAAGTACGCGTCCTTTAAGTCCACTGACGCAAACCAGTCCCCGGGGCGAACTTGCGCCAGGATCTGCTTTAGCGTTAACATTCTGAACGGACGCTTGCAAAGCGCTCTGTTTATAGGTCTGAGATCTAGAATCGGGCGAAGTCCCCCGTCTTTTTTGGGTACCACGAAATAGCGGCTGTAAAACCCTCTCGCCTGCTCGCTCGGAGGGACCCTCTCTATCGCTCCCTTTTCGAATAGACTGCTTAACTCTTGTCTCAGGAACGGGGCATTTCGAGGTAAAGTTAGAGACTGCACCACGCCATTGAAACGAGGTGGTCTGCGTCTGAATTGAAGGGTATACCCACGCGCTATCACACCGAGTAACCAGTGCGAGATTCCCGGAATATTTTCCCACGTGTTCAGAAACTGACACAGCGGCTTTAGTGGCTCAGTCATCAGATGCGCCGGCGCGTGCCGCGCAATAACCTGTGTATGCGGCGGCTCTGCACCGCTCTGAGGCGGGGTGAGCAGCGCCGTATCGACTGAGTGAGGAGGAAAGAGCTCTTTTTGTGAAAATGTATGAATTTTTATTGAATGAACATCCACACAAACATTTGAACACACAAACTTTGGGGGGTCTTGGCCGCTGCACAGTGCGCAGCGACGGTCTCCTCGACGGGGGGAAAGCGCACGTAGCCGTGGGCCTCCGCCCCTTCCACGTGGGAGAAGATGGCCTGTGTGGCAGAGTGGACGCGCGCCGATTGGGGTGCAGACCACGTCTTTACCAGCTGTTCATGTTCAATGCACGCAATTGGAATCATCCAGCGCCGCCTCGGCATGGACCAAGCCCAGGCAGGCGACGCAGTGGTCGTGTTGGTCCGGCGGTTCTATTGGTCCCGCGCAGATCTTGCAGATTGTAGCCATAATGAATTCAAGTGAAGTAGAAGATTCTGACGGAATTGTCGCGTGCTCCGCATTTTATACTGCCTCTCGAGCTCGTCAGTATTTGCATATGCTATTTGCATACTTCGCGACAATTGGCCAGTCATCTAGACTGGCGTGAGCCAATATGACTTCAGAAAAGGTTGGAAGGGAAAAGTTCCCATAACGGAGAAATCTCCATGATGTCTCGTGAAAGCTCGAAGGGGAACGCTCAGAGTTGCAGGCCGGGGCAATACAAAACTTCGTGGGGATATGCGGGTAATGGCCGCTATTTATCCGGAAGCTGCGGTCCAAGATGGCCGCCGGAAGGAAGTCAGCCCAGGCAGTGGGTCGCTGGGAAATGGAGTTCGTGAGGTCTAATACTCGGGAGAGGGCTCCCGCTGACGGCGATCGGAGAGAACCACAGGAACCGGGTTTATGACAGTATCATTCAGTCTGTCTTGCATTAGCCAAAATCATGACAGTCCACCACATGAATAGATAATCCAATCGCACATGAATAAATGCAAATATTCCCTAAAAACACCCAGTAAAGACAATGAGGCTTCCAATGAAATATGATTGCGGTGGTAAAATAATAATTACTTATTGGTTACTAATTTGAATCAGTACATTATAATGCAAACAATACCTTAAATAAAAATAAAAATTTAAATTTCACTGCATACCTGCTGCTGCCATAAAGACCCATTTCGAATGTTTACGTAATACATGCAAATTACAGCGAAGCAAACCAGTTGTAGGCTATGGCGTTCTGCAGTAGTCAAAAAGGTACTAAACACTGAATTGTGAATCAATTTCTTCTCGGAAACTCAGAGACGTGGATTCGGACAGCAATTAAATTACCACACGACCTTGGTGTTTGTCAAAAAACAGTAGGTAATTCGGCCGGGGATTTTTACGAGGGTGGTGAGAGAAAAACATCGACATCCTGGATTCGGACGGCAATTAAATCAACGACTACCCCCTGTAAATGGTGAAAATCATTTAAGTCCCCATGAGAAACAATTACCGACCGATTTATTCATCAATGGTTTGTGTTGTAGTTTAGCACTGGTTATTGATTTAATGTACTGAGCACAGCTGTAGTTTATATAAAAACACTCTCCAACAGCAAAATGCTACTTTATGCTAACTTTTATTCCTGGTCAAATTAAAATCATATCTTAGTTTTACTGGCTATATATATATATATATATATATATATGTGCCTGTGCTTGTCCTTGTCCCCAGCCAAATTGGATCTACAGCTTTCATAGTTTTGTTATGCTAAAAAACAGTTATTTAGAAGAAGAAAAACTCCATCAAAAACAACTTTAAGTTGTTATCGTTCACTTCAATTGATTAAAAACATGAAATTCTATAAATAAATACTATTTTTTGTTTGTTTTCGGTCATGTTTTCGGTCAGTCCTGTCATGTTTTCGTAAAACTTAACATAAAATGTATGCAATATGTCTTTAAGGGTATGACTCAGAGGAAGTGACATCATCTGAGGGAGGTGAAGCTAATGAGTTCTGTCGATGAATTGTATGATTTTAAGCTTGTTTTTGTATGTTTTTTTTTGTTTTTTTTTGAGGAGGACAAGCTAAAGTGGCAGGCCCTGTCACGGTAAAACATCCCAGAAAATGATTACAATTTTTTAAATCCAAAACATGTCTAAAAGGTGACTGAAATTCCTTGATTGCATGCTAACAGTTTTTATGCTAGCATGCTATTAGGTATTAGGCTGAGTAATGGTGGATTAAAATGGCTAACCGTCAGGCCCTGTCACATCCCTGTGTGACAGAGCCTGACAGTCCTGTGATACAGCCTTACAAATGAATGGCATTGTTCTTCTTTATTAACTTTATTGCATATAATATGTATTTAACACATGCCGTAGTACAACATTATTTGAATAAATAGACATTACACTGTAAATTTGAAGCTTTTTATGCTCACTGATAAACTTTTAGAATTTTGTCCCTCTTTTACCTAGGCCTATGTAGCACTGCTTTTGAGGATGCATTTTGTATTTTAATGATATTTCAATACATATATAGATATAATTGTCATTTATATTAACCTTGAGCAATGATGACTGTAATTATTCCAATTCATACAGGTTGCAGTTAAATGGCTCCAGTTAGTGCAGCTGAGAGACAAAGGCAATGTCAGGCATGACTAAATCTAGACCCTGAGAAAAAGGAGAAACATCTTCAGAAAGAAAGAAAGAAAGAAAGATAGATGGAGGCAGAAAAAAGAAAGAAGAAAAGGTATTCACGGGTTAATGGAGCAAGACTAAAGACATATGCGCAAATAATGAAGAGAGCAATAGAAAAAAATCTAGGCTTAAGAGAAAGGCCACATTTCCAGGGCCAGGGCCTTCAAGGTTAGAAAGGGCTACCATCACAGTACCACTTCGTATTACAGCTTGGTGATAACAGGCTGTTACTATGCTAATATCTACATTATTACCCACAAAATTACATGGAATTTCCATTATTACCATGTAATTTCCTAAGTAACAATGTAGATATTACTGAGTTGTAATATGATATGAAACCACAGTTACTTTACATTGCACTATTCAGTTAAGTGTCTATTGATTACATTTAAATTAAATATGTTTTTATATTGAAATAAAATAAAATTAGTTTATTGAATTAAAAAGATGTTTGGACTATATTAGTTGTCAGTCATATACTAATGAATTAAGTCCTTATTACTGTACATGTCCTTGGCTGAACTTTACCATAGTCTAATATTACATTAATATCAAAATTATAATAATAATATTTTAAAATGGAACTGCTTATGAAAACTTAAATAAAGAACACAAAACATAACATTTCCTACTACAACGTAATCAATAAAGTCAGGCCCTGTCACAGCACCGTCAGTCCCGTCATGCCACGGTCAGTCCTGTCACACAGGAAATTATGATATAAAAATGTACTATTTGAGGAAATATTGATGATTTAATCTCTTTAACTGTGTAGATGAAGATGGGGCTATATATCCAATACTAAGTTTTTGTAAAAATCTCCTATTTAAAGATATATATTTTTTAAACTATATGAGTGCCTGTATGAGTATTCTGTGATTTTGTGTACTACAGTTGAACGAAAAGTGCAAATGCTATTTGTATCAAAGAAATTCATTAGGAAACCATTCTAACATATACAAATTTGTCTGTGACGGGGCCTGACATTTTAGAGGTGAAATACATATAAAATGTATTTTATTCAATCATTAAAAAAAAAATGCTTATTTGTTTCTCATAGTCCTCTATATGGATAGATTTTATTATTATTATTATTTTATTTATTTTTTTATTTATTTATTTTTTTTTGACACAAGACAATCAAAACAGATTGCCTCCAATTCTAAGAATTCACCAATTACAATGTACTCACCTCATCATTTTGCTTATTACACACTGAGAACACAATGTTGCCTGTATCCACAGCAGAGTGGGTTGAGTTACATTTTGATTGGAAAGTAAAAGTGTTTACATTTCTGCTTGGCTTAATTTCTCATTAGAAAAAACAAAAAACAAAAAAACAAAAAAAAAAAAAACTCAGTGCTGATATTGTTCTCACCGCTGGTGAACCATAAAGGAAATAAGGACCTGTGTTGTAGCACTAAATTGCATTTTGTTTGACCTAATTAATGCAGCCTCTTTTAATGGATTTAAATAATGGAGTGTCTGTTTACACTAAGTGCAGATAGCCTTGTTGGCAGAGGCTATTTACACTAACTTTGCCCACCAAAGTGTCATTAGAGTAGTCAACATTGAAAAAGACAGCTCCAGTGGTGCAGATGGTAAAGCATCTGTTGTATTCCTTTTGACGTAATCGACCTGGGTTCGAATCCACCTTTTGGTTAACTTTTTTCCTCTCTTTTCAAGATTTAGTGCAGTGGTTCTCAAACTTTTTTGGACACGCCCCCCTTTAAACCTATACAAAAAATCTAAATCTGCCTCCCCAACATGCTGTTGTGGGTTCCATTCCTCCTCACCAACGCAATTAACACCATTTCTACACCAGACACAAGCGGCAAAATACAGCAGAACCAATTATAATAATTACCCATTATAAACTTCAAATCACCGTGTCTATACCTCCTCATATTTTCTGTATTTAGCTTTGGAATGACTAGCACCTGCCTGGGTCTGTGCAACTTCATTAATGACTTTTCTCTTCCCTTTCACATACGATCTGTCTCCCATTCTAAGTTATGTCCTTTGGCTGTTTATTGTTCTATTTATTTTATTCTTCTGCTGATGGCCTTCCCCCCCCCGCTGCAATACTTGTGCCACCTACCTAATAACTTTGCCTATGTCTGCTAACACATTACTTTCTTTCTCTGTTGGCCTCTGGAATTGCCAGTCTGCAGTAAACAAAGAAGATTTCATTACTTCTATTACTAGTCATTCAATATTAAACATCTTGGCCCTGACAGAGACCTGGATCAAACCCAACATGTCCTCCAATTTATATGACCGACGTAAGTCGTTTTCACAAATCCTCAAATACGTCTCTATAGAGCGTTTTCAACATCAAATACATCTCTATAGAGCGTATTCAACATTTGCTCCCTTATCAGTAACAGGTATCTAATTCAATCTTAGTATTATGTGTAGGTCAATTAGTAGCGCGTTGCACTGCGAAGTGGTATAATCATATGAACACAGGTTCGATACCAGAGAACGCATATGTTTTCATTGTATGTTTTTTTTTTTTGGAATATGCACTAGAAATCATGATTTTGCACTATTTCTGTAAGGGGTAGGTTTAGGGTGGGGTTAGGTGTGGTCATATATACGAATTACACCTAGTAAAACACCTTTAAATTACCGTGAAATCGGTATAAAAACTCATATACGTCATTCCATGACGTCAGATCCAACGCGACACTGTCATTATTTTTACGACCGCTAGAGGGCGCATAACTTTAAAACGTAAACATGGGTCGTATTTGGTCGATTCAAAAACGCACAACTGGGTCGTATTTTCTTTGAGGACAGTCTCATCAAACCAGAGGACTAATTTTTCCACCCTTCCCGTCCGACTGGAAGAGGCCATGGTACTGGTCTACTCATCTCTAATGAATGGAAATGTATTCATTTACCTTCTCTGGGTTTTAACTGCTCCCTTAAATCACCCTGAACCCATCTCTTCTAGAGAACTACAGACCGGTTTCCCTTCTTCTTTTCATTGCAAAAAGCACTTGAACGAGAACGAGCTGTGTTCAACCAAATCTCTACATTTCTCATACTCAACAACCTCCTGGACAGCAACCAGTCTGGTTTCAGAAGTGGATATTCAACTGAGAATGTCTTGCTCTCAGTTGTTGAAGCTCTAAGACTGGCAAGAGTGGAATCCAAATCCTCAATGATTATCTTGCTGGATCTGTCCGCTGCATTTGACACGGTTAACCACCAGATCCTCCTGTCAACCCTATTGGCAAAGGGAATCTCAGGAACCGCACTCCAGTGGTTTGAATCTATCTTGGAGAGGTGAGGTATCCAAGTCACACCATCTAGCTACTGGGGTGCCTCAGGGCTCAGTTCTTGACCCACTTCTTTTCTCTGTCTACATGGCATCACTAAGTTCTGTCATTCAGACACATGGGTTTCATATCACTGCTATGCTGATGACAATCAACTCTACCTCTCATTTCATCCTGATGATCCGACTATAGCTGCTTGGATGTCAGCTTGTCTAACATTTCTTGCTGGATGAAGGACCATCATCTTCAACTCAACCTTGCCATGACAGAACTGCTTGTGATTCCAACAAACCCATCGTTTCATCATAATTTTACTTTAGTTAGTTCATCATTTAGTTAGGCACATAACTATATATAACTCCTTCAAAAACAGCCAGAAACCTTGGAGTTGTGACTGATGATCAGCTGACTTTCTCAGACCACATTGCTCAAACTGCCCAGTCCTGCAGATTGAGTAAGAGTAAAAAAAAATATTGGATAGAAAAAACTACTCAAGTAGTTAGTTACTAGTTACTTTGGATCATATACTGAATATCTATAGTCTGTTTTTATGTAGATATTTAGATCAAATTTATGTAGTGTGTGTCACACACACATTGCTATTCAAAAGATTTTGTATGTTTTTTTTTTTATGTAATTTATTGATGCAAGTATTCAGCGTCACATAATTTGAAAAATCAAATACGTTGATTTATTATCAGTGCAGTTCTTTTTAGCTTTCTATTCATCAAAGAATCCTAAACGAAATGTCACAGGTTCCAAAAAATATTAAGCAGCAATAAATCAATATATTAGAATGAATTCTGAAGGATCATATGACTCTGAAAACTGGAGAAACAGCTGATTAAAATCCTGATTTGCATCACTGAATTAAATTATATTTTAATTAAACTCCTCACATGACAGCTTCTGAACATAACAAAACAAATGCACATTGATGGATCTTCTTCCGTCTGTTCTGCAAAATGTAAACAAATGTATATTTAATGTATAAATTATATTGTATTTAATGTATAAGGTACATGTACAACAAACTGGTAATGTCATAGTGGTATTGTGTACTGTAATCAAATGTGGCCATCTATACCTGTGGAACCATAGACAGCACACGCAGTGTTCATCTAATAAAGATCTTAATAGCTAGCAAATAATAGTCTTTGCAGGTTTGCTTTCAACTGTAGATCCAAAGCCATGTCTTCAACGCTCTTGATGTTCTTTAACTTTCTGTTACAACTCTGAATGAGAACCGCTTCAGACGACGCTTGCAGGCAGGAAACTAAACGAATCATTCAAACTGATTCGCGAGTCAATTCACTGGTTTGCCAATTGGTTTGATCAAGGCTTTGAACAGAAATGACTCAAAAGAATGAACTTGTATTGCATTAAGATAAATAATGAGAGGAGCGTCACCCACATTAACAAAGTAAAAGTACTGTTATTTTACTAAAAATGTACTTGAGTAAGAGTAAAAGTACCCATTTTAAATATACTCTAAATGTATTAGTTACCCAAGAAATGTACTCAAGTAAATGTAACAAAGTAAATGTAACTCGTTACTACCCACTTCTGCCTCTGGAAGCTTGCATTTTGCAAGTGAATGGTGCATTATTGTGACATCCCAAAGAGGCACAAAATCACTTTCACAGACTTTCACATTAAATGTACCCTCCTGGTGGAATGACCTGCCCAACTCACTCTGAACATCTGAGTACTTAGCCAGCTTCAGTAATCGGCTAAAACATATCTGTTTCATTTTTATTTGACCCTCTAACTCTATAACCCTCTTTTCTAATTCTGTTTTTTAGACTTTACTCTATCCATTTAATGGATAATTTTTTAAGACTAACACTAGCTTCTCCCTATACAATTAACAAAAAAGCAAAAAAGAAGGCCTCTAACACTAGCTTGCTTTTTCTTTTTTATTCTGTTTTCTTATATTTATTGTATAATAATAATAATAATAAAAATCCTTTGCTACGTGTACTGCATTAAGCTAATTGAAACTTGTCATAGCACTTGCATGTTATTGCTCTTTTATTGATTTTGATTGCTGCCATTGTCCTCTTGTAAGTCGCTTTGGATAAAAACATCTGCTAAATATCTAAATGTAATTAAAGCAGGAATAAAATCCATACAATATATAATTGGAAGCCAGTGCAGTGTTCATAGGACCATGCTAATATGGTCACACTTCCTGGTTCTAGTAATGGAGTGTAGTGTTAGTTCTGGACATGTTAGTCAAGCTCGCAATAGCTGACCTCAGCTGATCCATGTCTACCTATAGGAACACAATGCCAATCATAATTCCCTTTATAAGGTCCTTTCAGTCATTATTCAGCAGCTATCGCTTGCTCAGGAGCTGATCAGATGGCAAATTCTAGAGCGTTTAATCAGGAATTTTGTGACAGGCGTTTGTTTCCCATAAAATGTTTCTCACCAGATTCAAGTTTGTGAACCTGAACGCGAATTTGCCGTGTTGTTTAAAATAAGCTGACAGACTCTGAAGTGACCAGACTCAAGCACTACTTCTCGCAATGATAAATCATAGATATAGAATCTTTGCCCGCAATGCCCACAATTCATCGCTGAAGTTGTGCTAATGTGACTGCATCAACAACACTTTTACACAAGATCTGCTTTCCCCGCTGGAAAAATAAGGGTTAAAGCATCCATGTAACAATTGGACATTTTACTCTTTATTCATCTCTGATTGTCTTCACAAAGCTAAGCTAAGTTTCTTATTTCATTCTCATTGCCTAATGCTATATTGGCAATTATGCTATCGTCAAATATAGCTTGTTGTTTAAGGCAATTGTTAAGTAACATGTTTGTTCCCTTTTGAGGGAACATCAAACTGGGTCCTCTAGGGGATTGCTATGAGGAATGTCTCCTTCATAACCCATGTCTTAAGCTACATAAAAAACTAAAAAAATACTGGCCGACGACAGCCTATGACGTCACTGCCGGTGCAACCACATAGTATAAAAGGGCGCCAGACAAACACATCATCCTCTTCTTCATCTTCAGGGACTGGTTTGTTTTGAAGCTGCATCTAACGGAAGGATGATGATGTGCTTTCTCTGACATCATCAGATCCTGCAGCCAGTGCTCTGCTGGGCTCTGCCCAGGAAAAGCAGGAGTTGGATGAGGAAGAAGTAGTCAAGCCTGAATCATCCCGTTCTTCCTGCCCTGCGTATAATGAGTTATTGGTGGTTATGGAATGCGCCATGGCGAGATTAGATCTCCCGTGGGAGCAGACCAGAAAGGAGGTGCTGCGGGGCCCTCTCGCTGAATGTTTTCTTTCTGACCATAAACCTCCAGCTCAGGTGATCCTTCCATTCCTTCCCGATCTTCACATGGAGGTCACGAGGGCTTGGTCTAAACCAGGGCTGCTCAACCCTGGAGATCTACCATCCTACAAAGTTCAGCTCCAACCCTGATCAAACACACAAATGCATGAAAATGGCTATGAGAGGATGCTGCTTATAGGAGACGCTCGCTAGCTATCTCTCTTCAGGTGAAACATCCTCTCTTAAGGCTTCCTCTCTGCCATCCGAGCCCCTTCAGTGTACATCTGCCTTGAATGGCAGGGCATACGCAGCGGTTCAGGCTGTGGCCTCTTTGCACACTTTGGTGGTGCTCTGTTTATTCAGAATAAACCTAACTGATGGTCCGGATTCAGTCTTTGGACTGTTCCTGCTAGTGCATTTACACTGCTATTCTGGTAACATGGTGGGTATGATCCTTCTTTGTTTACATATGTAACATTCAAACAGTGGTTGGTGTTGTCTGTTCTTCCTGTGTTTCAGGTTTCTTTGGACCTCTACTGTCAGCGGGACCCCTGGCTGGTTTGTCTGGATGACTCTACTATCCTGCAACCAATCGCTAGGTGCTACAGGTGTATACCTGACTGCTGTGTCCCTGTCACACCCCTCAACCATTGGACCTCTGGTTCTTCTGCTGAGGTAACCTCTTGTTGGCTCATTGCCATAGTGTTGCTCCCAGGAGCTGCCTATCTCTGCATTGAGCTTCTGTTGCTGAGGCACAGAACAACTTTGCCTGCTATTTCCACAGTGAATCCGTCCCTCTGAGGAGCAGACTGGATTCCACTGTCCTTCCAGAGCTTCGATACGAGGTATTTCTGCGGGAACCCTTCCCGCACAGGTCTGAGGATCAGTAGCTCTTAGGTTGGCTTTACTAACGCATTATAGTGCTCTTATAGTGCTCTTCGGAGGGTCACTACAAACACGGGATGCTCCCTAAAAAGACTTCCCTGAGAGGGATTTGTTCTTTGCTCTCAGAGCCTCCCTACTTGAATGGTTTGAATGTCCAGGCTTCATGGGCACATTCTAAAATCCACATTGGGGTAAGAACGCACACTAGCTTCTTGTGTTCTTTCTCAAATCCTGTATGGTGGGGATTACACGCTCAGCTTCATACCCTCTCTTGAGATGTTAGACCCCAGGTCCTTGGGCCACTCTCTATTACTTCTAGCTTACTCAACCAGCCCCTGACCGAGGTCATGCAGGTCTCTTAAGTCACTGACAGCTGTGTGTATGCCTCACCTTGAATAGAGCTGGTACTTAGTGCTCATCTTGATGTTAGCCTGCACTTCCCTCAGCATGGCAGCATGGGTATAACCCCCATAGAGATCCCCTAGAGGACACCGTTCGATGTTCCCTCGAAAGGGAATGCATGTAACCATGGTTCCCTGAGAAGGGAATGAGACACTTTGTCCTGTAGGACTGACAAGTCGCTGACGAATCGCGCCGGCAGTAATGTCATAGGCTGTCGCCGGCCAGTACTGTTGTAGTTTTTATATGTAGTTTCAGACTCGGGTCATGAAGGAGACCTTCCCCATAGCAATCCCCTAGATAACCTGAGACGTTTGCTAGGCATGCTGTTGCTTTAGGCTTATTTGTATTTTGACACGCTGGTAGCATTAACTTACCAAGCTAATCTAACCAGCAAGGCTTGTTTTTAAAGCTGTTGTTTAAGGCTATCTGATACAAAACAGGCTTGCTGCTTAAGGCTCATCTAGTATTGGGAATGCTTTTTCATTAAACTTATCCGACTTTTTTAGTCAATGATATGTTGTTGCTTAAAGCTATCTAGTGTATCGGTAACATACTTGATACATAAGGCAGTATGTTGATTTTGCTACTAAAGGTTATTATATATGTTAACGATTATCTGGATATTGGCAACATGCTTGTTCCCAAACTTCAGGTATTGACCATATGCTGTACTGCATTAAAGGGGGGCATGCTGCTTTTCTCAGCTGCTTATTAAAGAAGAGCACCCCTTCGCTGCTTCTCTTCTGTTAAGGGCATGCTGCTGTTTTGTTGTGCTTGTTTGTGTGTGATTATACTTACTAGTTAGGGGTGTGTGATATGCTGATTTTTGATCGTGGACTATTAAAATGTTTCCACGATCTTCTTTTGAACAAATATCGTAGTATTGTACAGCACACATTCTATTAGCTGCAGTTCTGGCACATCCTCCTCAATATACTGTACACATCAAAGGTTAACTTAGCAGTAGAGTTACACTGCACTTATTCACAGTCACAAAAGTGTATTATTTGCATCTGTTTTAAAGCTTGCCGGTTAAACATTTAATTAATGTGCTGTTCTGACTTGCACTTTTTCTGAGCACCTACCTGAAGTACACAAACACACCTGTCAAACAGCGTCGGATTACTGGGCTAAGTTGTCTTCCGTGTCTGATTGATTTCACATCTAATAGGCTACTGTCAAAAAGGTTTACATACAATAAGGTTTACATATAAACACAGTTGGTCATGTCTTAAAATGAAAGCAAACCGTTGAGAGAGAAACGGTTGTGTGCAGCTCTTAAAGCGACAGAACTAAACATGGTGCCGCTTGTAAATAAAGGCATCACCCAAAAATAAAATTTCTGTCATTATTTATTTGCTCATATGTTGTCCCAAACCTGTATTAATTTCTTTCTTGTGCTGAACACAAAAGAAGATATTTCAAATAATGTGGGTAACCAAACAGTAGCTGGCCCCCATTTGATAGTACAGGGGAAAATACTTTGGAAGTCAGCAGCAACTGTTTGGTTACCCACATTCTTCAACATAACGTTTATATTCAACATAAGAAAGAAACTCATTCAGGTTTAAAACAACCTGAGAGTGAGTAAATTATTTATTAAACAAATTAAACTAATTAATTTTAATATATGTTCATTTAATTTCTTGAATGTTTGGCAACTGCTAAATACTGTACCTGAAAAATAAAGCACTCTTTGTTTTATTTGTATATTATGTGTATTTGTAATGTTAAAGTGATATTATATTTTTGCCATATCGCCCACCCCTAACTTGTGCTACAACTGTTTGGCCTGTGTTATAAAACTTTCAACCTCCGTAGTACCAGTGCTATGTGGGTCATTCTACCAGAAACGTACATTTCCACTTAAAAAAAATCCAGAAAAAAAATAAATAAATAAACAAAATCTAATTATTAAATCTGAACATTGCTACCTGGAGGGAAAATACACTAGTCTCTGGAGGAATATATTGACCATGCACTTTTGCTGGCTGGTTCATATTTTACTGTCAGGATTGCGGATGAGGGACCCCGCAATCCTACAGTACACCCCACTTCAAGCCTGCTGCTTCAGGGCTTGCTCACGTCAAGCCTGCTGCTCCAGGGCCTGTTCACGTCAAGCCTGCTGAGTCTGGCTCTGCCATGGCTTCCTGCTCCGCCAAGGCTTCCTGCTCGGCCCTGGCTTCCATTGCTCCTCTGTCTGCCTTTGCTCCATGCTCCAGGCCCTCTATTGATCCACAGTCTGCCACTGCTCCATGGCCCAGGTTCTCCACTGCTTCACTGTCTGCCACTGCTATATGGCCCAGGCCCTCCACTGCTTCACTGTCTGCCGCTGCTCCATGACCTAGGTCCTCCACTGCTTTACTGTCTGCCACTGCTCCATGGCCCAGGCCATGATTCTGAACTTGTTCCCCTGCATGGGCCTGGCCCTTCCTCCCTCCAAACTGGGTTTTGTTTTGTGTTTGTTCATGTTTTCATGTCTTTTATTTTGAAGTCTAGTCATGGTTCCTGTTTCTGTCCTGTTTCCCTATTCCTCATGTTATTCTGCCTGTGTATGTCATGTTCTGATTGGTTTATGTTTTGCCATGGTGTTCCTTGTTCTGTTTGTTCATTGGTTGCTATGTCATGTTCCTTGTTTCTCATTGGTCGGTTTGTGTCATGTTCCCTAATTGTTACCTATAAGTAGCCCTAATGTAGCCATTGTCTCCTGTCGTGTATTGATGTTGTAACCCACTGTTAGTGAGTTTCTGTTTAAGCCTGTTTCATACCATGTCTGTTCCATAGTCAAGTCACGTCAAGCCAAGTCAAGTCGGATCAAGTCAAGTCAAGTCAAGTCAAGTCAAGTCAAGTCATGTCTTTGTTCATTGTTTGGATTATTGTTTGGATATTCACGTTGGATCAGTAAACTGGACTTCATCAATTCAACTCGCCTTCAGTGGACTAACTTGTTACAATTACGTTGAAGTAGGAAAAGTTATGTTTTGTGTTCTTTATTCACGTTTTGATAAGCAGACCTATTTTAAATGATTATTGTAATTTTAATGTTAATGTAATATTAGACTATGGTAAAGTTCAGCCAAGGACATGTACAATAATAAGGACCTTATTCATTAAAATATGACTGACAACTGATGTAGTCCAAACATCTTTTTAATTTTAATCATTGCATTATTTGCGCATATTTGGTCTCGCTCATTCAACCCATGAATACTTTTTCTTCTTTCCTTTTTCTGCCTCCATCTATCCCTTTCTTTCTTAAGATGTTTCTCCTTTTTCTCAGGGTCTGTATTTAGTTGTGCCCGACATTGCCTTTGTCTCTCACTAACCACTGCACTAACCGGACCCATGTAACTGCAATCTGCATGAATTGGAATAATCACAGTCATCATTGCTCAAAGCTAATATAAATGACAGTTATATCTATATATGTATTGACATATCATTAAAATACAAAGTGCATCCTCAAAAGCAGTGCTACATAGACCTAAGTAAAAGAGAGACAAAATTCTAAAAGTTTGTCAATGAGCATAACGGTCAACCATTTTAAACCACCATTACTCAGCATGCTAGCATAAAAACTGTTAGCATGCAATCAAGGAATTTCAGTCACCTTTTTAGACATGTTTTGGATTTAAAACATTTCATTATTTTCTGCGATGGTTTATTGTGACAGGGCCTGACGCTTTAGCTCGTAAAAAAAAAAAAAAAAAAAAAACATACACAAACTTAAATCTTAAAATCTTAAAATCATACAATTCATAGATAGAACTCATCCTTCATCAGTGTTAGCTTCACCTCCGTCACTTCCTCTGAGTAATACCCTTAAAGGCATATTGCACACATTTTAGAGTGAGTGAGTTTTATGTACATGTGACCGGACTGGCCGAAAACATGGGGACAGTTGTAAAATAGTATTTATTTGTAGAATGTATGTATAACTTCATGTTTTTAATCAATTGATGTAAATGATAACGACTTAAACTTGTTACTGAAGGAGTTTTTTTTTCTAAATAAGAATTTTTAGCATGACAAAACTATAAAAGCAGTAGATCCAATTTGGCTGGGAACAAGTTATGGGTCATTCTACCAGAAATGTACATTATCTGTCCTTGACTTGTTACATTGCATAACAAGTATTTCATCCAAAAATATTGCAAAAACGGACTGATTGACTGACTGGTAAGTTGTTCTGTAAAGGAATATGTCATTCATTAGGTTCTCAGATATATTTTTCTTTATTAAAAACACTTACAAAAAAATACAAATCCTGTGCTTGTCCTTGTCCCCAGCCAAATTGGATCTACAACTTTCATAGTTTTATTATGCTAAAAACTGTTATTTAGAAAAAAAAATCCATCAATAACACGTTTAAGTTGTTATCATTCACATCAATTAATTAAAAGCATGAAATTATAAATAAATTCTACAAATAAATACTATTTTACAACTGTCCCCATGTTTTCGGTCAGTCCTGTCACATTTACATAAAAGACAACATAAAATGTGTGCAATATGCCTTTAAGGGTAAGAAAGTGGCATCATCTGACGGAGGTGAAGCTAACACTGATCAAGGATGAGTTCAGTTGATGAATTGTATGATTTTAAGCTTGTTTTTATGTTTCACGGGTTGAATGAGCGAGACCAAAGACATGCGCAAATAATGGAGAGAGCAATAGAAAAAAATCTGGACTTTAAAGAGAAAGGCCGCAGTCAGTCCTGTCACACAGGAAATTATGATACAAAAATGTACTATTTGAGGAAATATTGATTAATTAATCTCTGTGTATTAATAACTATGTGGCTGAAGGTGGGGGTATATATTCAATACTATGTTTTTGTAAAAAATCTCCTATGTAAAAGTATTTTTTTTATTATTATTATTTTTTTTAAACTATATGAGTGCCCGTATGAGTATTCTGTGATGTTTGTGTACTACAGTTGATTATATTTCTTATAGGAATTACAAAACCATGTTAGATGCAGTCAGGGACATGTAATAAATTTGCAAAGATTTTGGGTCCTCTGGCTCCCAATAAACACTAGACTACTTACTGTTTGTTGTTGTTGTTTTTTTTTTTATTATTAAAATTTTTTTATCATTCTTCCGCAATTAATGTTTGGATGCGAGTCTCTAGTTCTGAAATTTTCTCTGTCAGCCTAACTATTTCCCTGCATTCATCACATGTGAGTCCCTTGCCGCTGACAGAGAAAGCTACACTATACATGTGGCAAGCAGTGCAATTAACAATAACAGGAGTACAAGTCATTACTCACTGTGAGTGTTGAATGATTCCGACTTATCACTATTACTGCTTACTAGAAATCATATTTTCCAGAGTTTAAAATAGACAAGACATGTACAGACGCTAAGCTTTTGTTTAAATGATTATATATATATTGACATGGGGTCACTCAGAGTGAGCAAACTTAAATAGATAAACACATCAGGTGGTGACTCAACTGAAGTTTAATGTGAACATTGTAGGATTCTCAAAAAAAACAAAAACAAAAAAAAAAACAGGAGAACTTAAGTTCAAAGTTTCCAAACCTATTTCAGGTTTTTAAGAAATGTTTTGTTTGTTTTTGTCCAAAAACTATTTCAGAATTGGAAAAGGCAATCACAGTTCAATTCAAAATGTCTTTTTAAAAGAAAGTATTCAGAATTGGAATACAAACAATTTGAAACAATTACGGAAAAAATGTACTGAGCTGGACTGGTTTGGATTGCACTTACAAACGCTCTTCTCTGCGCTTCCCCTCTTCTCTAGAATGCTTTGTAATCCAGTTGTCTAATAAACCTGGCCTGGTCTGGCCTGAAGTATTTTTAATTCTAATTAGGGGCCAAGCACCAAAGGTGCGGAGACACCTATTGTATCCGTTAGCATTCTTTTTCTTCCTCTCTGAAAGTCTATGGCAGCCTATAGAACCGATTGCAAAGTTGTGAAATTTGGCACACTGATAGAGAACAGTCTCAATATTAACCATAGTAAATCTGGAGTCTCTAACTCAAACTCTCTAGTGCCACTAGTCCAAAATTTAAATTATTTTTTGCTAATAACTTTTGATCTGTAAGGTCTAGAAGGAAAATTCTTTTGTTTAGTTTTTTTTTTTATATATATTTTTATTTGTTTGAAAAACCTACTTTTTCGAACTCGTCCTAGATCGTTTGGGTAACACTTTATAATAACGTTCAGTTGTAAGTAATTTACAAAACATTCACAAATGATTAATAAGTGATGCGCTAATAATTTGTATATGTTTTGTTAATTAATTTACAAGTCAATTACAAATGAATTTACAAGTAATTAGTTAATTATGAACTCATCATTTACAAAACATAACAATGTGTTTATAAATGATTAATAAGTGATATGTTAAAACGCAAAAAATGCAATTAATCTAAAACTCTTTTTTTAAATAATAATAAATGATTTGAGTAAACATTTAAATTATTTCTCTCATCAGCACAGACTTGTGTTCTGGTAATGTAAACCAGTTTGCCCTCCACTGAAGATCACATCAGGTGTGCAGTGCTAAAATACTCCAGGTGTGTCACAGAAGACATCTTTACCCTCACCAGTCAGCCCTTACATTGCAGTACACACTACAAAGTATTGAAAACCTGTTGTGTAAACACATGAATAAATCATTTACAAATCTTTCTGCATCCCCTATTCTAAAGTGTAAACAATTCATGACTTGTAAATGTGTTACACATCATTTGTAGATTTTTCTTACATGTCACAAATGATCTGGTGTATACAAGGCATTTACAACACGTTCTGCATCCCCTAATCTAAAGTGTAAACTACTCATCAGTTGTAAATGTTTTATAAACCTGCTGGTTACAGGTTGTACGGGTATACACACTGGGGGGAAAGATCTACAAGTGATGAGTAAAACATTTGCAGCTGATGAATTGTTTACACTTTAGAATAGGGGATGCGGAAAGATTTGTAAATGATTTGTTCATGATGTGATCTTCAGTGGAGGGTAAACATTTCAGTGACAGACATTTCAATTATTTACAATTGATTAGTAATATATTAACTAGTATCTTATTAACAATTTACTAAGGATCTGTTTGATTATTTTATGATATGCTATTTTTAAGACAAACTTTTGACAGATTTGTATATTGTTAGCATATTACTTAATAATCATTTGTGTACATAGTGATGTTTTGCAAATTATTAGTTCATCAACTAATCACTTGTACATGATTTATAACTTAAACGACAAAGCTTTATGCTAAAAATACTAACATATCACTTATTAAACATTTATGAATGCATAGTTATGTTTTGTAAATGATTAGTTCATCATTAACTAATTACTTGCAAATTACTTGTAAATGAATTAACAAAACATACATAAATTGTTAGCATATCTCTTATTAATAGTTTATAAATGTTTTGTAAAAGATTATTTCATCATTAACTAATCACTTAAAAATGACTTACAACTGAACGTTATTATAAAGTGTTACCTACCATGGTTGGTCTGATTTTTACCAAAATTGGCTCAGATCATCTTCAGACCATGCTGGCAAAAAGTTATGGAATTCAAGTTGATTAGCCAAATCGTTCTTGAATAACGTGCAAACGAATTCTACGAAAAACATGCAAAAATGGATGTGAGGCTATATCTCCGCAACGGTTTGGCATATTGAGACCAAACTTGGTGTGTGTTATAACAAGCATGACCTGAGGCTACCTGCATTGTTTCGACACAGTGCCACCTAGTGGTCAGGAGATAAAATAGGCTATTTTTGCTTATAACTTTTCAATAGTTTGGCCAAAAATCACAAAACTGGTCTCTTTAGAATCAGTGCACCATGTCAGCCATTTTGGGTGTCAGCCATTTTGAATTTTGTTGTCAAAAGCTATATTTTATAAACACATTGGTGTATCATTACAAAACTTAGTATGTGTTTTCGACACCATGCCCTGACAGTACTCAGAAAGTTTGAAGGCAGTGCCACCTTGTAACTTTTAATAATAACTTTTGTTTACATTAGTCTATTGTAATGAAGCTTGTCTTGAGATATTCCTTGGGTCAGGCCGAGAACATCAATACCAATTATGCCACAACTAGATGAACTTCCTGTTTTTGATTTTCACCAAATTTGACTCGGATCATGCTGACAAAACAGCATCAATTTCGTGTCGTTGCACCTTAGGAAACGGTTTTAGTTTTGGGCATCAACAAATTTGCTGGAAAGATGCCAAACTGCATCTGAGGCTGTATTTCTCCAAAGCTTTGAAATATTGACACCAAATGTTTTATGTGCCATTGCGACCTCACACTGAACAAAATATTACTTGGGTCAGGCCGACAACATAAATACCAATTATGCCATTGTGGGCTAAACTTTCTGTCCGCCATTTTGATTAATGTTGAAATCCTATATTTTGAACTCCTCTCAGACTGTTAGTCCGATTTTCATCAAATTTAACTTGGATAATTTTCTGACCATGCTGGTAAAAAGTTATGGATTTCGTGTCAATATACAAAACTGTTTTCATTAAGTGCATCAACAGATTTGCTAGAAAGATGCCAAACTGCATCTGAGGCTGTATCTCTGCAAAGCTTTGACATATTAACACCAAATTTTGTATGTGCCATTGTCACCTCACATTGACCACACCACATCATTTTGGTAACAGCTATTTTTCAAGAGTAGTAAACCACTCATTAATCATTAATTATGAAATTCCCAAAAAATATTCCTTGGGTCATGCCGACAACATAGATACAAATTATGCCATAGTCGGTCAAACTTCCTGTCCGCCATATTAATTTATGTTAAAAACCTACTTTTTTGAACTTTGTTGCTTTGATTTTCACCAAAAATCGAGTCAGATCATCTTCAGACTTTGCTGACAAAAAAGTTATGGATTTCATGATGATGGACAAAACCGTTTTTGTATAGCGATGCAACAAATTTGAGGCATGATGCCAGACTACGTCTGAGGCTGTATCTCTGCAAAGCTTTGACATATTGACACCAAACATTGTATATGCAATTATCTCCTTACACTGACACCACATCAATTTGATAACAGTGCCACCTATTGGTCAAAATGAATAAGCTATTGAATCATATTACCACAGGTTGTATTTATGCTTTCAGTTACAATCATCCTAAACTTGCTGGTCTTGGTCATGTGCTCCATGCCATAAGAGTCCTGAGTTTGCCTTTGGTGTGCTTGGCCCTGTAATTGCTGTTTGAAGATATATTTCTTCTTCTTCTTCTTCTTCTTCTTATTTTATTTATTTATTTTTTTTCAAATATATATTAACATATGTTTATTTTCTCTAGACCTCTAATCAAGTAAAACCTCTTCAACTTTTCTGATACTGGTGTCCCCATCACGCACTGGGGCATGATTTTCATGTTTTCCATCTGTACTGAACCACAGAATGATACCGTCAATGGGCCTCATTCATGAAACGTAAATATATGAGTAAATTCTGAGTAATTTGCGCGTAAAACAGACCTTCACGGTCACGCTTTGCAAACGACCGATTTGATAGGTAAACGTGTGTTAATGAATTCCAATCATTCTAAGTAAAAATTACTAAAACTTTTACTGGCTATGCTAAAGTTACTTATTTTCTTTGTTAAATTTTCATTTACAGTTTGATTCATTTAAATAGATGGGAACACTACCATCCAAACCCTGGTAGGTACTAAACAAGCAGACCAAGTCACACCATTTCATCTTAATATCCATAAACATTCCATTTTCATCATAGGAGCTATGGTAGGGGAGTACAGAGCAAAAACTTACGTAGAGTAAATATTATTAATATTAAGTAATATTAATTGTAACACACATTGTTTAAATATTTCCACACATGCTAGCACAACCAAATATATATTTAATAGTTGCTCTATCAAATATATCACTGAAATATAATTTTAAAATTTATTTTCAGTGATATTTGAAGATATCACTGAAAATTAATTTTAGCATAGCAAAAGTACATTTCTGACTAAAGTAAATTCTTCATCTTTTGGTTTGTAGCATTTATTTAAAATAAAATGTAATTTACACTATTTACTTGAATGTATTTTAAACCACGAGAAACAGACATATAAAAACTGACAGTCAATGTTTAATGTTAAGAAATTATTATTTCAAGAAATGTAAAGCATTTAGGCTCATTTATGTATCTTGTGTTTCTGTGTGGAGGGAGGGGAATATATCTGTGTTTTTCTGAATGTCTGAATCTGTTTTCGTCATCTATTTGCCCACATTGTTCTGAACTATACTGTATAGCTGTGTCTTGTGATCAGGGCCGTCCCAAGCATGGTTGCAGTGTGTTCATTGCAACTCCAAAATTAGACTATTTTATTATTTATTTATTTAAATTCCATTCTTTTATTTGAAAAAGTTAATAATTTTATTTTTTTTATCAAATATTTTAGTTTGTCCTGTTTCCCCTACAGTTTGGGAGAGGTGACTAAGTGGCTGTCTCTCTGCAGCAGATCTTTTTGTGTGTGTGTGTGTGTGTGCAACAGAGGAATTCCTGAATTTTTAGACCTGAGACAGTCTTGCGCACTTACTAACTGTTGCATGGACATGTTCAAGTGTCTAAGACTGCAAGTTTAGTATATTGGGACATGCCAGCAGATACTCAATTCTCCAGTGCACAGCAAGACACATACTACCCCCATGCACCCTCCTGATTATGTTTAAATAAAATACTACTGGACCACAGTTGCTTGTGCTGATAACTCATTAGTAACACAAAATGCCATTTAATTGTGCCAAGTAGATGGAAATTTGCAGGTATATTTGGCAATAGGCAAAGAGAAGAAACGATAAACAGCAATCTGTTTTTACTTGAACAGCTGCTCTGGCTTGTAAAATGATGCAAAATGATGTAGGCCGTATTGTAGAACAACATTATACTTACTAGAGGAAACAAACAGGGTGGTTTGCTGTGGTTTGTGGCAATGTGGTAGCCATTATACACTTTGCATTAAACCTTTATGAAGGATCTACTTTACTCTACTCATAATCCCTTCATCAGTTTAATCGATGGAATATGTGTATACCTCTCTCAGCTCTCATTAGGAATCATGTGTTGTTTCTCTGTCAGCCTCTGCTGTGAATGGGCTCTTGGTCTGAGGCACATACATGAAAGGAACATGAGGCTGACCACAAGAAACAAAAGGATTCTTTTTCTGCCATTCATCATAGGTTGAGCATGGTAGATGGTAGAATTATATACTGTAGAAAGTTGAAATTGGGTTAAAATATCCTTGATTATTATAAAAGGACGGTTATATTAAACTTATGTTAGATGCAGTGTTTTCTGTGTCACTGCTGCATATCTAGTGCAGTTCATTCATAGTTGTAAATGTCTGTTTGCAGTCTGAATTAAATGTAATGAGATGAAAATACAGTAATGTAAAGACAATGGCAAGAAAACATCTTGGTTATGTATGGTAACCTTCGTTCCCTGATGGAGGGAACGGAGACGTTGGACACTAGGGGTTGCTCTAGGGAGCCCGAATACCTCTGACAGCTTTAAGAAAAGGCCAATGACAATTGGTGTGCAGACTTTGCATGGCTAGCCCTGCCCCGGACATCCGGGTATAAGAGGGGGTAACCAGCATCTGCTCATTCTTTCTGTTCTGAGGAGCCGAGTAGCAGCTCGACTACACTCAGAGGCAGTCCGAAGTTGTGGCAGGGGGAGGTAGTCGTGTGAAAAATACACCTAGGGACTCGCACTGGGGGAGTACTACAAAGGGAAGATTCAGAGGCAGGCTCCACATAAGGAGACATTGCTGGACTCAGAACCAAAGACAGAGTTTGTCTTTAAGGGGAACACTGCATCTCTAAGGAAAATAGGTGGAAATACGCACATGGGGCCACATTAGGAGACACTACATGTGGAGCACCAATCCAATTTGAGAGTTCACAAGAGGTAACCTACCTCATATTGGATTCTAATAGCCAGTTCCTCCGCCGACCTCAGCTACGTAAAAAGTGCTGAAATGATATAAGTGTGTCCTTCAGGGTTCACGTAAGGAAACTTACTGAACTGGAGGAGCGTCAACGCCCGAGGGGGAAGACACTGTAGCAAGCTTCTATGCCATATCAGGTTCAGGAGACACAGGGCTTGCGTTCAGGACTCCTGAAGAGACTGGTTCCATCCGCAGATTGTACAATCTGGTGAATGTGTTACGTGTAGCTCAACCTGCAGCTCTGCAAATGTCTGTTAGAGAGGTCCTGTTTGCTAACGCTGCAGACGCTGCAATTCCCCTGGTAGAGTGGGCCCTCACCCCCAGCGGGCAGGGAATACCTCTGGCCTGGTAGGCCATACGAATTGAATCCACAATCCAGTGGGAGATTCTTTGTTCCCTTATACTGTCCTCCGAAACAGACAAAGAGATGATCAGAATGCCTGAAGCTTTGAGTGCGTTCCAAGTAAATGCTCAGGGTATGGACTGGGCATAACAAGGAAGGGTTGGGATCCTCTTTCTGGGAGGGGATAGCTTGCAAAGTGACCACCTGATCCCTAAAGGGTGTGGTGGGCACTTTGGGCACGTATCCGGGCTGGGGTCTCAGGGTGACATGAGAATTAGCCGGCCCGAATTTAAGGCACGAGTCACTAACGGAGAGGGCTTGAAGGTCTCCCACTCTTTTGATAGAAGTGAGTGTAGTCAGGAGGGACGTCTTTAGGGAGAGGGCACTGAGTTCAACTGACTGAAGGGGCTCAAAGGGATCTGTAGGGCTCAAAGGGATTTGCTTCCCAACCGATCTGCCTTCCACCAGGTCATGGTTAGCAGATATAGCAGCTACCTGGACCTTGAGTGTTGAAGCAGAAAGGTGCCTATCCAAACCTCCCTGGAGGAAGGAAAGCACTGAACTGATGCCACATCTCTGTGGGTCCACCCCCTGGGAAGAACACCAGTTTGTGAATTTGCGCCACCTGAGGTCATACAGCCGCCTGTTGGAGGGGGCTCTAAAGTGTAACAGAGTGTTTACCACTGTGGGTGGGAGATCTCTGAAGTCCTCCTGGTCGCATCCAGTAGGCCAGTAGGGGGCCACAAGCAGGACCTGCTCTCTGTCCTCCCTGACTTTGCACAGTGTTTGTGCAATGAGGCTCACTGAGGGAAACGCATACTGCTGTGGCAGTGAGTGGTTTCTGGTTTCGAAATGACTTTGAATGAACTGTCTGGGGGAGAAGTCTCCACACACCCTGAAGCAAAGTCTGTCGGGAGAGCACATCGGCTAACCGATTGAGTTCGCCCAGAATGTAAGTGGCTCGCAGAGTCTTGAGTCTGTGTTGACTCCAGAGGAGGAGATGGTGGGCAAGCTGTGACATGCAGAAGGAGCATACACCGCCCTGGTGGTTGATGTAGGCTACTGTCGCAGTGCTGTCTGATCAGACCAACACATGCTTGCCCTGAACCAAAGGTCGGAACCTCTTCAGGACCAAGAGAACTGTCAACAGCTCGAGGCAATTGATATGCCAGTGCAGCCGAGGGCCTGTCCAGACCCCCGAGGCTGTTTGCCCATTGCAAACAGCGTTGTGACCAAGATGCTTCTGGACAGTTGTTCTAGGGGAACTCCTGCCTGCAAAAACGAAATGTCTTTTCAAGGACTGAAGGTTTTGAGGTTTTGAGACATACTGGTGTCACGTTCACACGGTATGACCCTTGGTGCCTTGCCAATCTCGGGACTCGGGAATGAAGACAGGTCTCATGTGCATCAAGCACAGCGGCATGACTCCGGCTGAGGATGCATGTGCCCCAGGAGCCTCTGAAACGTTTTGAGGGCCAGCCTGCGGTGGGTCCTGAGCTGGTCTGGTAGGCGGCCATCCTCGATGCTGAGCAGGCGAGGGCTGCTACTTCGGGAGAGCGGGGTTAGGGCCCGGCACCCGTCGTGGCAGGATGTGTTTTATTGCCTCTGTCTGCTTCTTAACCGTGGAGAACTGCTGTTCAATGGTGTTGCCGAAGAGACCAGCCTGGCAAATGGGGGCGTCAAGAAAGCGTACTCTCTCAGCATCCCTCATCTCTGCCAGATTCAGCCAAAGGTGGCACTCCTGGACCACCATAGTGGACATCGCCCTCCCCAGAGCCTGCGTCGTGACCTTCGTGGCCCGGAGAATGTAGTCGGTCGCTGAGCGCAGATCCTGCAAAAGCTCTGAGCAGGAGCCCCGAATAACAAATCCAATCCATACTGAGACGAACGCCACTCAAATCCTCTCGCTCTGCACCAACGCACATCGCAGCCACCTCATACCCGGAAGTAGAAGAACCGGAACGGGAAGCAGTTGGTGTGAGCCGTGGCTTCTTTAAAAAAGAATATGGCTCACGAACGGAGTGCGCTCAGAGTCATGTCCTCAGAAGCAGAGCATCCACCCTCAGCGAATGCTGCTTCAGCATGTTCACAACCCAAACACTGAAGACAGCGATCGTGCCGATCGCTCTGGGACAGGTAGAAACCGCAACCAGAAGGACACGGATGGAAAGGCATTGTAAACACACAAACCAACCGTGTCAGCTCTTTTAGAGAAATTTGCTCTTTTATTTGAGAGGTAATCTTCTCTTCAAGTTCGCCGTTGAAGCACCCAGGGGACTCTCACTGCAGCAGGCTGAGTCTGAGAAGGAAGAGACCACTGTCTGTGCCATAGATCCAATGACGAAGAGGTGAGTGGTGCTGCTTCTGACAAAGAGACACTGCATTCGGCTCCGAAGAAATAGAATGAATGAGCAGATGCTGGCTACCCCCTCTTATACCCGGGTGTCCAGGGCGGGGGTTGCCATGAAAATTCCGCACACCAATTTTCATTGGCCTTTTCTCAAAGCTGCCAGACGTGTTTGGGCTCCCTAGAGCGACCCCTAGTGTCCTTCATTTTGAGTAAATGTAAACGGCAGAAGGGGAACACATCTTTATGTTGCAAAGGCAGAAAAAAAACTTATGACTTATGAGACAGTTCACAAAAAAATGACTTAAACATTGTTTGTTTTTTTGTTTTTTTGTTTTTTTAAACTGCTCAAAATGACTTATTTTAAGCTATATGAATGATATATATGATATTTGGTATTATGATAGATTAAAGTAAGGAGTAAACGTGTAGTTCCCCTACGTTCTCTCGAAGCTGCGTCGGAAACGCTATGGGAACGCCCCCGGCGAGACACCGTACTGAAGTGTGTGTAGAATCAGCCCAATGGAGACATGCCACGTCATGAGCGAGATGACGTAGCGATCCAGGAAGCATAAGAGCGCACCGGCAACACGCTCATTCAGCTTTTTGCTCTTCAGCGAGCGCGTCTGTGTGTGTCTGTGTCTGCTAGTCAGTCAGAAAACTCTGTTAGAGAAGCAAGACAATATCATGTCAAGTGTAAAAAAAAAAAAAAGAAGTGGCGAGCAAACGGCGTTACAGACGTTGTGTTTCTCCCTGCCCTCTCTATCTGGCAGAGGAGAACACACACGCTATGTGCGTCGCTTGTTTGGGTGCGGAGCACGCACAGTCAGCCCTCGAGTGGGCTGACTGTCATGACTGTGAGCTCTCCCGCTCCGCGTGCTCCGCCCCCGCCTGACCGTGTTCGATGAGACCGGTCAGGCTCGCGATCCCGCTGGCAGCGGTCCCGCTGTTGCCGAGGCACGGCGTCGGCTGTTGTCATGGGGATCGCAAGCGGATTTAGCGGAGGGATCCGAGACGGCTCGTCCTTATCTCGGTTCTCACCCGCTGGATCCGCGGCTCCCTCTCAGGGTTCGGAAGCATGCAGTGCGGTTTCTTCCTCCCAGAGAGAGAGCCTGGGGCTTCATCTATCTTTCTCTGAGGAGGTTGATGTGATGAGCGTCAAAACTGAGGAGACTGTGAACTCGCCCCACAATCCCTTGTATATGAGGAGCTTGTGGAGGCTGATTTGTGCCAAAAACAAACAAACAAAAAAAAAACAAGCAAATTACATGAATACTATCTGCGTGTTCATTCACAGCCTTCACACCGGGGCCTTCCTTTTCCCCCTGATCTCCACACTGAGGTGTCGAGATTGTGGGAGAATCCTTATTTGTCCTGACTCGTCGGCCCTACTGTTTACATATTCCATATGTTGTGGAGCTGGATGAGTAGAGATATGGGGTGATGCCAGTGGTGGAGCAGACGCTTGCTAGCTATCTCTCCCCGTCTTCAGCATTGTCCCTGAAGGCCCCGAAGCTTCCCACCAAGGCTCTAACCTAACTTCTGCTTTGGTTGAGAATGCTTATATGGCAGCAGGTCGGGCTGGTTTATGTCTGCACACTATGTCAGTGCTGTGGGCCAACCATGCTGACCTGCTAAGGGTTGCTGAGCGAGAGCAGCCCAGGCCATTAAGCTCCTCATATCACCAGCGTTCCCAGCTGCTGCCCGTCAATGGTACGGCACAGGAATGCTCGTTCCCTCTAAGGAGGGTGCTAGAGGGGATAAATCGGTCACTTCCTGCTGGTTATCCACATCAGGACACCGAGCTAGAACCTCTAGCAGATGCCAGCCCTGAGGGGCATTCTCAAGTCAACTGACCCTGAGGGCAGCCCCCCCCCTCAAGGAGGGATGGTGTACACCTCATTATACGGTCCCCTTTCCTCCACGAGGCCCTCAGTGAGCCTCGCTGATGTCCCTGCCACCTCCGGTGCTTCAGGGCTCAGTAGGTTCCACGGAGTGAGCCGCTCTGTTGCCGCCCGGAAAACGGTACGGCACGAGTGTGCTCGTTCCCCCTAGGAGAAGCCAGCCCCGAGGGGCTGGTTCCTCCATGCCAATTAAACACTCTGGCTACACCAGAGGCCAGCCTCGAGAGGCTGGTTCCCTTAGTAGACTTTCTGGCAGTGTGGAAGCTTCTGCCGAATATCTCACAGTGGGTCCTGCAGACTGTAGAGAGAGGTTACAGAATTCAATTTGATTCTCGTTCGCCTCATTTCTCAGGGGTTCTGCCCACACTCGTGGGCCCACAGCAGGCTCTGGTGATGGAACAAGAAGTAGAGACTCTCTTGTGGAAGGAGGCCATCGAGGTGGTCCCTCCTCTCGAACGAGAGTCCGGGTTCTACATTCGCTACTTCATTGTTCCAGAGAAGGATGGAGGGTTGCGTCCCATCATAGATCTGCGTCTTTTGAACCGCGCCATCAAGCGGTTTTGGTTCAAGATGCTGACTATAGCTCAGATTGTGACACAAATCAGGTCCGAGGACTGGTTTTTCACCATAGATCTGAAGGACGCATTCTTCCATGTCTCCATCCTTCCACAAAACAGGAAGTTCCTGAGGTTTGCTTTCAGGGGCAAAGCTTACCCGTATCGGGTTCTTCCTTTCGGCCTATCACTCTCACCCCCCACTTTCGCCAAGTGTGTGGATGCTTCCCTGGCTCCTCTGCGACTCCAGGGCATCCGCATACTGAATTACATCGACAACTGGCTCATTCTAGCACAGTCGAGGCAGCAGGCGATTCGGCATTGAGATGCCGTCCTCGCCCACATGAAAGAGTTGGGGTTAAGACTAAACACCAAAAAAAAAAAAAAAAAAAGAGTGTGCTTTCTCCATTTCAGAGGACCACTTATCTAGGCGTGGTGTGGGATTCGACGACGATGCAGGCACGTCTGTCTCCTGCTCGTATCGAGTCGATCTTCACAGTAGTCGAGAGTGAAAGAAGGCCAGTCACTCACTGTCAAACAGTTTCAGAAACTGTTGGGTCTGATGGCAGCAGCTTCCAACGTGATACCTTTTGGACTGTTGTACATGAGACCCCTGCAGTGGTGGCTCAGGACCAAGGGGTTCTCCCCGAGGGGAAACCCGCTTCGCATGATCAAGGTCACGCGGCAATGCTTACGTGCCTTAGACATGTAGAAGAAACCCTGGTTCCTGTCTCAAGGCCCAGTGCTGGGGGCTCCTTGTCGTCGCGTAACGCTAACGGCGGACTCAATCACGGAGCAGACATCCTGTCGAGAAAGGGGCTGAGGCCCGGGGAATGGAGACTCCACCCTCAATCGGTGGAGCTCCTATGGAAGGAGTTCGGCCAGGCGGAAGTGGACATGTTTGCGTCTCGAGAGACGACACACTGCCCGCTCTGGTTCTTCCTCGCGCATCCAGCCCCATCGGGGTTGGATACCATGGTGCAGACGTGGCCGAGGCTACGTCTGTACGCCTTCCCCCCCGATTGCTCTGCTCCCGGGAGTTCTGGAGAGAGTACGCCAGGACAGGGTCAGTCTACTTCTGGTAGCTCCGTTCTGGCCGGCCTGAATATTGTTCTCGGACCTGATGTCCCTTCTAGACGGTTCTCCCTTGGAGATTCTGCTTAGAAGGGACCTCCTCTCTCAGGCAGGGGGCACCATCGTGCACCCCCGCCCGGAGCTGTGGAAGCTGTGGGTGTGGCCTCTGAGGGGGCACACCTCATAGCTTCCGGTCTCTCAGCTGAGGTTGTTGAGACTATTCTCCAGTCCAGAGCTCCCTCCACAAGGAAGCTGTACGCCTTGAAGTGGAGACTCTTCACTTCTTGGTGCGGACAGTGGTTGCAAGGTCCAGTCAACTGCCCAATTGGTACAGTTCTGGAATTCTTGCAAGGTGTACGTGGCGGCCTTGAGTGCTTACCACACCTTTCAGGATGGGCAATCTATTGGGGAAAAACCCATTGGTCATTCTCTTCCTTCGTGGCGCGCTGAGGCTGAGGCCTGTGCAGCGCAACAAGGTTCCCACCTGGGACCTGTTAGTGGTTCTGGAGGGCCTCTGCGGAGCTCCCTTCGAACCCATTCAGGAGGTTCCAGTCAAGTTCCTGACACTTAAGACTCTGTTCCTCCTCGCCATCTCCTCCCTCAAGCGGGTGGGAGACCTGCAGGCACTTTCTGTATCATGCCTGGAGTTCGCTCCGGGCATGGTCAGGGCATTTCTCTACCCCAGGCTGGGGTATGTTCCGAAAGTGCCTACAGGGGCACCAGGTCCCGTTGCGCTGCAGGCCTTCTGTCCTCCGCCTTTCCAGGAGGCGGGTCGAGAGAGACTGAATCTGTTGTGTCCAGTTCGAGCACTGGACGCATATGTCCACAGAGCTGCCCTGTGGCATAAAGTAGATCAGCTCTTTGTGTGCTTTGGAGGGCCGAGGAAGGGTTCTTCGGCCACCAAGCAGACCATAAGTAGGTGGGTGGTCGAGGCCATCTCACTTGCTTATGAGTCCTCGGGTCACCCTACACCGTTAGGGGTCCGAGCACACTCGACCCGGGGTATGGCGGCCTCCAAGGCCTTTCTCCTGGGGTTGTCCCTGAGCGACATTTGTGATGCGGCGGGCTGGTCCTCTCCGCATACATTTGTCCGCTTTTACAATCTGGACATTCCATCTACCCCAGGTGCTTGAGTCCTCGCCTCCTGATGTGCATTACTCACACAGCTGGGGGGGGCTCACTCGTATGGCGCAGTTGGTATTCTCGTTCCCATAGCGTTTCCGACGCAGCTTCGAGAGAACGTAGGGGAACGTCTCAGGTTACGTATGTAACCATGGTTCCCCAAGGGAACGAGAAGCTGCGTCTCGTTGCCATACTCCTGGCACCCCTGCACGTGCTCGCTTCGAGGCAAGCTGAATGAGCGTGTTGCCGGTGCGCTCTTATGCTTCCTGGATCGCTACGTCATCTCGCTCATGACGTGGCATGTCTCCATTGGGCTGATTCTACACACACTTCAGTACGGTGTCTCGCCGGGGGCGTTCCCATAGCGTTTCCGACGCAGCTTCTAGTTCCCTTGGGGAACCATGGTTACATACGTAACCTGAGACGTTTTTCAGAATGTAACTCTGAAGTAAGCTGAGAAACGCAGACAAACAGATGTGGGAATAAAAAAAAAACATTCTCAGACGACAGCTAATTAACAGATTATTTTTCCAAAATAGAGAAGCTGGACATTATTAGAAAAAAGAAAATAAGATAGAAGGAGACAGGAGACAGGCATATGGAGATGCCAGATGCCATATGGATGGTGACTCTGCTATTTCAGTGCATGTTGATCACCACACCTGCTGGCACTATGTTGCAGGCAATGAAAGCTACTTAAGTACTTAGTCGCAATCTGGTCATTACTGTTTTAACAAAGCTTAGATATAGTTTCAGGATTTATCATAGTTCATCGGCTTTAGAAAAGCAGAGTGTCTGTTCAATAACATTATTCTTCCTTGCAAGAAATGTAGCAAATAAAGTGTTAAAATGGGGCTTTGCTAATGCTATTTGGTCAGGCATCTGTTCATGTTCATCAGTCATTTTCCTATGTGAGATTAATAGGGCTGCCATAAACTGCCAGCCAGAATAATTAAATAATAAAAAGTTGTTCACAGACATCCCAGCACTCAGTCCAGTTGTTAGGTAAAAGGTCTGTTGAATTATTTGTTAAATATAACGAATAATAATGTGTCTGATAATAGATCATCCAAAACTATTGTCCATAAATATTGTCATAATCTCATTTAATTTTACTTAAATTCTTATTATATTTTAACATGGAAATTATTAATTATTAATTTTACACATTAAAAATGGCAAAATTGCTGGATAAAGTTTAAAACTTTAGCGAAAAAAAAAAAAAAAAAAAACAGTTCCTTCTAGTGCTAGTTAGTGTTTTTGCGATAAGACATAAGCATGCATAGTAATGACTGTCCAGATCAAAGATTTTTCCAGTGTATTAACCACGTGAGAGCTGCAAAATCCATAATTTAGTCAGTTAAATCTGAAAAAAAAGTTACTTTCATTGCATTGTCATTTGTTGTGCCTTCAAATCTTCTGACAATGGAAATGTACTGAATCCTTTCAAGAACATCCTGTTTTAGAGAGTGCAAGTTGACCTCTGTGTTACATAAGAAAGACACTTTCTTTAACCAGGCCAGTGGAACATTTTGATGAAGTTCCTGGAGGTGTTCAACAGTTGTGATCACTATCGGATGAAAAAGGAAAGATAGAAGATATAACAAGATATTGCTAAAATAAAATCCCATCAACCTATCAATTACAGACCTACAGAGACTATTAAGGTTTTTCACTCTAAAAGAGGTTGGAATAAAGGTCAGATGTGGATGTGTTTTCTTTTCTGTGCAAAACTCCACTATGTGTTTTAGACACCAAGTCCTTGCTGGACTTTATTTGTATATGTTGTTGACCAGCTAAACAACACATATACAAATAGTAGAATAACAACATTTTGCTAACTGTTTTTAAATTATCATTTAAGCACATAATATAGCAATATTTAATTATACTCTAATAGATGTTTTGCTGCCCCAGTCAAATAACTCCATCAAGACCTCATTGCAAATAGTGAGCATTGTAATTTGGAGAAACAGGAAATTACACAAACCAGCCACTAAACTGTGTGCTTCAACTATTGATTTTCTTAAAAAAAATAACAGACAAATAATACACATTTAGATCAATGCAGACCTTTCATGAGTAGAGTGTCAGCAAGCCAAATTTACAAGTACAAAAAATGTTGAAGGACAGCCAGTAATTATCAGCTGGATGAAGACTCATAAGATCATAGTGTACTTTAAAACTGGAAAATAAATCCATCTCCTCAAATGCATTTTATATTTTTACAAGATGAAGCAACCCTGATATTTTAGCTTGTTTCTACAAGTCTTTGAGGTATTTTGTCACAACTCAATGGGACTTGTGTTTCATGGGGGATGTGTTATACATCTACATATAATTGCGCAAGGAACAACATGAAAATAAGTCTTCATTAATCACTAATCTGCCCCTGTGATCATAATTTCTGTAACAATTAAATAAAAGTGGTAGTCATTTTTTGCATGTATGGGCATGTTTTTGACACATTTTTCCAATGAATTGATGATGTTTGTAGAACATTACTGTGCAGTATGTTCTGTGTGAGCAATGAGTATGGAAAATATTCAAAGATACACATACAATAAATTAAGGACAACCAACTGTAATATCTGTGTTTGGTGTGGATTATATGTATTTGTCTGTCATGTGTGAGAATAATTAGAGCTGTGATTTTCAGTCTGTACTATATCAGTAATCAACCTGCCCAATAATTCTCAGCATGAAATGAAATCATATACTTTGATCTGAAATAAGCACTAACTTTGACTGATGACAAATTAAGCATGCCCTGCTGTGTGAATTACTTGACTTCCAAATCACCTGCATTTTGCCAGAAAAATTACAAAGAGCTATTTATTTTATTTTTATTTATTTATTTATTTATTTTTGTATTTCTTGACACCTGTCTCTGGGAAACTGATGTTGTTCTGTTTTTGCTGTGGATATACTTCTATATTCTGTTTGCCAGCCAAGATGTTGTTTGAATATCTGAATATGCAATATGATCAAAACAGATGAAGTAGATTGTAGAATGGTGTCTTATAAATTGCGCCAACTATGGGTAAAGAATTAATCATTATTAGAGGCCAAGCACCGAAGGTGCGAAGGCACCTATTGTATTCATTTTATTCCACTTCTTGCTTTTTAAAACATTTTAACTTGTCCAACTCTGCTTTCCATGCTTGCTTAGCTCCTTATTTTGGCCCTTTAATTGCTGCTTGCATTATCATGTTACATATCATTCAGTTGTTACTAGCATATGCAGTGCACTGATTTGTATTTTTTTAAACACTTTTTGAGATCAAATTAAGACCATGCAGGGTATTATTGTATGATGCATACTGTAAAATGTGCAGTAGCATATAAGCCAAAACACACACACACACACACACACACACACACACACCTCAAATCATCTAAAAGGTTCCAAGAAGAATATGAAAATGAAAATAAACTAAACCCTGTCAAAGGCAGTAAATTCATGGTGGTCAAGGACTGACAGCTTTAGTACATCAGAAGGACATCAGAAATATAGCTTTTTTGCATTTGGGTTATTGTACAATGTGCAATTTACCTCACATCCCTTAAATAAAGACACCTGGTGAAGACACCTGGTGCCTAATCAGCTAATTAACTCAAAACACCTGCAAAGGCCTTTAAATGGTCTCTCAGTCTAGTTCTGTAGGCTGCACAATCATGGGGAAGACTGCTGACTTGACAGTTGTCCAAAAGGCGACCATTGACACCTTGCACAAGGAGGGCAAGACACAAAAGGTCATTGCAAAAGAGGCTGACTGTTCACAGAGCTCTGTGTCCAAGCACATTAATAGAGAGGCGAAGGGAAGAAAAAGATGTAGAAAAAAGTGTACAAGCAATAGGGATAACCGCACCCTGGAGAGGATTGTGAAACAAAACCCATTCAAAAATGGAGAGGAGAGGGATATAATCCACATTGCTTGAGGTCCAGTGTAAAGTTTCCACAGTCAGTGATGGTTTAGGGTGCCATGTCATCTGCTGGTGTTGGTCCACTGTGTTTTCTGAGGTCCAATGTCAACGCAGCCGTATACCAGGAAGTTTTAGAGCACTTCATGCTTCCTGCTGCTGACCAACTTTATGGAGATGCAGATTTTATTTTCCAACAGGATTTGGCACTTGCACACAGTGCCAAAGCTACCAGTACCTGGTTTAAGGACCATGGTATCCCTGTTCTTAATTGGCCAGCAAAATCGCCTGACCTTAACCCCATAGAAAATCTATATTTTCTATTGTGAAGAGGAAGATGTGATATGCCAGACCCAACAATGCAAAAGAGCTGAAGGCCACTATCAGAGCAACCTGGGCTCTCATAACACCTGAGCAGTGTCACAGACTGATCGACTCCATGCCACGCCACATTGCTGTAGTAATTCAGGCAAAAGGAGCCCCAACTAAGTATTGAGTGCTGTACATGCTCATACTTTTCATGTTCATACTTCTTAGTTGGCCAAGATTTCTAAAAATCCTTTCTTTGTATTGGTCTTAAGTAATATTCTCATTTTCTGAGATACTGAATTTGGGATTTTCATTAGTTGTCAGTTATAATTATCAAAATTAAAAGAAATAAACATTTGAATATATCAGTCTGTGTGTAATGAATGAATATAATATACAAGTTTCACTTTTTGAATGGAATTAGTGAAATAAATCAACTTTTTGATGATATTCTAATTATATGACCAGCACCTGTGTATGTGTGTGTGTGTATATATACACTCATCGGCCACTTTATTAGGTACACCTGTCCAACTGCTCGTTAACGCAAATTTCTAATCAGCCAATCACATGGCAGCAACTCAATGCATTTAGGCATGCAGACATGGTCAAGACGATCTGCTGCAGTTCAAACCGAGCATCAGAATGGGGAAGAAAGGTGATTTAAGTGACTTTGAACGTGGCATAGTTGTTGGTGCCAGACGGGCTGGTCTGAGTATTTCAGAAACTGCTACACCAAAATTGGACAATAGAAGACTGGAAAAACATTGCCTGGTCTGATGAGTGTGACATTCGGATGGTAGGGTCAGAATTTGGCGTCAACAACATAAAAGCATGGATCCATCCTGCCTTGTATCAACGGTTCAGGCTGGTGGTGGTGGTGTAATGGTGTGGGGGATATTTTCTTGGCACACTTTGGGCCCATTAGTACCAATTGAGCATCATGTCAACGCCACAGCCTACCTGAGTATTGTTGCTGACCATGTCCATCCTTTTATGACCACAGTGTACCCATCTTCTGATGGCTATTTCCAGCAGGATAACGCGCCATGTCATAAAGCGCGAATCATCTCAGACTGGTTTCTTGAACATGACAATGAGTTCACTGTACTCAAATGGCCTCCACAGTCACCAGATCTCAATCCAATAGAGCACCTTTGGGATGTGGTGGAACGGGAGATTCGCATCATGGATGTGCAGCCGACAAATCTGCAGCAACTGCGTGACGTTATCATGTCAATATGGACCAAAATCTCTGAGGAATGTTTCCAGTACCTTGTTGAATCTATGACATGACCGATTAAGGCAGTTCTGAAGGCACTAGGTACTAGTACTAGTACTAGTAAGGTGTACCTAATGAAGTGGCCGGTGTGTGTGTGTGTGTGTGTGTATATATATATATATATATATATATATAATGTATATTATGTATGTATGTATGTATGTATGTATGTGTTTTTTTTTTTTTTTGGATGAAATCTGGTAGCTTTTTGACTGTCCCATTGACTGCCAAGTAAATAAAACTGTCAAGGCCCAGAAATGTATGAAAGACATTGTCAAAATAGTCCATCTGCCATCAGTGGTTCAACCATAATTTTACGAAGCTATGAGAAAACAAATGACTTTAGTCAACCAATCGTCTCATCTATGTCGTTTTTGGAAAGTAACCCGTAAAAGGTTTGATCGTCTTCGGAACACAATTTAAGATATTTTGGATGAAGTCTGGTAGCTTTTTGACTGTCTCATTGACTGCCAAGTAACTTAAACTGCCAAGGCCCAGAAACGTATGAAAGACATAATTTTACGAAGCTACGAGAATACTTTTTGTACGCAAAGAAAACTAAAATAACGACTTTAGTCAACAATTCGCCTCCTCTGTGTCACCGTAACACCATTTTGGCAAGTATCTACTGGACGTAAACAACGTACGCTGTTCTGTATCAGCCACAAAACACAGATATGTTTTCTACATGTATTTACGTTATGATTCGAACAAAAACAGCACATCCGTGTATTGTGGCTGTGATACAGAACAGCGTACGTTGTTTACGTCCAGTGGATACTTACCAAAATGGTGCTACGGTAACATAGAGGAGACGAATTGTTGACTGAAGTCGTTATTTTAGTTTTCTTTGCATACAAAAAGTATTCTCGTAGCTTCATAAAATTATGGTTGAACCACTGATGGCAGATGGGCTGTTTTGACAATGTCTTTCATATGTTTCTGGGCCTTGGCAGTTTAAGTTACTTGGCAGTCAATGGGACAGTCAAAAAGCTACCAGACATCCAAAATATCTTAAATTGTGTTCCGAAGAGGATCAAACCTTTTACGGGTTTGGAACGACATTGGGGTGGAGTAACCCTTTAAGACTGGAGTAACAGCTGATGACAATTCAGCTTTGCATCACAGGAATAAATTATATTGTAAAGGATATTAAAATAAATAAATAAAAAAAAAAACATTATTTTATATTGTAATAACATTTTGCAATATTACTTTTTACAGTATTATTATTGTTATGTTTTTATTATTTTTGATCAAATAAATGCAGCCTTGATGAGCATAAGAGACTTCTTTAAAAACATTATTTCTTTAACAATTTGTATCCATTCACCAAGTGAGGGTATCCTGCTTATACCAGTGCCTGGTAATGCTCTTCTTACATGCAACAGTTAATACACAATGTCTGCAAAATGTCCTAGATACAATATTATGAAATCTATTGGTATTTCATATCCTAAAATCTTTTTAAACTTAATTCAAAAGAAACTTTAAACAATTTTACATTGTTTTACATTGAATTACATGAACATGTAATTCCCCTAATTATCTTTCCCATTTTTGCTTACTGTAGCTAGATTAATCTTTTTTTTTTTTTTTTCTCCCTCAGGGCCTAGCAGAAGATGAAATTATTTTAGGATTATTCTTTGTATAGAAATCAATTATCAGTTTTACTCATTTATTTAATTCTGTACTGCCCATTCTTTAAAAAAAATTTGAAAAAACTTTTCATTTGTTCTTGTGTAACAAAAGTGCACAATTCAGTTAAATCTTTATTTGCCCATCTCCTGAAACCTGCATCAAGAAGCCCTAGTTTAAAATTATGATCTAATGCCACACATCTCAACAATATAATCAGATTTTTTAGGCTATACTGTTCAACTAATTTAAACCACACCTCAAGTGTGGTAACTGCTATTTGATATAGGGTATTTTTAGGGCCAAGACATTTTCTTTGTCACCTAAAAGACACTGTATAGGCAAACCCTGTTTTGTATGTTCTGTATTTTTCAATTTAGATGTATAACAAGGGTCATACCAGCAAACACAAGACCTAACTTGTGCTGTGTAAAAATATTTCAGTAGATTTGGCAAGCCTAGCCCTTTGTTTTGCTGGCTGCAATGTTGTATATTTTATTCAAGGTTTTTTCCCTTCCCAGACAAATCTCGAAATTGTCTTGTCCCAAGCCCTGAACTGAGTCTTAGGAATCATTACTGGCAAAGCCTGGAAAAGATGCAGTAATCAGTAAACAATTTCACAACCTCTACACTGTAAAAAACAATTTGTTGAGTCAACTTAAAATGATTCATTACCTGGCTGCCTTAAAATTGTAAGTTCAGTCAACTCAAAGAAGTTTAGTCAACTTGAAATGTTAAGTTGTACTAAGTAACAACTTAGATATTTGAGTTGATTCAACTTAAAATTTTAAGGCAGCCAGGTAACAAATTGTTTTAAGTTGACTCAGCAAATTGTTTATTATTATTATTATTATTATTATTATTACTGTATAGAGGTTGTGAAATTGACAAATAAAATGTTAAAATCTGAGCTTTTGAAACATTTATTTTATATCCAGTTAACTTACTATACTCTAACAGTAAGTTCATAAGTACAGTGAGAGAAGTTCCATGCTCCCTAAGATAGGTAATTACATCATCAGCAAACAACCCAATTACATGAAGTTCTTCTCCAGTTCTTATCCTAATTAAGTTCTCATTTTGTCTAACTGCTTGAGCCAAAGGCTCAATGTAAAGAGCAAAAAGTGTAGAGCTCAAACAACAGCCCTGTTGTTTGGTACCCCTATATAGGTTAAGTGTGGCACAATTGTCACATTTCCATTTACCTTAATTCTGGCTCTTGGTCGACTTATGTCATGGGGTCTCGCTTGGGAGCCCCAGTCACCTCTGAGCTTAGAAGAAAATGCATGCCAAGCCACTCCCCTGAACATATGTTTTTTTTTTAATGATTTTTGCTTCGTGAGCTGTTACTACAAAGAAGAAAGAAGAAGCTTTTCATCGCTGCAGGAGTTTCTTGGCTGTGTAGGAGAACCTCCCTTTCAGCGGAGAGATTGCCATGCTGCGCACAGATAAATGCTGCGGTCTTCCCCCTGGGCAATCTAGCCTAAAATAGCAATTTCCTACAGCATACACAGTTGCTGAGAGTGTCTTTTGAGATGTCTTACTGAGTTGTCTTTCCAGTAGTTTCCTTATCCCTTATGACGGACACAATCTCTGTCTTACATGTCTGGGCCATGAGCGTGTTGAGATGGCACTTGTGGATGGTCCATGCCTACGCTGCGAGTGCATGCCCATTGTTAAGCTTGGGTCACGGCTCTCATTCAATATGAGTCTGCCCTTGCGCTTTAACCAGTTGTACTCTGGTGCTGCATTGGTTAGAGACTAGGGAGACCCAAGGGTTACAGCCAGGAATGCTTCGTCAGGCCAGCCCCCACAGAGGTCCGACTCCTCTCATTGTACCCATGCCCGCAAAACATAGCCACCTGGGTGAACCGTCCATGCCTCTCACCCAAAGTGAGAGGTAAGCCGTTGTCAGCTCTGGCTGCCGGGGCTTGTAGCGCTGGGGGCCAGGTCGCCTCTGTCTGCATGCCATAGCCATCCTGCAAGTACACCAGGTCATGGCACGAGGGTAGTTCTGACTCGAGGTTGATGCAGGAGCTATGTATGGTGACTGACTTCGCTCCATGGGCGTTCAAGGTCACGCCGCAGTCTCTCTGTCAGGTGATGTCCACCATTGTGGTCCAGGAACACTATCTCTGGCTGAACCTGGTTGAGATGCGTGACACTGACAAAGTTTGCTTTCTCCCCGTCAGACATGGGACATAAAATGTTTATTAATTTGTTTTGCCAGAGCTACTCTGCTTATACTAAAAGTTCTTTATACAGTAAGATGGCACAGCTTGAAAAAGAGATACTTCAACTTAATATTGAAGGGGACGTTGCTGGTACCACTGAGTCATTGGAACATAACAAATTTCTTTTGCGGAATCTATTGGAGGAAATAGCCTAGGAGATGCTTATTCACGTAAGATTTTTAACTTTTAATAGTATGGATGCTCCTACATCTTTTTTCTTTGACCTGTGGATAAAAAGATTTTAGGGTGTCTTTTATTTGTGTACACTCACCATATCAACAAAACTTTGTGCTGTTTTTAAATAAAGAAAATATACAGAGTGTCTTCTCAGTCTCTATGAAAAACCATTTGAAACGTGTCAATGATATTCAAGCTCTGCAATTATATTACAACCAGGCATAAGAGATGTATCTTTAGAAAGCTCGATATGTCGACTTTTAAATGAAGTCTTACCCAAATCAAATATTCTGTGTTAAAGTAATATGTATGAAACCAATGCGATGTCCTGTTTTCCCCCTCTGCTTCATTATCTCTTAATCTGATCACACCCATGCCCACACTTACTGTGTGCTCAAACTGTGAGCTCCCAGAATACTCATGATGTGGTCACAATGTGAGGTCACAGTGAGCTAAAAGTGTAACCGCACAGTGCATTCACTGTGTGCTCATACTATGATCAATGTGAGGTCACAGTGCACTCACTGCGTGTTTATATTGTAAGCTCAACATGTGAGACCACTGTCATGTCATTGTGTTAAACTCATTCTGTTGTGAGTTAACAGTGATGTAAAAGTTTTCTAATATTGGTCAGTAATATCACAAACATGTAGAATTTCATCTTTAATTTCCTTCAAAGTATTTCTACAATTTCAGTTTCCTTGTTTATTTTTATATTTTATTTATTTTTAGTTTGGTGTTGACATTTGGCAGAAACATTTCAATTTGACATATACATTCTGCTTCTGGTGATGTTTTGGTGACTGGACTTTGGTTTTTGGTGAACTTCTATTTCTTTGTCCCTGTGAGGGACCGAGAGTCAAGGCAAATAGTTCACGAGTCTAATTCTTCACTTTTGAGGATTTTTATTAACCTCCCAGATAAACAAGCCATAAAGTAAGCAAAAAAAAAAAAACAACTTGAGAAGAAAATAAAAACCCAAGGGATTCACCATTGGTGCCATGACAGAGACTAACTCGCTTAAAGAAAAAATCCACTTATAAAGAAATGGATAAATCCATCTTAACATCAAAGGGAGGAAACAAACAATTCTCATCTTAAAAAAAAAAAAAAAAAAAAAAAAAAATATTCAACATAAACAAATGGTCTAACATAGACATTTATAATAACAATAAATAAACTCAATTAATGAAATTATACTAAAGAAATACACACAAACTGATAAAGAATAGTAAAATGTTCGTTTCCAGATTTCCCCGCATCTGATCTGTAGACGTCATGCCTAGGCGGAACCAAATTTGCATAAGTTCCCTTCACCCGCCCGGACTCAAATCTTTGACGCACCGGCTTGCGCTCCAACAGCAGTCACCCGGTTAACTCAACACAAAAGAGAATGTTTGTTAACAGAAATTTACAGGTGAAAAAATAACTATTAGTTAAAAAATATGATAAAAAATAATGCATTTATGCTTCCACAAAACACGCACAAAACATGTATAGTAACTGAAATATGATTCTCAGTTATTAATGTAGTCTGCAATGATCTGATATGGGAAGTATAAAAATTACTGACTACAACCTAAAGCCAGGGACAAACTTAATGACTAGCTGAAACATTCTAAGACTGAACTGAACACACTTATCATTTTAAATGCTGACTGTAAACAACAGCTGAATGCACGTGGCTCTGAGACATTTAGGTGTAATCAGTTGTAAGTACCAAATTACATTCATAATAAGGCTTTGAGTTGTGTAGCGTGTACCTGGCTAATTTGCTAACATGGGGCCAGGCCACATTGCATATTGACATTATTAAATGAAAACCACTCACCATTTCTCCAGTGTAGAAATTCCACAGTCAACAGTCCATAAATCAACTGTACATCACAAGAGTGATGTTTGATTCTTCTTCTTCTTCTGTTTTAAGGTGGGCAGCACCAGCACTAAGATGCATTATCGCCACCTTCAGTGTTGGAGTGTAGTCCAATGTTTACCCATTTCATAAAAAAAAGTTGTTACACAAAAGGAGTTTACAAGGAGTTTATAAGGTCTATCTTTCTATATACTTTAGACATGTAGAACATCCCTGCTGAAAAAAAATGCTAAAACCAGCCTAGGCTGGCTGTCTTAGCTGGTTTAAGCTGGAAGTAGGCTGTAAAAGTGTCCAAAACCCCGCTAAAACCAGCCTGCTGACCAGCTAAAACCAGCCAATCAGCCTAGGCTGGTTTTAGCTGTTTGTTTTTTGTTTTTGTTTTTGTTTTTTTTAAAGCAGGAATATCTGTATGAATGTATGTAATGTGTGTTGTAGGTGCAAAACTTTTAGTAAACTTATCAAAGATGTAGATGATCTTATCCCCAGTGACCAATCACAGTACAAGGATCATTTTAACTCACAATGAGCTTATGCCTTACTCAGACTGTGAGGATCACAGTATGAGGATCGTTTTAACTCACAATGAGCTCATGCCTTACTCAGACTGTGAGGATCACAGTATGAGGATCATTTTAACTCACAATGAGCTCATGCCTTACTCAGACTATGAGGATCACAGTACGAGGATCGTTTTAACTCACAATGAGCTCATGCCTTACTCAGACTGTGAGGATCACTATATGAGGATCGATTGAACTCACAATGAGCTCATGCCTTACTCAGACTGTGAGGATCACAGTACAAGAATCTTTTGACCTCACAATATGCTCATGAATTACTCGCACTGTGAGGATCACAGTATGATGATCTTTTGACCTCAAAATGTGCTCATGCTTTACTCAGACTGTGAGGATCACAGTATGAGGATCATTTTAACTCACAATGAGCTCATGCCTTACTCAGACTGTGAGGATCACAGTATGAGGATCGTTTGAAGTCACAATGTGCTTACATACTACTCGCACTGTGAGGATCACAGTATGAGAATCGTGTGAGGGGGGCCGTAGCTAGGCTAAATCAAAATATTAAAATTGGGGATGGGGTGCGCAAAAGAAAATATTTTTTCGGAGGTAAGCGTTAAAACAATGCCCTGACCGCACAGTGCAGTCAAGAATAACTTAAAGAGGTTGGCAACAAAACTGGACGAGCTTTTGTCTCTTGCTACAGGTGAATCCTCGGCTGCGCGTTTTAAGTGTCAGTTCAATTGCACTTGTAATGTATATTTTTATTCGTTGTTACTAATTAAACGATCGAGTGTGAGACTGTTCTTTCATAAATCGCATACCTTTTATTCCTGAACTTTCTACTGTCTGTTATTGGAAACGAAAGCTACTGGTTGATGTCTCGGTCTTAAGTTTACACGCTTTTGGTCCGTGCACTAGATCTCGCCTAGAACTCGTGCTGTCTGTGGTAGTTTGGAAATCACTGAGGCTGTTTGTCCCTTCCATTGCTTTGGTTTTCACTATGTTACTGTGCTATTTCAGTAATGAATCCAGCATAAATATGTGGATGACATTCCCGAAACATTGCAGCGTGTGTGTGTCCGAAAACGAAAGTTGCATATAACTCTGAATGGGTTATAGTCAGTGGTGTGGTTCCTGAAGAAGTGGGCATACTCTTCGCATACATGCATAACTCTAATAAAATGGGTCGGGATTTCTCTGTGTTAGAGTTGTTTTTAACTTACTATTTTACGTATTCGTTTACTGGATCCTTTGACAGAAAAGTTAACGGGGTTTACTGCTATAGGACATTTCTGATCGTAAAAACCTGCTTATTTTTATTTGTAAGGTATTGTTTTCGTTATTATAAACTGATTCAAAGGTAATCAATCATAAATATTACCTTTTCCGCCTGCCCTAATATGCTTTCGCTTATGAATAGCAACATCTGCGGTGCGGGAGAAAGAGCGGGCGCAGGCGCATCAGGCGCAATCATCAAACATATTTCAAAGAAAGCCAGCGCCACGGTCCTGACCGCATTATCTCAACAGTGTCGGGATTGTGGCTAATGCAGGACACGAATGATGTGCGCAGGGGGTATTATTAGAAGTGGGTATACGCAAAGCCGACTGAAACCCTCCACTACATCACTGATTACAGTGCAACTCGCGCTCCCTTTAACTACAAAGCGTCACTCAACTTCACTGCGATCTCAGAAAGTTCCTTTATAAACAATTAAGGTCTCTAAAATACAAAACGAATCTCTAATTACATCGCATTTGCACTTAGTTAATGAGATGATTCACCAGCGCGCAAAACGAAACCAGGGCTTTCAGCGGTGAGTGCATTCTGACAAAAACGTTTCTAATTGGCCATTGCGTTCAAGAAATCAACAGATATGCATGTGATTGGGCTACATTGCTTAACCATGCAATAACATATTGGATAGCTTGCTTTCGTTTCGTTTTCGTATTTAGCAGCGTCTAGTACCCCGGGGCGGACATCTAGGATTCCATGATTCCTTTTTAAGATGGCATGAAATTTCCCTTATAACCAAAAGATGGCAGCAGAGGCTTAGTTATTGGCTGCAGCTGCCATTTAAACGCCCTAGTCTTGCTTTTCGATTCATTATAAAATTAGGGGGTCGTGGAGCTTTTGCTATGTTTTTGGGGGGGCCTTACCCCTCTGAAGTTTGGGAAGCTCTGGTTTAGATGATACAAAAGTAATGTCTAAGAATGCTTAGACCAAGCTTTACTGTGCAATGCTGTCTGCGAATATCTGCTCAAACATTTATAATGTGCTTAATAACAATTTAGTTTCTCAGATGTTGTTTTTGTACTGTGTGATAAATACAACATGTGTACATATCATATAATATCACATAGGCAATATTAGTGATTGCTAATGAAACAATAGAGTTGCTTCTGGCCTATCGACATGCTCAATGATTTATTCACTTATTTATTTATTTATTTATTTTAGTGACCAGATACAAATATTTGTTTATTTTTTTAAATAAATGATGTAAATAATTCTTTTATTTAGCAATAATGCTTGATCAAAAGTGATGTTTAGACATGTATAATGTTATAATGTTACGAAATATATCTGCTTGATCTAAATACTGTTTTTCTGAACTTTCTAGTCATAAAAGAAACATGGAAAAAAAAATCTATTACAGATCCTACTTTTTAAACTGTACTTTTGACTGATAGTGTACATACCTGTATATTTTCATTTTGAATCAAACACTAAGCTACAAGATCCAGTTCTCAAAAGTCTTGTGAACAAATGTTTTGTATGTGTTGTATGGCCTTATTTCAGTGACTTCAAAATTTTATTTTTTCACTAACCACGCATAAACGTTGCTTTCTCAAAAACACAATCATGTACATACATGCTGATCACATATTATTGTAACCCAGTTTGTTCTGAATACAGTGTTATCAGACTTTAGCCAGTGATGTGTTTTTAAGATACTGAAAAACAAGCACAAATGTCAGGGCTTATCAAAAGTTCGAAAGGACCCCAAAACACCCTCACACCCCAGAGGGTAAACATATTACTGGCTAAAGTCTGGTAACACTCCATTCAGCACAAACTGGGCTAGAATAATATGTGAGCAGCATGTATGTACATGATTGTGTTTTTGAGAAAGCAACATTTATGTGTGGTTAGTGAAAAACTAAAATTTCAAAGTCTACTAAAAACACTGAAATAAGGCCATAAAACACATACAGAACATTAGTTCACAAGACTTTTGAGAACTGGATCTTGTAGAGACTGGATCTTAGAGTTTTTGCTTCAAAATGATGTGAAAATGACTTTATTGTTCTCAGAAAACAATATATTGATGTCAATTTTCTTAGTCACTTTTTGTTTCGGAAAAGAATATGCAAAAAGGCGTAAATTATCATGAATAATGCTGAATAATTCTCTTCACACATGAGAAGACAAAGATATGCATAATGAGCTTTTCAGTCAGGTATGTGACAGAGAGAGAATTGCTACAAAAATGTAAGGACAAAAGACATTTATATTTTATTAGGAGTTTATTTAGAATATATTTAACTATCACACACAATAAGTTGAGATTCACTTACTTGCAGTTATTAGGAACCAACAAATAAATAAACAACACAAGAGTCATGATATTGTGGGTGCAATATCCGAAATATTCAAAACAGTGGCAGGAGACTTGAACGCAGGAAAACAGGAGACAGCAGAAACTGCACAAGAAAACAAATGGATGTGAGCATCACAATGATCTGACAAAGACAGAGGAAACATGGTAACATTATACAGGAAAAAGTTTTTGAACAGTAAGATTTGTAATGTTTGAGTAGATTTTTTTCAGGTTTCTTTTATGAATAGAAACTTTAGAAAAACAGCATTTAGAGTTAATTCAAGCAGAAATCTTTTGTAACATTATTCAAGTCTTTATCTTCACTTTTGATCAAGCATTCTTGCTAAATAAAAACATTATGTATATCATTTATTTTCCCCAAAAAATATTAACATACACTATATATTAAAAATAAACAATATATATACAATATATTAAAAATAAAGGTGCTTTAAAAAGGTTCTTCACAGTGATGCCATAGAAGAACAATTTTTGGTTTCACAAAGAACTATTCAGTCAAAGGTTCTATAAGTAGCAATATAATCTGAAGAACCTTATTTTGCCACAAATAACCTTTTGTGAAATGGAAAGGTTCTTCAGATGTTAAGGGTTCTTTATGGAACCATTTAGACAAAAATATCAATAATATTGCCTATGTGATATTGTATGATATTGTCACAAATCAGGCCTCTGTGGCTCCCTCTGATCGCCACCAGAGGGAACCATCCTCTGAGTATTGACTTTCAATTCAGACTTAATTTCCCATGATCTCGTACCTGGGACTGATCACCTGCCAGGTGTCAGCCATTACCCTCACCCCTTTAAAAGCCATGCTCATGCTCAGTTCAATTGCAAAATCTTACTCTTCTACTGTTTCAATAAAGCTGCAAATGGATTATAAATTAAAATTAAATGAAAATTAAAAATGGCACATTATTAATATTTGAACAGATATTTGCAGGCAGAGTATTGCACAGTAAAGCTTGCTCTTGTCACGCCCCTGGCCACTCCGGACCCAGAGCCCAGCCCACCATCTCCCCGCTGCGTGGAGCAACAGCCCGAGCCCACCGCTGACGGAGAGCCAGAGCCCCACGCGATCGACGAGCCATCGCCAGAGAGAGCGACAGAGCGGAGGATCGCCTCGGAGCCCGAGCCCAGTGTGTCAGACCAGGTGCGAGAGCCGGCTACAGAGCACGCCACGGTGGAGAACGCCACGGACAGCGAGAGCGCGGAGTGGAGCTCCGCCCACTGCACCAAGGCTGAGGGTGAGCTGATTATATATCTGGGGCTGCTTGAAATGGAAGAAGAACTAATTGACTGGGAAACTGAACTGGAGTTTGCCCTTTTCCTCCCTCCTTCGTCTCCGCTGGTCCCGTCCAGCCCTCCTTCATCTCCGCTGGTCCCGTCCAGCCCAGAAGTGGTTCCCAAAACTCCAGTGCACGCTCCTCAAGAGCACCCTCCAGTGTCCACTCCTCAAGAGCACCCTCCAGTGCCAGCGCCTCGTCGGCGCCCTCCAGTGTCCGCTCCTCAAGAGCACCTTCCAGTGCCAGTGCCTCGTCGTTGCCCTCCTGTGTCCGCTCCTCAAGAGCGCCCCTCCTACGTTCAACCCTGAAGATGCTCACAAAAACTGTCAGCCCCACGGCTCACCCTCAGCCCAACATCTGTGTGCTGGATTCGCCATGGGTCTGCCAGTCTCCATCGGCGTCATGGCTGGAGGATCCCTCATCCCTGCCTCCAGCCTTTGAGTCCCGGACTCCGCCTCGGCCCTTCGACCCGTCGGCTCCACCATGGCTCCTAGCTCCCTCCTCTCACCGTGGCCCATCAGTCCACCAGCTCCGCCGGGTTGCTCCGGCTCCACCGTGGCCTTCTGGATCCCCGTCTCCGCATCGGTCGCCGGTGCCATCTGTTCCGCCTTGGCCCTCCGGATCCTCCCCGTCGCCCTGGCCCATCGGCTCTGCCTCGGGCTCCTCCTCCACCTGCTCCGCCGCCGTCGGTCGGCCCCTTGGAGTCGTCAGCCCTTCCTCCACCATGGCTCCTCCCTCGGTCAGCTCCACCGGGGGCCATCATCATGGCTGTGGCCTGGGTCCCACCTGGCTCTTCCTCCTGCTCCGGATCCCTCTTGTCTCCTCCCTGGACTCCGTTTTTTGTCCTCTCCCTGGGTAGCCGTCCTACTCCTGAGCCTCCTCCCAAGTTTCTATCTGTTCCTGTTTGTGGCGCGAGGACGCGCCATCCGGGAGGGGGGGAGTACTGTCACGCCCCTGGACTGTTTTTGTTGTGTTTTCTTCCCCATGTGCTCTGTGACCTAGTTTCTGTCTTTCATTAATTGGTTAATTTAGTTCAGGCGTTTGTGATTATCTACCCTTTATAAGTTCCTCCCTGTCCTATGGTTTTTGTCCGGTCTTCAACTTCACGTCAGTGTGTAATCGCCTCCTGTGTGGTAAACCCTTCTTTGTGAATTATTAAATACCTATTGACATTCATCTTTGTGAGCCTGCGTGTTCCTATGCACACCCAAGTGTGACAGCTCTAAAGCATTCTTAGACATTACTTTTGTATCATCTAAACGTTACTTTTATATTGTAGCCTATTGTTTATGAAACAAAAAAACATCCTGACACCATACAGATGCAATGAAACTGCCTATCATATTTCAAAATATTGCACTCGATTGATTTCACACATTTAAGTCAGGAATTATAGTTTTGGAAAAGTCCAACTAGTAAATGCGTTCAAGTTTGTCACAACAACACATTACCTATTGCCATATGCATTATTTGCATTGTATAAAGGATATCCTCTGTTGGCTCTCACAATGCTTATACAATGCTTATTCCTGTCAGCGTTTTCTTCCAAAAACGAAAAGTATCTTGCGCCTCCACGTGGCTGTTTGTGATATCAATAGCGTGAACAGCGCATTGGCGTGGTCAAAATAAGAGATATTGAAGGAGGAAACAGGACATTGCGTTGGTTTCATACAAATTGCTTTAACACAGATTATTTGATTTCGGTAAGACTTACTTCATTTGGCTGCCCACTGCTCTGAGTGTGTTTTCATGGTGTGTGTGTGTTAACTACTGTGTGTGTGCACTTGGATGGGGTAAGTGCAGAGCACAAATTCCAAGCATGAGTCACCATACTTGGCCACATGTCATGTCACGTCCTTTCCCTTTTCCTTTATTTAAAAGTTGACATATCAAGCTTTCTAACGATATCTCTCTCATGTCTGTGTGCCATGTAATTGTGGCGCATGAGTTCATAATGGTGACGCATTTCAAATGGTTATTCACAGAGACTGAGAAGATTGACAGGACACCCTGTTTATTTTCTTTATTTAAAAACCGCACAAAGTTTTGTTGATATGGTGAGTGTACACAAATAAAAGTAGACCCTTTACAGATTCAGGTGATGTCTCTTATTCAGATTCAGGTGATGTCTTTTATGTCTCCATTCAAAATTGATGGAGCAGTTTAAGTTCTTTTTGCTGTCATCTAGAAAAAATGCATATCGCCGGTGCCTCCGTTAACCCCAGGAGGTTAACTAATAGAATTAAACTCTACATTTCCTCAGTGATTCATGCAGATCAGTCATACTGCATTCCAGGAAGGACTATTTTTGCTATTTTTTTTGTTTTGTTTTGTTTTGTTTTTTGATTCAGGACTTGATTTCTTTCTTAACATCCGTTTTGTCTCCTTGGACCAGGAGAAAGCCTTTGATTGGATGGATCACGGATTCCTATTTAAGTGCCTTGAGGCTCTTGGTTTCGGTCCATCTATTATTGCCTATATAAGACTTTTGTATACTGACACATATAGCATGCTGAAAATTAATGGTACTCTTACAAGACCTTTCAGAGTAAGCAGAGGCATAAGGCAAGAGTGTGGTCTTTAAGGAATCCTATATGCCATTGCTATTGAACCTTTATTGGTCAAACTAAAAAACAAGCTAGGTGGCATATCAATAGTGTGTCCATCTACTCCAGACTTAACAACTGCCAAACTTAGTGCCTACACTGATGATGTTACTGTTATCATTAGATCTGCTCAGGATTTTATTGATTTGAGAATATATTTGGAGGTTTATCAGAAAGCCTCCTCCTCTCAAATCAACTGGCAAAAGTGTGCATCCTTTTTAATGTTGTTGTTTACTGTTCTTGGAGTCTGGAAGGTTTTAAAATGCTTGGAGTTCTTCTTGGGACAGATCAATATATTCAGAAGAACTGGGATGGTATTTTTGAAAACGTTTACAAAGAACGTTTACAAAGATGGAAATGGATTATGTCTCAATTGTCATATAGAGGAAGAGTGCTCATAATTAACAACTTTGTAGCTTCCATGATGTGGCATCGCCTAAACTTGCTTGACCCACCAAAAGATTTGTTGCAATGTCTGCAGATAACTTTTGTTGATTTTTTTCCTGGGATGGCTACCATTGGCTTCCCCCTGCAGTCCTTTATTTGCCAGTGAATGAAGGGGGCCAAGGGTTGATTGATTTGGCAGCCAAGGTTAAAGCTATGATGTTAAAGACAGACCAAAACTTATTCTACCCTGTGGATTTTAGGCCTTGGGTGTCGTTTGGTCTGGCTTTGCTTAGAACTTTTGGTGGGTTCTGTCTTGATAGGTAATTATTTCTAATGTCTTTCTATGATGGGAATTTTTCAACTAATGCGAAAGTTTATAATTCTGTGCTAAACTTTTGGAAAGATTTTAAACTGATTAGACAATCATTTTGAAAACAATGAAAATGAAAACAATCATTTTGGCATTGAAGAACCACTGTTTTATAACTCTCTTCTAGGACATAATACTAGTACATCTAATATAATTAGTAAAATCTTTACAGAAAAAAGATTGACCAAAGTTTCAGACTTGGTTAACACTGTCTAAAACATGGAGGTCAGTGGCGGACATTTTGCAGTCAGGCTGGTTTTAGATCAGTCAGGATTGTAGAGAAGCTCATAGGTGTGTTGAAAGCAGCTTTACCCTCCACGCTCCTCCTGTTTGTTAATTGTTTTCTGTCCGGAGGCCCTTCAACAGTGCTTTTGCCTAAGTTATTTGTGTCTCCCAAGGTTTGTGTTGAAGGTGGCCGGGAAGGAAATCTGTTGAAGTTTAATAGATTACAAGAACTTGATTTTCAGGTTGCTGGAAAGAGAGACGTTTATCAGATATGTGTTAAAACAGATTATTTTTAGCATATTCAAGATAGAAGTGATACAAAATGGAGAGGATTTTTAACAGTTCTTGCTGACCTTTCTCCTAAGAAAAGTGGAGCATAGATTTTTTCAAATGACTAATAACTTTTCAATACAAATGGTGTGCAAATGGAGCTTTATTGTCACTTTGTAAGGATGGCGAAATAATGTTTAATTGGTGATATATGGTTGTCATGTTATTTCTATTATTGCTGTTTTTGTTTTTTGTTTTTTATTTATAAGCAGTTGAAGACAAAATTATTAGCCCCCCAGTGAAATTTATTATTATTTTTTTTTAAGAATATTTCCCGAGTGATGTTTAACAGAGCAAGAGAATGTTTTCACATTATTTCCTATTATTTTTCTCTTCTAGAGAAAGTCTTATAGTTGCTTGAATAAAATAATTAAAAAATAAATAAATAAAACACTGCTAAGGTCAATATTATTAGCCCTCTTAAGAAATAATTAGTTTGATTAGCTATAAAACAAACCACTGTTGTCCAATGACTTGCCAAATTAACCTAATTAACCTATTTAAGACTTTAAATTGCTCTTTAAGCTGAGGATTAGTAATTTGCGAAAGAACTAGTAAAACAAAATGCACTGTCATCATGGCAAAGACAAAAGAAATTAGTTTGAACTTGAGAGAAAGAATTGTTAATACTCATAAAGATGGAAAAGGATGCACACGTTTATCAAAGCGTTTTCAAGTGTCAAGAACTGAAGTGAGATGCATTATCAAGAAAGAGACCAACACAGTGGAGAACAAGACGGGCAGAGGCAGGAAGCGAAAGATTTTAAAAAACTTTGGAAAGAAAACTAGTGAGAGAGGTTTCTAAAGACCCAAGAACAACTGCCAAGACACTAGTGAATGACCTAGCCAAGTCTGGAATTGATATCTCAACGAAGACAGTCACTATAGCCCTGCACAGGAACGAACTGCGAGGTTGCCAACCAAGAATGACTCCACTTCTGAAGAAGAGACACCTCCAAGCTAGAGTGAAGTTTGCTAAGGACAACCTGGGGGAATGTGATGCATACTGGAAACGTGTCCTTTGTTCAGATGAGACAAAACTAGAGCTTTTTGGGCATGGAAATGTTGCCTATGTTTGGAGAAAGAAGGGAGAGGCATTCAACCCCAAGAACACCGTTCCCACAGTGAAACGTGGTGGTGGGAGTATAATGCTGTGGGGATTTTTCAGTGTGTTTGGAACTGGGAATCTCGTCAGGGTTGAAGGAAACATGAAAAAGGAAGACTATAAGAAGATTTTCAAAGACATCCTCAGACAGTCTGCAAGAAAACTTGGTTTGGGTCGACATTTTGTCTTCCAGCATGATAACGACCCAAAGCATACCTCACTTCTGGTGAAGAAATACTTCCAAATGAGCAAAGTGAGTGTACTTGACTGGTCTGCACAAAGCCCAGACTTGAATCCAATACAAAATCTGTGGGGCACACTAAAGTTCAGAGTTTGTGCCAGAAGACCAACACATCTGGAGGAGCTTGAGAGATTTGCTAAGGAAGAATGGGCTGTCATTCCTCAGGAGACATGCTTGAAACTTGTTGAGAACTACAGCAAACAAATAAAAGCTGCTATCAAGCAAAAGGTATACACTATTGACTATTAACATCAGAGGGCTAATAATTTTAACCAGTAGACTTTTTAAAATTCTTGGTTATACATTTATTTATATTTGTATTACAAACCCTAAATGCTTCCTGAATAAAGTATTATGTTTAAAAATGATAAAATCGTCTTTCTGTTAAACAACACTTGGGAGTTATTTGAAAAATAATGAAATATTTTATAAGGGGCTAACAATTGTATCTTCAGCTGTGTGTGTGTGTGTGTGTGTGTGTGTGTGTGTATGTATATGTCTATGTATATATACATATATATTGTCACGGGGTGAAGAATCACACGACAGGGAAGTGAGATGAAAAGTGCCCCGGAGGGTGAGTTTATTTGCACAAGTGACAGAAAACAAGTGAAATGAATTAGGTGCAATGCCGTCGGTGCTCTCCCGTCTTCAGACCTGTGTGTTTCGTGTCCGTGCTTGTGTTCATGCTCGTGCTCGATCCTCTGTCCGGTCACACACTGCTGTCTGCAAGAAAGTGAGAGAAAAGTTAGCCGTCATCTCACGGAGGTCGTTCTCCCCTTACTGCGGCGTCTTTGCACTTTATAAGTCCTGCGGCTGATGAGGTGCAGGTGTGACCGTGCAGCGTGTGAAGATGTGGTGCAGGTGTTCCTTGTCTGTTTCCAGGGCGATGCTGATTTAGTCTCGGGACGCTCGTCACAAAATTATATATATATATATATATATATATATATATATATATATATATAAATAATATACAGCCTGTCGGTTTATCATCAGATTTGCTTTCCACTTTTTCCACTATTGTAAGCAGCGGGACTCGATGACAGCGTAGAGATCCAAATGCGAGCTTTATTAGTACAAATCGTGGTCAGGGCAGACAGGGTCGAACACCAGCAAACAACAATGTCCAGGGCAATAGCAGAAGAGTAATCCGTAAACACAGGCGTGGGTCAAAATCCAAAAGAGCAGTCCAAAGTAACAAATAAAACTTGACAATGAAAACCAGGCAAAAACTATGGCAGAAACTATGGCAACAGACAATGGCAGGAAAAACAAGGCAAGGGGGGCAGGGGTGAACTATCCCTGGAGGCATAGCATTGGGACAGGCAAGGTAGGCAAATGCCTGTGGCTGCGCATTTCAAGGGGACCCCCGATGGCCAACCAATTAAAGCAACATAAATGTTATAGCTATAACACGCAGCGACATCTCTCCATCCCCCCTATGAGCCCCCCTCCTTACACTGGTTATGATTTTGCATCCTCGTGGTGCTGTAGATTAGAAAATGCATGATTGGAGCAGAATGCAGGACCCGGGGGTTTTTAATCCATTTCTATAGAAGTTAAGCTTGCACAACAGGAATGAAGTGAAAAAGTTTGCACACGCACATAAACATGCACATTAAACATAACAAAGTAAACAAATCTGTCAGGCAGCCTGAAGTGGAAAAAAGGAAGAGGAAAAGAGGAAACAGGACAACAGTAAGCATCAGCTGATGCTTCTTCCCACACTGCATTCCACTCCAAGCCAAATATAAATCATTTTATTCATTGTTTCCATGAGCAAATGATGACGGGCTAGGTTGTCATGCAACAACAGTGACTTAAATATATTTTTACATTCTAATTAATTAAAAATGAGAAATATATTTTTTCTCTAAATAATAAAATAAATAACAAGAATTCACTGACCACGGGGGGATCACGTGACCCACTGACAGAGATGGACGCTTGAGTCTGAAGCTCCCTGACCCGGTGTTAAAAACCATTTGTTTAAGTTATAGTCTCGGCGCAACTCTCTTTATTTGTTTTCCTGATTTCGTTTACTCTTCTATGATGGCTAAACGACAGCTTTTACCGTCCTCTCCGGAGAAGAAACGTCAGAAAGAGCCTGTTAATGAAACACTGTGTGCTATGGTGGCAGACGAGCTAAAGCTACAGTTTGGCATTGTTCGGGAAATCTTTAAGGAAGAATTTCACCCTATCGCCGAAAGGATCGGATCTTTGGAGAAAGAGATGAGACTGATTAGTAATAATTTTGACAATGTCCAAACAGCTGTTCGAAAAGTTAAACAAGACTCGGCCGAAGTTAAGCTGATCGTAGACACACTTCAAGACAAGATGGCGAAACTGGAAGATAAAAGTCGTCAATGTAACATTCGTCTCGTTGGCCTTGCAGAAGGGGAAGAAGGCAGCGATGCTCTAGGGTATATGCAAACTCAGTTACCCCTGTGGATCCCCTCACTAAAAAACAGATCATTCGAGATAGACAGGGCGAATCGCATATATACCGGTGACATCAACAGAAAGAGCCCTCGAACCCTAATCTTTAAACTGCTGCGCTTCCAAGACAGAAACGCCATCCTTAATGGAGCACAAGCCGCCGGACAAATACTCCACAAAGGAAACTCGCTTCTCTTCTTTCCCGACTACAGTAACCAAACCGCCATGAAAAGACGCAAGATGAATCAGTCTAGGAAAAGACTTACTTAACTCGGGATCTCTTCCTTCTTGATCTATCCCGCCACGATCAAGGTGACACATCGCGGATCAACTTCTCTTCTCCAAACGCAGACCGATGTAGAAGTATATATCGACCAGCAACAGGAGCTCGCTACACCTCAGCCATTAGGAGACAGCACGCTGCCGGGAATGTCAACAGATGCCAGTGCCTAATTTCCAGGAGGAGATTTACAGATTGATGTCGCGGCTATGCTGAGTACTTTATGTATACCGGGTCGGCCCTGAGACTCGATCGATCCTCTGTTAAGTTGACCACGTATCTAGACGAGGTTGTTGTGATGGCAGATAGGAGAGTTTGTTCTTACTCTCTGCTTACTGCCTTCTTATTTTGTTCTTCTTGTTGTTCCTTTGTAATTCCAGATGCCATGATTTATTCATTTAAGTCCACATTTTTTTGGTTCTTATTTAGTAAAATTTACAGCAGTCTGATCGAATCATGGGTCTTAATGTAATGTCTTGGAACGTCAACGGCTTAAATTGCGCCATTAATAGAACCAAATGTTTAGATTATTTAAGATCTAAACGGATTTCCGTTGCATTAATACAAGAATCTCATCTGAAAACCTGTGATGTACATAGATTTCAAAATAGGTATTACAAATTAGTTTCCTTCTCTTCCTCTGATAAGAAATCCAAAGGGGTCCTGATATTGATGGCCCGGCGTCTTCCTTTTTCCATGCATTACTCTAAAAGTGATGCAGATGGTCGCATTACTTGCGTATTTGGCACATGGTCCAATATTAAATGCGCTTTTGTTTCAGTTTATGCTCCTAATGAATATGTGTGTGAAATAGTGTTTTTTATCAGCGGCTCGTCTACATGTTACTAAGTTTAAATGACTATCATCTTGTTATCGGAGGCGACTTCAATGCTGTGCATAATCCAGTAGTTGATAGATCTCAAATATCACATTCTAATCAGGCCTCTTCAAAGTTATTTAATGATTTTATAAAACAGGTCAATGTATGCAATATATGGCGATTGAGGAATGAGGCTGTTAAAGATTATACCTTTTTCTCAGCTCGCCATAAATCCTACTCCCGCATCGATTACTTACTCATTTCGCCAACCTTTGCTCCATTCATTGAAAGTGCTAATATATTACCCCTTCTTCTTTCAGACCACTCCCCAGTTACATTGAGTCTTCTCCCATTTTCTGTTCCCTCTGGAAGTAAACGTTGGAGGTTTAACACATCTTTACTTCATGACCAAAAATTTTTATCAGACCTGTATACTTCTTTAGTAGAGTTTATTTAATTGAATAACAGTTCAACAAATAACCCTCAAGTGTTATGGGAGGTAACAAAATGTTTTATTAGAGGAAAATGCATTGCCTTTTCCTCCTTTCGCCAGAAGTCTAGGAATGGCCGTAGAATTGAGCTAGAGAGACAAGTTCAGGTATTGGAACAGGATCTCAAAAATACATATTGTCAGCGAAAAGAAAAAATATTAAATGCACTTAAATCAGAGTTAAAAGAGTTGCTCCTACAGAGAGCACAATTTATTATGCAGCGTACAAAGCAGTCTTACTACTTTAATGGGGAGAGACCAAGTAAATTATTAGCACTACGGATTAAACAGCTGGAATCTAGAGCAAATATACATGCTATAAAGAAGGATGGCATCTTGCATACTCAAATCAAAGATATAAATCAAATCTTTAAATCTTATTATGAACAACTATATGCTTCTAATTCTTCCTCTAGTTATCAACAAAGTATATCTTTCCTTCAGCAGTTCCCACTCCTTAAATTTGATGAACATCACTTAGAGTTGCTAAATGGCCCTCTATCATTGGATGAGCTGAAACTGGCTCTAGACTCCATGCCAAAAAATAAAGCCCCAGGTAGCGACGGAATTCCCCCTGAATTAATCTCCGCCATCTGGGACAAAGTTTCGCCACTTATTCTTGACTCTTTTAATTTTGCTATTGAAAATGGAACCCTTCACAGGGACCAAAACACATCTCTCATAACTCTTTCACTCAAGAAAGGGAAAGATCCCTTAGAATGTGCCAGTTATCGGCCCATTAGTTTAATAAATACAGATGCTAAACTATTTGCTAAAACTTTTGGGGGGCAGCCGTGGCCTAATGGTTAGGGAGTCGGACTTGTGACTGAAAGGTTGCAGGTTCGAGTCCCAGGTCCGGCAGGGATTGTCGGTGGGGTGAGTGATTAATCAGCGCTCTCTCCACCCTCAATACCACGACTGAGGTGAGACCCTTGAGCAAGGCACCGAACCCCCAAACTGCTCCCCGGGCGCCGCAGCGATAGCAATATGGCTGCCCACTGCTCCGGGTGTATGTTCACGGTGTGTGTGTGTGTGTTCACTACTGTGTGTGTGCACTTGGATGGGTTAAATGCAGAGCACAAATTCCGAGTATGGGTCGCCACACGTCACGTCACTTTCACTTTTTTTTTTTTTTTTAGCTCACAGATTAAGTAAATGTATAGATAAAGTCGTAAACTATGATCAGTCTGGCTTTCTTAAAGGTCGTTTTGCCTCCGATAACATTATGCGTCTTCTTCATATTATTCATAGATCCAGATCCTATCCGGCCTCCTCCATGGTCATTTCACTGGACGCAGAGAAGGCCTTTGATAGGATCGAGTGGAGTTTTTTATGGGCGGTTCTTGATCATGTAGAGACTGGACAGGGATTCATCAAAATGGTTAAATCACTCTACAATTGCTGTTCAGCACGGGTTCTTACAGGCTCGTTAGCATCCTCCTCTTTTCCACTTGGTCGGGGCACCCGCCAAGGATGCCCGTTATCGCCCTTGCTCTTTACTTTATCCGTGGAACCGCTGGCGCAAGCTGTATGGGAAACTTTAACTATACAACCCATTATCTGTGTAAATACCTCGCATAAAATCTCTCTTTATGCTGACGATATTTTGCTCTATGTTTCTAATATCTCTGTGTCCGTTCCCGAGTGTTTAAACCTTTTCAACATATTTGGTAGTCTTTCAGGTTATAAAATTAATTGGAACAAATCTGCTTTAATGCCTCTGAATGAGGCAGCTAGACAAGAATCTAATAGTTTACCTCCCCTTATTCCCATAGTCAAACAGTTCACATATTTGGGTATTACTGTATTTCCCTCAATACATCTTATTTCTAGTTGTAATTATAAAACTCTCCTAAATAAGATCAAGGAGGACTTAGACAGGTGGTCCCCTTTGTGTTTAGCTCTACATGGAAGAATATCTACAATTAAAATGAATATACTCCCCAGGGTAAATTTTTTATTCTCCATGTTGCCTCTCCCACCACCTGAAGGCTTTTTCAAGGAGCTTAATACGGCTATTTCTAGATTTATATGGATGAAGAAAAAACCTAGAATCCGATTAAAAACTATGCAGCGTAAAAAATTAGATGGAGGCCTGTCATTTCCTAACTTTGAATTATATAATTTAGCTTTTCAAGTAAGGGGAATTAAAACCTGGGTTAATCCAGATTCCTTAATCTCTTGGCGAGTTCTGGAGGTGAATATTATTCATCCCATTCGTTTACAAGATCTCCCTTTTTCAGGTATTTCAAAATCCTTAAAGAAAACTTACGGACCAATTATTGAATATTCACTTGATGCATGGAAAAAGGTTGAGAAAATTACAGGTGGCCCCTTTCTATATACTAAAACTACTCCACTATGGCACAATAATCATTTATGCACTGGTAACAAACCTTTTGTTTTTAAAGCCTGGTCTGATGCTGGTGTCCATACACTGAATGACATATATTGTGATAACGGCCTTAAATCATTTCAGGAATTAAGTGCAGAGTTTTCTTTACCTGGATTTTCATTCTTTTTGTATTTAAGACTAAGGTCAGCTTTAAAGGCCTATGGTGTTCCTTGGGCCACTACTGTGCTCCCACACCCTTTATGGGAGTGGCTGGATAGTCATACTTCTTCTAGTGGTTTAGTATCCAAGATTTACAATTCAGTTCTTTTACTGCAGTATACTTATATTCCAGCAATCCACTCATGGGAAAGGGATGGTTTTGATCAACCTGATTGGGATGTGGTATGGGCCAGATGTTTTACTGCATCCAAGAATCTTGCACATCAGATTATACATTATAAATGTATCAGTAGGGCCTATTTCACTCCCAGCTTACTATACAAAATGAAGGTTAGATCCGATCCTTACTGTCATTTATGCAATAGTAACCTAATAGGCTCATATTTACACATGTTCTGGGAATGCCCAGTGGTGGTTCATTTTTGGAAATTTGTATGTTCTGTCCTTTCGGATTTTCTGCATTTAGACATACCTCAAGATCCCTTACTTTTTCTATTGTTAGACGATTATTTTCTTCAGTTGAATGCTCATCAAAAAAGGACCTTATCAGCTGCAAGCACTGCTACCAAAAAACTATTTTGAAATTATGGATAGAACCATCCATTTCCACAACTTTTACCTGGCTGTCATATTTCAGAGACATTGTCTTACTAGAAGGTACTACTGCCAGGCTCAATGGCGCAAAGGACATCACTATTCAGAGTTGGACTAATATTGCTGTGATATTGCTGGATAGGCTAAAAATGTGACCTCTGTATGCTTATCTGACTTTTATATTTTATTTTATTTCTTTTATTTATTTATTCATTTATTTTTAATATTTCTTCTCTTTCTCTGTACAAGTGGACCGCTTCATGGCATCTGTTTGTACATAGTTCCTTTGAACTGTGAATTGTGGTATGTTTCTGAGTGAAACTAAATCTCAATAAAAATGTTGATCACAAAAAGAATTCACTGACCAATATCAGAATAGCAATGCTAACAAAGATGGATAACATAATTCTTTTACAGTTGAAAGGTACTCTCTGTATTATTTCACCAGTCAGTCATGGAAGTCTGGTGGTTAATTGGCATCTGGCAACATTAATTCCAGGAGAGAAGACAATTCTATAGTTTTGTCATTTAGATTTAGAAATTAACAAAAATTTTGACTGTTGCCCCCATTTAATGTAGGTACACCTCTGACTATCCATTTAATGTTTATAATATTATTATTATTATTATTATTATTATTATAATCACAGATCGTACTTTGCTAATTCCCCTTTGTTTGATTATTAAGAGTTTTACGAGTGTTTGTTTTGGCACCCCCACTCATTGTTAAATAAGGATGCAAGTTAGTAATTTGAATTTCAGTGGTAAATCTGTCAGACTATCGTGACTACTAATTATGCAGCTGTTCAAGCTGCTATGTCAACCAGAAGTCAGCTTGCAGACATTTCTGGTGTGAGCCACAATTCCAATCAATCTTAGCAAAGTAAACATCCAGTTTAATGTGAGTCTCTAAACATATCACTTCAAAAAAATCAATAGCTATAAATGTCAGGAGGAACAATTTTTTTGATGTGTAGCAATATTAAATTTGGCTGTTTTTATATTGATATTTTCTGTTTTGCGGATTCAGTGGAGAAATTTTATTTTGAGCAGTGTTACAGAGGTCAGCTATTTGGCACACAAATGATAAATTAAGATAATGGATTTCTTTAAGGCATGGTTGGATGAGTTTAGTGTGGAAGAAATAGACCTCAACCCTGTCAAAAGAATGTGAGTCAGGCCTTCATGTCCAACATCAGTTTCTGACCTCACAAATGTTATACTGGATGAATGGACAACATTTCCCAAAGAAACATTCCAAAAAGCTTGTGGAAAACCTTCCCAAAAGAGTGGAAGTTGTTACAGTCGCAAAGCGAGGACCAACTCCATATTAATGTCTATGTATTTAGAAAACAATATCACTAAATTCCCCTTGTGTAAGTGTCAGTTGTCCCAGTACTTGCCCATATAGCTTATAGGTGGCATATTAAAGAGGAGTTTTTAGCCACAGAATGATACTAAGGACTAAATAATTTTACCTGAGTGGACAATTCAATCTTAAATCACATCCTATTTCATTTTCAAACAGCATTAAAAATAATTTTTATTGTTTTATTAAATGGCATCTCCTCTAGTGTAGGCAGCAACAGTGCTTTAAAATGTGTGGCCAGACAAATTAATGATTCATCTAATGCAGTGGTTTTTCAACTGTGGTATCACCAGCGGCATGCAAACTGCCCCCAGATTTTTTTTTAGAAAATTAGAAACAAAGCTAAATTAATAAATATCTAATCAAAATTTTTTTAAATAATTTAAAATTGCATGAGTTAGAATCAAATTGAAACCAAAATTCTAACAAATTAAGTGAATTTTACAGAAGTACAAGCAAAAACTACACGCAGTGCATCTTCACCCATGGAAATGTAATCCCTCTTTGGACCAATGGGTGGTCCTTAGATGTTTATCTCTGCAAAGCTGATTTATCTGTATTATAATGCTATAGAAATAAAGATGACTTAAATCCCCCCTGCTGTTGTAACAAACTTTTTAGCTTGTTAACTGGCTTTGAATGTACACTAAAACCTCTATCACTGACCCTAGTGTTAACACAGGGCCAGCTTTCAGTGACACAGCCCTGCTGTCAGTGATGATGAGTATCACCTGCTGGGTTAGAATGCTTATTTCACTTTTTGCTGTAACACTGCTAGCAGAGACAGGATGAGGCGGGTTCTCCTGGCACTACAAGCATAAACCTCTGGCCTCTAAACCTGGCATGGACTACACATTTTCTTTCCCCAATTGGCACTAGTGTCAGATGTTCAGGTGGAGAGAGCCAAATCACAGAGCTGGCAGTAAAACCGATGGAATAAAAACGCCCATGAAGGTTAACATGCACTCAAATGCTTGAGGTTATTGGCATACACAAATATTTATGACATTTGTGCATTTGCATTTGTGAATGTGTTGTTTTTTTGGTGTTTTTTTTTTTGGTTGTTTTTTTTTGTTTTTATTTTACATGCAAGTACAGTGAATTGTAAATAAATATTTCCATGAAAATGACATGACACAATATGACAGATGAAACTCACCATTTCTCAAGTGTAGAAATTCCACAGTCAACAGTCCCTAAATCAACTGTAAATCACAAGAGTGATGTTTGATTCTTCTTCTGTTTAATGGTGGGCAGCACCAGCACTAAGATGCATTATCGCCACCTTCAGTGTTGGAGTGTAGTCCAATGTTTACCCATTTCATAAAAAAAAAACGTTGTTACACAAAATCAAGGGGTTTATAAGGTCTATCTTTCTATATACTTTAGACATGTAGAACATCCCTGCTGAAAAAAAAAAATGCTAAAACCAGCTTAGGCTGGTTGGCTGGTCTTAGCTGGTTTAAGCTGGAAGTAGCCAGGCTGGTCAGGCTGGTTTCAGCTGGTCTTTCCCAGCCTGACCTGCCTGGCCAGGCTGTAAAAGTGTCCATAACCCCTCTAAAACCAGCCTGGTTGACCAGCTAAAACCAGCCAATCAGCCTAGGCTGGTTTTAGCTGTTTTTTTTTTCAGCAGGAATACCCGCATGAATATATGTAATGTGTGCTGTAGGTGCAAAACTTTTAGTAAACTTATCAAAGCTGTAGATGATCTTATCCCCAGTTACCAATCACAGTACAAGCATTGTTTGAACTCACAATGAGCTCGGACTGTGAGGATCACAGTATGAGGATCTTTTGACCTCACAATGTGCTCATGCCTTACTCAGACTGACCTCACAATAAGCTCATGCCTTACTCAGACTGTGAGGATCACAGTACCTCACAATAGGATCTTTTGACCTCACAATAAGCTCATTCCTTACTCAGACTGTGAGGATCACAGTATGAGGATCTTTTGACCTCACAATAAGCTCATGCCTTACTCAGACTGTGAGGATCACAGTATGAGGATCTTTTGACCTCACAATAAGCTCATTCCTTACTCAGACTGTGAGGATCACAGTATGAGGATCTTTTGACCTCACAATGTGCTCATGAATTACTCGTACCGTGAGGATAACAGTATGAGGATCTTTTGACCTCACAATAAGCTCATTCCTTACTCAGACTGTGAGGATCACAGTATGAGGATCTTTTGACCTCACAATGTGCTCATGAATTACTCGTACTGTGAGGATCACAGTATGAGGATCTTTTGACCTCACAATAAGCTCATTCCTTACTCAGACTGTGAGGATCACAGTATGAGGAACTTTTGATGTCACTGTGATCATCGCATGACCTCACGTGTTGACTGGGGGTTCTGATAATGAGCTCGTTAGAATTGAGCTCTGTGCAATAACTGTGTTCCAACTGACATGGTCGCTACACAGTATTCATTATTTCCTACTCCCTGAGCACCGGAAACTATTGAAGCTTACTTTACTTTGGAAAATGTATTCACAAATTTGCGCAATGTCACCAGAATCTTCACACACACACAAATCCTACTAGAAAAGTGTGAAGTGTGACATAAATGCATCTGTAAAACAATACAATTCAAATTCATGCCTTGCATGCTTTAATGACCTTTAAATGGAACATATATGCTCGCTTCAAACTGGATTCATGACAATAATTTCATGGATATTCATGGAATCATGAATATCCTATGATGTCCACTTCACAGAACACTTACGTTCGAATAGAACAAACGTCGTACATGATAAGCAGTCGTGGGCCGTCAGGGTCAGCAGGGCCTTCTCTGCTTAGCGTCGTCTTTATAGAGTGACGTGAATGTGCATAGTGACCCGTGTATTGGCAGATTAGTTTTAATGATCCATGTAGGGAAATTTACAACGCATTTAATCCACCCTAATCTAGCCTACTGTTAAAATTGGTGATCAGTTGTCATTGTTCTTGAGAGCCTGTTTGCGGCATAATATCAATATAATATATGTTAGCTGTAACAAAGATGTGTAAGATGTGTGTGTGTGTGTGTGTGTGTGTGTGTAGTTTACAGTTGATTACTGAAGGCCCTGACTGAAACCCCACAAACCCCCTTGAGCAGTCTGTAAACTTTGAGACCTACTGGGGAGAATACAGTGAGCTGTTTCATTGCGTTTCTCTTTAAATTGTAATGAGCTCTGCCGTGGGGTAATGAGCCGTAATGTTTACTTCAGCCACGTTTAGCTGCAAAACTTGTAACTAGCAGATTATTAAAAAAGGCGATTTGCAAAGATGCATAAAATGTCTTATACTCACTTTTGCTGAAGGTGAAGCTGCATCACGAATGATTCACGCAAACATAGACTCATTTACAGTATCTCACAAAAGTGAGTACATCCCTCACATTTCAACAACCATTTTAGTTTATCTTCTCAAGGGACAATACTATAGAAAAAAAAAACTTGGATATATTTTAGATTAGTCAATGTACAGCTTGTGTATAGCAGTATATATTATTGTCCTCTGAAAATAACTCAACATACAGCCATTATTGTCAAAATAGCTGGCAACAAAAGTGAGTACACCCTAAGTGAACTTGTCAAAACTGTGTCCAAAGTGTCAGTATTTTGTGTTAGCACCATTGTTATCTAGCACTGCCTTAATCCTCCTGGGCATGGAATTCACCAGAGCAAAACAGGCTATTGCTGGGATCCTCTTTCACTCCTTCATAATGACATCACATAGCTGCTGTATGTTAGATACATGATGCTTCTCCACCGTCCTCTTGAGGATGCCCAACAAGAGGGTTTAGGTCTGGAGACATACTTGGTCACTCCATCACCTTCAGCTCCTCAGCAAGGCAGCTGTAATCGTGGCAGTGTGCTTGGGGTCATTATCATGTTGGAAAACTGCCATTCGGACCAGTTTCTGAAGGGAAGGCATCATGTTTTGGTTTAGAATGTACAGTACATAATAGCATCCATGTTTCCCTCAATGAACTGCAGCTCCACAGTGCCAGCAGCTGGTTCTAGTATTTCATGCTGTTGGACAGGTTGTCTTCAGTAAACTGTTTGCAGGCTTTCTTGTGAGCCAGCTTCAGAAGAGGCTTCCTTCTGGGATGGCACCCATGCAGTCCGACTTGTTGCAGTGTGGTATGGTCTAAGCATTGACAAGCTGACCTTCTGCTTCTGCAACCTCTAAAGCAATGCTGGCAGCACTCATGCATCTGTTTTTTGAAGCCAGGTTCTGCACAGAACAAGTACTCAACTTCGTTGACCGACTCTTGCGAGGCCTATTCCGAATGGAACCCATCTTGGAAAACCTCTGTATGTCCCTAGGTATTGTAGTGTAACTACAATGCCGTCTTTGTGGAGAGCAACAATTCAAATTTTCAAATCCTCAGAGAGTTCTTTGCCATGAAGTGCCATGTTGAACATTCAGTGGTCATTATAAGAGAATTTTACTCAAAGCACCAAATTTTGTATGGTCCTGTCAAGCAGACAAAAACATGTACATGATGAAAAGGACATGTGGCTTTGCATGGTTAAACAACATAGTAATCGTATCAATCGTATAATTTCAAAGCAAGCCGGCGCCATGGTCCTGACCGCATCATCACTGATGATGCCTAGATGGTGACTCACAATGGGATGGAGATTTCGGAGGAAGAGACTTTTGAAGGCAGGGTCCTCCTCCATCCCAGGTTCGTTGCGAGCTCCGAAGTAGGCTCGTCTGAGTCTGTGGAAGTAAGAATATGGAGTCTCTTGACGGCCCTGTTCGGTGGCTAGGGCAGGGATCAGTCCATGTTCAGACTCTAGTTCTGAGTATTCCATTATGATGGCTTGTCTTGTCTGCTGGTAGTCGCATAGGATGTGTCCTGGCTGTCGAGCCAGGAAGCGTCGCACCTCTCGGCTAGAGGTGATTCCAAGCAGATACAGTCTATCTTTGTAGGTCACACTTTTCAAATACTGAAGGCAGAAGTCAATGTCTCTCAGGTAGGCATTAACATCATGGTCTCCTGCAAGTTCTGGCGTGAATGCAGGGATGTTTCTGGCCAGTCGATGGAGTTCTTTGAGTGTCACTTCATGTGTCCCTTCAGGGTTTGTCTGGCTTAACTCCTTTTCTGCAGCTGCAGAGGTTTTCTGGGAACTGACTTGTGAGGTGTCGAGCAGAAAGCTTTGGGTCCCCCCTTCGTATCTGTGTACGGAGGTACGGGGGTTTGCACTGCTGGTTGTGTGACATGCAGCAGGGGGTCTTTTACTCAGTCTGCAAGACTGTTTCAGTTCTCTCTGAAAATTGTGGAGTTCCTCTTTAATGTTGCCAAATTGCTGGGTCAGGGTCTGAACTTCAGCTCTGGCTGTATGCAGATGGCCTTCTAAGGCCTTAACTTTAGTGTCTCTCTCATTAAGTTCTACATAGGCTGTTTTTAACAGCGACTTTGTGTAAAACAGTTCTCTTTCCAAGTCTTGTCTGGTGGCCTTTTCAAGCTGCTCTCTGTGTCCGGCAGCTGTTAGAGCTTCCTGAAGGCTGGTGATTTCTTTCTGTTGCTCCATCTTGTCAGGTTCCTTGCATCTGTTCTGTTCCTTCTCTTGCTGAGCAGGTGTCGGTTCCCTTTGGAGCTTTGTGACTTGCAGGTTCATTTCATTTACCTCCTGTCTGAGGCCCTTGAAGGTGTGGGCCAAGGAGATGATGATGCTGGTCAGCTCCTGTTTGTTCAGGCTGGGTGTGAGTTGTCCACTTGTCTCGCAGTCCTGCTGTTCCTGTCGCTGCCACTGCAGGCCGTTGGCTGCTTTGAGCTGAAGGATGTCCATCACAGTGCTCTGCCGGTCTCCAGGTGGTCCCGTTGGGGGCAGGGCTAGTTGTCTGAGCTGGGCTGACTCACTTGTGGGAACACATGAGAGAGAGGCAGAAGGCACATGCAAGTACGTACTGAGGTATTAAGCTATCTGAAAGGGGAACGGCTCTGAAGGCCGTGTAGGTGTGAATAGCTGGTAAGGGGCAGCTAGTGAGGTGTGGGCGCTAAGATTTTGTGCTGTTGAGCACAAAGAGAGGTGTTTGAGTAACTTTGACAGGGCTGTATGCAGGGGTCAGCTGATGACCAGGCTGTACGTTGTGTCAAATTATTACTCAAGCAATGATGGTTCACAGGTTTGGTTACTATGAAAATATAAAATAAAACAAAACTGAAATAAAATCAGAAAGAGACAGAGAGCGAAATAAAGAAAGAAAGAAAGAAAGAAAGAAAGAAAGAAAGAAGGGTTTTCCTTATTCAGTTTAAGATAGGGAATATGACTTATCACTTGTTCAAGGACTGTAGCAGGGTCATAAAACCTAGGGGGTCTGTTAGCTTTACTAGCAGGGACACATCAAATACCTCAAGGTAAACAAACAGAAACAATAGGAAGTGTTTCTAGTTTTGGCCTATGGCATGGTGAACAGTAACTGTACCTCATGTGACAGGTTTGACTTCTAAGGAGTAAGGAGGGGTATGGGAGAAACAGGATTTAGTTTACTAATAACCTGTATAGTTCATTAAGGGGACTACAGTTGCTAGAACTGCTAAAATCCTATACCAAGAGGGAAGATGGTGATGGCCAATTAAACTAAAATAAGTTAAAAGTAAAAAGAAAATGTCCAAGTAGCTTTGGGAAACTAAAGGGAAAGTTAAATAAGTTGATTTAATTAAATTTCTGAATTAATTAAGGTCAACTTAGCTGAATTGTTACATTCAGGCAAAAAAAGTAAATAAATGAAATAAAATCAAAGAGAAGAGAAGCAGAATAAAAAAAAAATAAGAATAAAAAGAACACAGTTAGAACCAAAATATGTGGGGATGAGCTATCCTAACTTAGCCTAAACAGAAGCTAGTAACACAAACAGGAAGTTAAACCAAGAGTGAGAGAGTGAGGGAGAGAGAGAGAGGAGTGGTTCAAACATTACACTTACACTCACACGTATCTAAAAGTTAGTCGAATGCTAACAATTAACAGTTGAGGTAAGGGCTTAGCTTATATGCCTCTATGGCTGCCAAGAAATTAGCTTTTGGCTAGTTGTTTAGTTACACAAGGGTCTGTGACACATGTGCTGTTATCAGATTGAACTGGAAGAAGCTGCTCTCAACTTCCGGGGTCAGATGTTGTAAGAAGCCGATGCACACTTACAACAACGTACAAGTTTGAGCAGAACTTGCGCTGCTGTAAACACACATGGGAATCTTATGCGCAGTCAGTTATGACTTTTGTATACAACTTCACTAATCAAAACAGCACGTTCATTTCACAGACAATGGCAAATTACTAGTTAGCTAGGCTAGAATTATACCATTAATTTGCTATTCAATTGTATAATCTTAACGATTACAATGATATGCAATAGTTATAAGAGACCTTAATTCTGAGAAATGAGGCTCAAATGACCATTAAAATAGTTATACTGTAACGAGATTGCTTCGTCGCTCAGTTCTAATATCAATGCAAGTGTGATTCCTTCACCATGCAGATAACTTCATGTTGCTAATCTGAGATTGCTTCGTCAGATAAGACTTAAACATTTAACACTGACAATGGGGGTTCTCGCCCAAAATCAGATTAATTTATTGTGGTACCATTTACACAAGCTGCTAATCTGATGGGGTTTTTTTTTTTCATCAGAGAAGTCTTATGCTACTAACAACAGAAATTAGGATTTGCTTCACTAATATCAGGTTAGTTTCTTAACGTACGATTTAAACAGGCATTATAGCATTGAGGAACCTTCTACTGCTCTTAGTAAGGCACATTCAAGCTATAGTCTATCTGACTTTGTCAGAAGCTGCACGTGTAAGACGTTAATAAAATTTATGAGACAAACACACAAGTTTGATTCTGCTTGCAAATAATGTTTAAACAATTTCCCGCATATTCTCCACCAAATGTAGTACATTTATTAGCTCAAAGGGGAATATTAATAATTAATCATAACTCATTATAATTAATTATAATATTTGGATAATTCAATAGAATTATCTTGATAAAGCTGAATTTACATTACAATTAATTGACCCGTTTGTCCAGCGAACATTCAGGGTAATTTCGCATGTATTCAAAGAAAGAATATTTTCTTGGCCACAGAAAATAACTTTCTTTTATACTAGCACATAGAGCATGTAGCTCGAATCAGAAATCGTAAAGGGAAATTAATATTTTGCAAGGCAGAATCAGAAACTCATGTAATCTGTGCACAAGAATTTTATTAACTAAGAACTAACACATAACTAATCTACACAAACAAACATACAGTCATTCATAGAGGGGGAAGGGCAAGTGAGAAGGCATTAGAGAAAACAAGGAAAATGAAGCTATGGAAAGAGTCAGTTAACCTGTGAAACCAAAAAAAGAGAGACCCAGCCGAAATCTGATGATTCTTGGAGAATGGAAAGAACAAGGCCGCACGGCCTGGCACAGACTTAGAAGTTCCAGAAGAGTTTAGCTCATCAAAAAGAACCTCTGACGGATCATGCTCAAGTCCTGAAGAACAACCCAGAAGAATGCACAAGAAGTGTGGCTGGTGTGAATCTTTTATCTCCTGTATTTTTGGAGGGAAGGTTAATGGTCTTTGTCTGGATCCAAAGTATTTTGCATAGGTGATTCGATTGGGTGTTGATGCAAATACTACTAAGGATTCTTAAAACACTAATATGTTGCACATCTAACAACACTAATATGTTGCACATCTAACAACAAATAACAAAACCATCTTTTGGTAATCAAACTAGGAGTTGAAAGAGACCAAACATGGCATATACTGTATGTGGCTACACCATATAGCATTCTATCATAACACAAGCATAAAACAGTTATAAAATAAGAAATGCAAAGGACATGGACAGTTGTAATATACATACACTGATATACGGGGGCATGTGTGTCAGTTCACAGGAAGGTTTGTCTAAGAATTAACAAATAAGTCACTTTCAGTGGAACAAAGTATTGCTTTAGAGACAGTCAAGGTGGGGGAGAGGATCTTCACACATTCTTTTAGATCATAAAAGCCCATTTGGTCTGCCAGACGCGTCCTGGCCGCCATGGTAACCAGGCATATCTGGGACTTTGTGTCACCCACTGTTCTGTTGGGTGAAGGGGAAGTCTGCTTCTTTGTTAATTCAATAAACTACTGATTTGGTTAAATCTAATGAACCATTGTCTGATTGGTCCATATCCTACATCACTGTCTTTTACTAGGTGTTTTTAGTGAATATTTGTATTTATTTACACATATGACTGGATGTGGTGGACAGACATGATTTTGGCTAATGTAGGACACTACTGAAAGATGCGTATCCAGATGGTATTAGAAGTGGGTATAAGCAAAGCCATCTGATAAAGAAGTGGGTATACACCATATACCTGCGTATACCCTCCACTACACCACTGGACGTAACAGCATACCTCCAGCACGCAAACAATTAAAAAATGCAGTTTAGTACTTGAGGATGCCAAGAAATAATTCTGAGTGTAAAAGTAGGCTACGTCAAATAATTATTACAATAAGTTAGGCTCCACTGTGTAACAAGCAAATTAAAAAAATGCACATTTATTATTAGGAAATAAAACATAGTTCGTTAAGAGCATGACTCAAACATGCCATTAATTATATATTTTTTAAATATAAGTGAAAGTGAAAAAAGTGAAAGTGACGTGACGTGTGGCCAAGTATGGTGACCCATACTCGGAATTTGTGCTCTGCATCTAACCCATCCAAGTGCACACACACAGTAGTGAACACACACCGTGAACATACACCCGGAGCAGTGGGCAGCCATATTGCTATCGCTGCGGCACCCGGGGAGCAGTTTGGGGGTTTGGTGCCTTGCTCAAGGGTCTCACCTCAGTCGTGGTATTGAGGGTGGAGAGAGCACTGATTAATCACTCCCCCCACCGACAATCCCTGCCGGACCTGGGACTCGAACTTGCAACCTTTTTGGTTACAAGTCCGACTCCCTAACCATTAGGCCATGGCTGCCCCACTATATAATATAATATATATTATTCAAGTGGCTTTTTGTTAATGATTGTCCTTTCTTAATGACTGAAACAGCTCACTACCAGATACAAAAGACACTGTAAAATTCTGTCACAGGCAATTCTAGTTGCATTTTTAATCAAGTAATTTCTTAAATTATGCTTTGACTATGTTCTGGCCTGCCATCTAGTGGTGATTTTTTTTTTGGCCCGATGCCAAACTTACTTGCCGACCCCTGACTTAGGGTGTACTCACTTTTGTTGCTAGCTATTTAGACAATAATGGCTATATGTTGAGTTATTTTTAGAGGACAGTAAATCTGTATTGCTATACAAGTTGCACACTGACTACTCTAAAATAAAACATATAAAATATATTTATGTCAGCATAAACAACACTATATATAGGAATGTAGATATATAGGTCCTATCCTTGATTAATATGGTGAAGATGCACAACATTGTATGTTGATGTTATGTATAGTCATGTTGCCAGAAAGTGAGTAATCACTGTCCCAATGTGTAGTGAGGCAAGGTATTTAACAGTGACCTGATTCGTGCATATGATGTAGTACTGATTCACAAGCCTGGGAGCTACAGAGAGCTCAGTGCGATGCACTCATACAAAGTGTACAGTGCTGGAGTGCTCCTGGACAGGTTTAAAAAACACTGGCATAGAAACTTTACTTTCGCAATCTGCAACATCCTATATGGTTCAACCAAGGATTATGGGGATGCTAAAGTGACTTGATGTCCAAATTGTTTAATTTTATCCATTTTCCATTGTTGGAAACCAAATGTGAATCACATTGTTTGCATACAGCTGACTGCATTTAAAGAAGAATGCCTGAAGAACAATATAGGTAAGACTTTAGGTGTTTTTTAGATTGACAGGGTCCCTAAGCATTGTTACTGCTTCCTACTCCCTCAGCACAGGATGTCTGTTGAACTGGACTTTGCTGACACTAATCACACATTTGGAAAGCCCTGGAACTTTATTAAAGAAATACAATGACGGGGTCTTGTAGAATTAGATATATAATATAAATATTTACATTTATTTTACTTTCAAATTTGAATACATATGAAATACATATACAGTTATATCCTATGTAATAAATATAGTCACGTTTTTTATGTTTAGACTGTTAACAGATTGTGGTTTCATCTCGTTTGCTTTCTTTCCCACGCGCAGCCTCATAGTTAACTCTCCTAAGGTAAATTTCTCCCCTGTTTCTCCCTGGATTTACTTTGTTTCACCTATTCTTACAATACAATAGGCAAATGTAACATTCATGGCCATACCATTCATAAATACTCTAATTTGTATAATAATATTGTTTATTGCAACCCCTTCATTGCAGAGCCTTAAAAAATTCTTTCAACAGCTCTGCTCAACCGTTAGTTCTAAATGGTGACACGGCGCGCAATGACACTTGGTTTCACGCTGTTTTCAGTGTACATCACTGGTTACCTAAATGTGGAAGCAAACATCCTGTCAGAGTAGGAGACTCCACCTTGAATCAGTGGAGTTAATTTGGAAAAACATTGGCCAGGTGGTGGTGGATCTATTTGCATCACAATAGATGACCCACTGTCCACTGTGGTTTTCCCTGTCACATCCAGTTTCTCTGGGAATGGATGCCATAGTGGTCAAAGTTTCAATTTTGTCACATTCCAACTTTTTAAATAAAAAAGGGGTACAAAATCCAAATCAGTTCTCGACCACTGAAATTTAACAGGGAGTTGTCGATGGTGGTGAGCCCCAAGCAGGCTCAGTTAATGGAACAGAATTTTCAATCTTTTATTATATTACAATAAGAAATTGAATTGTATTCATCCCGTTCAATAACTAAAGTATTTGTAGCTCATCTATCAGCATATTGCTTTAAAAGAGGAAATGTTACAGATCAAGCTCAGAGAGTAAAATGGTGCATGAAAGATGAAGAAATGTCAAAGGTTATGAGAGGACAGCATATGAAAGCTCTGGAGGTAGAAATGATCTAAGAGCAGTATAGAGGGTAGAGGTCACTGGTCTAAGAATTCTTTGAGGGACACTGGAGCCTTGTTCACTATGCTTTGAAATATGAATAAGGCCGTTGGCTGTAGCGAGTTCTCAGGCTACATTCTCAGGCTTCAGCTCAGACACAGTTGTCATGTCAGGTGCTTCTGTGGACAGGTTATTTTTACTACTGGATGATTGTGTGCATGTGGCTACTTGTGTGTGTCTGTCTTTGCCATCTGCTTGATAAACAGCTAGAAATTTCAGAAGCATCAAAAACACACAGACACATTTATATAAACAAACCGAAGTGGGACTCTAACCACAGTCTCAAGTAGACTGCATGAGAAAAATGCTCTGATGCCGTGCAATAGAATCTGAAGACACAGAAAAAAGAGAAAATGTCTAAAGGATTTGTCGCTGCTGGACCACTGCCTCATGGGTTATATGTATTGACAGTCACACATGAATTGTTCATTGTTGCCCACCAAAGTGCCAGCTGGTTGCTCATTTCAAAATTCCAGCAAATGCAGTAGGTACACACACATTGCCTGCATTGCTAGACTGAGTGGATTTACAAATAAAAAGCATTACCTTGATGACACAACAAATCTGCTTTATGAGAGACAGACAGAAAGAGGGGAAGTTACAATGAAGTTATAAATACACTACTATTCATTACTGAGATCACTGTAAGTTTCCTGTTTTTACATGGTCTTCCTTGTCAAGGGTTACCTTTATAATCATAGTGGGCCAGTGTCCAACTTAAACATCAATGAAAGACTGACTACCATGATCTTACTGATACCACAGTTAAACTCTATGCAAGATCTATAACTTTTCATTAGGGAAAACTGAAAGAAAGGAAGGGAGGCTCATTTCAAAGGTCATGTATAAAGAGTTACATTTAGTGCCCCTCTCTCAAAAAAAAAAAAAAAAAAAAAAATAGAAACATTCTGGAAAATATAATGCAATAATTCACAAGAGAGTTCATCCCAGCAAACAGGTTGCATATCTCAGCTTTGGAAACAACTCTGAAACGGCCTCATCTGGAACAATTGGCAGGCAAGATTCCATCACCATTGGATTGCAAAGTGGGTCTCTTGATCGACTATAATTGTCAACAAGCTCTTCTTCCCAAGGGGATCCAGTATAGGTTGGAAAATCATCTACAGTGACAGAAAAAAATAAAAATAAAATTGAACCCCTGCTGATTTTGTACATTTGCCCACTGACAAACACATGATCAGTCTATAATTTTAATGCCCACATAGCAAACAGTCTTGGCCCAAATGTGGCCTCAAGCTGGCACTGCTGGCCTCCTGTTGGCAATGGCATGTACCCTTTCAGCCAGAACTGGGCCATGTGTGGCAATGATGGCACAGTGCGGATCACGGCAAACAATATGAGGGCCGATTGTTGGTGGGAGGAGTCTGGCCCAGATCAGTTCAGTCATCATGTGGCCCAAATCAGGCATGTGACATGACAGAATATATGTGACCAATGATAAACAACATAAGCAAAATATTGCATGATAATGGTTAAATGATCACAGAAATTCAAAGTTAAAACAGAATGAAAACAGAATGAAACATTATCATTTCAGAATTAAGCAAATCAGTCAACTGCATTCAACTGCAATTAATTATAATTTTATTTTATTTAAATGATTATTCTCAGTACAAATAATCTTTGACTCCTTACATAAAGAGAGAGAGAGAGAGAGAGAGCGCATTATCATGCAATATTTATTTGGTTTACCATGGGGCACAAAATTGTATTAATATGCTATCATGCTCAAGCATTAAATAAAATGATCATACAAGTATTTTATTTTTGTTCAAATTTTAGGTATCCATGTGATGCTTTGTGTGAGAAACAGATCCAAATTCAAACCATTCATAGGCGATATGTATCTCCTTCATCTGTAGCTATAGTAACAATTAAAAAAATTGCCGTTAAGAAGATTTACTACAAGTTTTATGGCAGCAATGTTTATGGCAGACGATGTACTTTAGACACTCACTCATTATTGCTTGATTTGTTTTTATGAATAAAAACATCTTCAATGCAATACATTTATATTGGAAAGTTGTGTGATTTGTGGATTTTAAGGCTGATTTTCGATTCAGTTTAACATACTTTATTGTGTGTACATTAACAAAACATTTCACAAAATAAATAATGGTGATTTATAGTAATACATAATGCAATAATATCAAATATTAAGATTCTGTGTTAGGTCTGGGCTACATAAGGCTCAGGTGTGGCTCAGATTTGGGGATTCTGGTTTAAAGTTAAGAATTGGTACCAATAATAAAATCTGTTTTGGCCCAGCTCAGGGCCAGTTAAGGGTCATTAACTGACTGAGATTCGACCTGGTTATGGCCCAATTGTGGCCCTTGTCTTTAATCCAGTTTTGGGCCACTTCAGGGCCGTCATTCTTTGCGGTACTTGGGCAGAGGGAAACTCCTCTTTGCAGATCCTTACCAAGTCATTGAGGTTTCTTCAGGCTGACATTTGGCAACTCAAACCTTCAGCTCCCTCCACAGATTTTGTATTGGATTAAGGTCTGGAGACTGGCTGGGCTACTCCAGGACCTTAATGTGCTTCTTCTGGAGCCACTCCTTTGTTGCCTTGGCCATGTGTTTTGGGTCATACCTATCCACAACCCTTTTTCAACGCCCTGGCCCTGACAGTACATGTCCATCATCAACAGGAGAGTGCAGAAAGGAATTAAAGCCCTTACAGAACACAAAAGTTCTTCTATCTCTCCACACGGTGATGTCTCATTATCAAACAAGCTAAACAATTATTTTGCTCGGTTTGAGAACAGAGACAACTTGTCATTGGCTACAGAGGTTGATCGCCCTCTCTCATTGAACATTTGTGATGTACGTTGTATGCTGCAGAGAACAAACCATTATTGTGCCAGTGGCAAAGAAAACAAAGATCACTCCTCTGAATGATTACCGACCAGTGGCCCTCACCCTAATAGTGATGAAGTGTTTTCAAAGATTTGTTCTCTCATATATTAAAATCTTCATACCGGCTTAATTCAATCCATATCAGTTTGAGGATTCTGTTTGTGGACTATAGCTCTGCATTCAATACTGTCATCCCCTGGAAACTGACCAAAAAACTTCACCAGGCCTGAGTCCACTGCTTTGCAACTGGATACAAGATTTCCTGTCAGAGCACCTCAAGCAGTGAGACTGGGCACCTACACATCATCCACCACCACTCTGAGCACAGGCACACCCCAGGGGTGTGTGCTCAGTCCCATCCTGTACTCACTCTTCACCCACGATTGTGTACCTGCGTTTGCCACAAACACCATTGTAAATTTTGTGGATGACACAACTTTAGTGGGACTGATTACAAATAATGATGAATCAGCCTATAGAGAGGAGATACAGAATCTAGAGGATTGGTGTTCAAGAAAAATAACTGTGTACACTTGCAAGACACTACCTCTCATGGTAACATAATGTTAAGTGTATACATGGTTTACATTTCATGGATACTTTTGGGCAATATTACAAGTATTGTTTATGCACAGTCGCACTTTATACTTTATTTATGTTGCACTATGTGCTTGTTATTATCATTGTTACTGTCTGTTGTTGTCTTGGCAGAGCTGCTAACACTATTTTGTTGTCATGTACCTTAAGGTGCATACAATGACAATAAAGATTCATTCATTCATTTATTCATTCATACAAACATACTGTAACAAACTGGATGAGGACAGGTGGATCCAAATGCAAGCTTTATTAAAAGGAATCGTGGTCATATGGGCAGGACCAAACAGAAGAAGACAGGGACAACGAAAGGACAAACAAAGAGGCGTCAATATTAGGGATGTAATGATAACCGGTTTGACGATAAATCATGATAAAATTCTCCATTACCGTTTCATCTTTTAATTATCATTAAAACCGTATTTGATTACCTCGATTTGAACAACTTATGATAAATATATACTGTCCAGCGTAAAGCAGAGTTTAAATAACAGTCTCAAGTGCACAAAGCACACAGAGTAGTTTCGTTTTGAATGAAAGCATGGCGGAAAGATGGGAGGGTTTAAAAGGGTGCTGAGGGAATATACAAATGAATATATAAATGAATGAATTATATGAATGTACATTTAATGGTTCTGACTGTCTTCAGAAAAGATTTGATGGCATTGTGTTTTGATGTTCATTCCAATGTAATACCTAATAAAGTAGCGTCCTTAATCGCAATTCTGCTTTGTCCACGGAGTTTACGGAAACAGCTGTAACTTTGCTGTTCCATAAGTGCCGCCTAGTGGCAGAGAATGGATTTACATTGACCTACAATTACGTTCAGCCTGTTCGCAGTTTTTGTCTAGCTAAAACGGACCGAATTTTCATGCACTGCTGTCATTTGACCTTTTGACTAAAAACAAGGATTCTACAAATTTAAACAATTCAGATAATACATTTAGAATTATTTAGATAAAATACATATAACCATTTATTGATTTGACTTAACCATTTTCTTTATTTAAAGGCTGAAATGTGAGGTTTACCATTTTATAAAATCTTTTCAAAGCTTTATTTGAACATTTCAAACATGTTATTAGATAACTATTGAAGAGAACTGTTGTCAGTCATGTTATAATATAAAATCTCATTGGTAATGTTATTGCTTTAGTGTTTGTGCAAACAGAAGTCATTTCATATGTTGTTTGTTGATTTTAAATATAAAACTTGGTGAAACAATTTATGTGTTAGTACTTTTTAAACATTTCCAGCACATTTTAACAATACTGTGATAATATTGATAACCGTGATAATTTTTGTCACTATAATCGTGATTTTCATACCGTTACATCCCTAGTCAATATCCAAGCGTGGGGGTCTAGGGCCGGCAGCGAGCAAAGAGTAATCCAAGGGCAGGCAAGGGGTTGATAGGCAGGCGGTGGAGACTCGGCAACCAGGGACAAAGGAGATCGGCAACGGGAAGGAAACCAGGAATAAACGCTCGGAATTGACAGTATTAACTATACAAAACATCGCAATCTGACTGTGGGAGAACCGGTCTATTTATACTGTGAGAGTGAACTAAGATGGCGGACTAAGGTGAAAGGTGAAGGGTCACAAACCCCTTAGGAGCGGCTTCCAGATGCTCAACATAGTTCAAGAACACCAAAGGGCGGGGGGAGGGACTGAAGGACTGAGTGCTGTACCTGTACCTTAAGGTGCATACAATGACAATAAAGATTCATTCATTCATTTATTCATTCATACAAACATACTGTAACAAACTGGACGAGGACAGGTGGATCCAAATGCAAGCTTTATTAAAAGGAATCGTGGTCGTACGGGCAGGACCAAACAGAAGAAGACAGGGACAACGAAAGGACAAACAAAGAGGCGTCAATATTAGGGATGTAATGATAACCGGTTTGACGATAAATCATGATAAAATTCTCCATTACCGTTTCATCTTTTAATTATCATTAAAACCGTATTTGATTACCTCGATGGGAGGACCAGGTCCATGCAGGCTGACAGAGTTCAGAGGGGCAAAAAGTTCAGGAGCAGCCGAGCAACAGAGCTGCCAAAAACGCTCAGGATACAAACCACCAAGATGGAGCAGACATTCTCTTGAGTGGAGCCGGCGGGGCAGACAGACTCCAGGGCGGGGCCAGCGGAGCAGACGAGTCAGACGCCCACCAGGGCGGATCGGTTGAGTCAGACGCCCTCCAAGGCGGATCAGGCGAATCAGGCGAATCAGACGCCCTCCAGGGCGGATCAGGCGAGTCAGACGCCCTCCAGGGCGGATCAGGCGAATCAGACGCCCGCCAGGGCAGGACAAGAAGCCTTCAGGATGGCAGGAGCCCTCCAGGGTGGAACGGGATCCCCCCAGGGCGGAGCAGACAGGACAGGAGCCCTCCAGGGTGGAACGGGATCCCCCCAGGGCGGAGCAGACAGGACAGGAGCCCTCCAGGGCGGAACACACAGAAAGAGAGAGAGAAAGCTCAGAGCCTAAGGACCAGGCCTGGGTTGACTGAACCCCCGGCAGGCTGAAGGCCAAATTGGTACCGGTGAGAGCTCTCTGGCGTGGCGTGAGTTGCTGGGCGCAGTAGACTGTAGACAGTAGACTGCTGCCGACAGTAACCCCCTCCCCGTAACCCAGGAGTAGGCCGAAGAAGGCAGCACTGCCCCCAGGGGTTCTGCCACCCCTGGGGACTCAGTGGAGGTGTACACGGCCCAAACAACCCACAGTGCAACTCCCATGAGGAGTGTGGCTTTTGAGTAAGCCGGCTCAGGAAGGGAGGCTGAGAGTCTACTTGGCTCAGGAACAGTGGCTCTGGCTTGACTTGTCTCAGGAACTAGGGCTCTGGCTTGACTTGGCTCAGGAACAATGACAGTGAGATTTCTTAGAGCAGCAGAGACGTGGCTAAACTCAGGAGGCGGAGCGGCTGCGACGGGGCTTGACTCAGGAGGTGGAGCAGCTGCGACGGGGCTTGACTCAGGGGGAGGAGCTTCGGCGATGACGCTTGACTCCGAGGGAGGAGCTTCGGTGACGACGCTTGACTCAGAGGGAGGAGCTTCGGTGACGATGCTTGACTCAGAGGGAGGAGCAGCTATGACGACGACGCTTGACTCTGGAGCAGCTGCGGTGAAGCTAGACTTGACTTGGCTCTGAGGGAACTGCTGTGACTTTACTTGGCTCTGAGGGGACTGCTGTGACTTGACTTGGCTCTGGAGGAACAACTGTGACTTGACTTGGCTCTGGAGGAACAACTGTGACTTGACTTGGCTCTGGAGGAACAGCTGTGACTTGAATAGGCTCTGGAGGAACAGCTGTGACTTGACTTGGCTCTGGAGAAACAGCTGTGACTTGACCTGGCTCTGGAACGACAGCTGTGACTGCACTTGACTCGGGAACAACAGCTGCCACATGACTGGAAACTGGAACACTGCTTGTGACTTGGTTTGGTTCTGGAACTACAGCTGTACCTTGACGTGGCCCTGGACTTGACTCTAGAACATCGGCTGGCCTTGACACAGGAACGACATCTTTAACTGGACTTGGCACTGGATAAGCAGTTGAGGTGGGACATGACTTTTGGCTTAGCTTTGGAACAACGGCTGTAACTTGACTTGGCTCTGGAACAGTGGCTGAGCTTGACTCTGGAAGGACAACTGCGACTGGACTTGACACTGGATAGGCAGTTGCGACATCATTTGACTCAGGAGGAGTGGCAGCTGCGACGTGATCTGGCTTGGGAGGAACAGCTGTGTCTTAACTTGCTTAGGAGGAACAGCTGTGACCATACTTGACTCTGGAACAACAGCTGTCACTTGACTGGAAACTGGAACAATGGTTGGGTCTTGGCTTGGTTCTGGAAGGACAGCGGTGGCCTGACTTGACTTTGGATCGACAGCTGTAGCTTGACTTGACTCTGGAAAGACGGCCATCTTGACTGACTTGGGAGAGTGGATAGACTGGATACTAGTGAGCACTGACTTGACAGACAGGATTGGTGGGTCTTCCAGACAAGATATAAGTCTATTGTAACTGGTTGGGCTGAGGAAGTGTGCTGGGAAGTTCACCATTTTGTGATCGCGCGGTGCCGCGGCCGCCATTTTGAGATCGCGTTTCGGCGCGGCCGCCATTACTGTGGTTTCGCGATCCTCCTCCACAGAATCCACAGAATCAAACGAGTCCCCGTAATACAATGCATAATCCAGTGGGTCTGAAAAACAGGAGCATGGCAAGATGTAATCACACGCCGGCGCGGCCGCCTCTCTGTAGTCACGTTCCCCCTCCGCGACACCCACAGGAACAGAAGATGAACCCCCGCACCACAATGCATAATCAACATAGTCAGAAAAACAGGTGCGGGGGCACTCAAATCGCAGCCTCGTTTTGAGAGGCTCATCGAGAGCCAAACGGAAAATGTCCATGAAATAATTTTCATCGAAGAACGGTAGTTGATAAACCAAGTCACAAAATGTATACACAAAATCCTCAATGGGCATACCGTTCTGTCTGAGGCGGAGAAGCTGGTCACATGGGTCCATGGTTGAGCTGGGGAATGGGAAAAAGCTGCTGGATCCGGGTTTGGCAAAGTTTTCTGTAACTAACTGGACAAAGACAGGTGGATCCAAATGCAAGCTTTATTAACAGGAATCGTGGTCATACAGGCAGGGTCAAACAGGAGAAGACAGGGACAACGAAGGACAAACAAAGAGGCGTCAATATCCGAGCATGGGGGTCTAGGGCCGGCAGCGAGCAAAGAGTAATCCAAGGGCAGGCAAGGGGTCGATAGGCGGGCAGCGGAGACTCGGGAACCAGGGACAAAGGAGATCGGCAACGGGAAGGAAACCAGGAATAAACGCTCGGAACTGACAGTATTAACTATACAAAACTTTGCGATCTGACCGGTCTATTTATACTGTGAGAGTGAACTAAGATGGCGGACTAAGGTGAAAGGTGAAGGGTGACAACACAGGGGTTATGAGAAATGTAGTGAAAGATGGTCCATTATATATTGAAGGCTCCCTCTAAAGGTGAACGGAGGGAGTCATAGCAGCACAGTTTGTGACACATACATACGTTTGTTTTCAAAATTGCCATTCTGAAAGAACTTCTGAAAGAAGAATTTAAGGCTAATGTTGCTAAAGCTAACGTTACCATTGTCAGTCTGTTTTAATGTTGCCTTCACATGCTACCAGAAAGATTGTGAATAGGAATGTGGTGGTTAAAAAATGCATATGAAAGCAATGTGAAGTCGACCACTTGAATTTGTCAAGCGCATAATTACATGTGGGACATAACGTTTATGTTAGCACATGATGGCACCATGAGAATGTTGTTACTTTTATTGAGCCGTGCTCCCCGTCTGTGTAATTCATAAATGCTATTTTTTTTTTTATGCACAGTACAATCAGATGAGAATATTTTCTGCAAAGATTTAAGGCTTGCAATAATAGAGCAGTCAAACTTTTGCAATACAGTTGGTAAAATGGATGAATGCCATGACAGAGAGATCAATTATAACTGCAAGTAAATTAAGCTATACACTTCCAAGCAGCATATATTTTTTGGCTCTGTAGGCATCCTACAACAGTTCCCACACGAACACCTACAGCAAGTAATTGATTATCATGGCAGCTAATAGATTACTTATGACCAATGTGCTGTACAATAAAAGCATCACAATAAAAACAATACAAAATATACAATAGAAAGTTCTCATTAGTAAAACGCCAAATCAAAAAGGTACGTTTTCAACATGGATTTAAAGACAGATAGTGAAGATGCAGATCTAATACAAAGGGGCAGAGAATTCCACAATCTAGGGGCAGCTACTTCGAAAGCGCGACCACTCCTGCATTTCAACTTCGACTTAGGGATATGTAAGAGTCTCTGGTTGGAAGACCAAAGAGACAAGAGGGGACAATATTCTGTCACTAAATCTGAAAGATAAGGAGGGGCCAAACCATTCAATGATTTAAATACCAAGAGAGTAATTTTAAAATCAACTCGATAACACACAGTCAACCAGTGAAGAGAACTTAAAACCGGTGTAATGTGCTCACATTTTTTGGTACTCATTAAAAGCCTTAAGCTGCATTTTGAACTGTCTGCCAGCGGGATAGGGCTGACTGATTAATCCCAAAATACAGCGAGTTGCAGTAGTTCCAACATTTTCATAGCGTGAGAGTGTCCCGGTTGTTATTGCTGTCATGCCTGCCAAGTTCTGCCCTCGTCTGAAAAGGGGGGCGGGAGCACCAGCTCAATTACATTTTAAGGGAGAAAAACAAAAACATTTTGACTCATACCCTAAAAGTGGCAATTTCAACAAGCTATAAAAAATGATCTGTATGGTATTTTGAGCTAAAACTTTACATGCACACTCTGGGGACATCAGGGATTTATTTTACATCATGTAAAAAGAGACATAATAGGTCTCCTTTAAAATTATAGACTGATCATTTATTTTCAGTTGGTAAACATACAAAATCAGCAGGGGATCAAATAATTTTTTTCCTCACTATATATGCATAACAAACTATTCTCGACTAGAGCATTGTCGGCTGCTCACACTAAGTAAGTGATTACAGTGATGCAATAGGAATCAGTCTCAGAACTGTAGTGTGACAAGTGATGCCTGCATTGAAGTGATCGATTGAACTAAAAAAAAAAAAAGTGTGCAGAATGCATGTCAAGAAAATAATTTCAACTGACATAACAACAGATCCTGAGGTTTGTGAAGCCCACAATTACACATTCAAGACAAAATAAGTAAATTCAGTGGTGGAAAAAAAAATGCATGCAACGTAAATATGCAGTGATGCAGTATAAATCAGTTATAGAATCTTAATACGAAGCTGCTAACTGCAGTGAAGCTGTTCCAAATTTGATCTCAAGTATCTGCCATCTCAGTGCAATGGAAAGATCAGCAAAGGGTATAGCAAGTTTATCTAGAGTAGCGTTTACATCACTGATGGCTGACAAGTATATTGGCAGCAGTCAGGCATAATAGCAAAATCTGAAAGACCTCCCTCACCATGTGGGGAAAGTTGAATTTAAATAGTTAATATTGCCTCAAGAGTATGAAATTTAATAATATTAATGTAATATTGTCACAGTGTTTGTCTTCTTGTTTTGTGATAAATGTACATAGTACATTAACATTAGCACATCTAGACATTTTTTATCATCATTTTGGCATATGAAGAGTTCAGATGCAAAAGCATGTCAACTGAAACATCATTCCGTTGCTGGAAATATTATTGAAAGAGCATTTGAGTATCTGGTATCTGGTCGGGATACAGACTGGATCCGGGTGGCTATGGTGACCTTGGAATTAAAATGAAACAAGTACATCAGATGTTCCGGTTCTAAGTAATGCAGCCTAACAATTTAACGGATCTGTATTATGGAAAAATGATAGTGTTTAATGTCTATGTCAGGTTAAAGATATATGTCCTTAATCTAACTGAGTGTGTCTGCCCCCCAAACAATGCTAGGAAGACTGTTCCAGAGTTTGGACAACATTTCTGCATTTGACATTGACAGCATATGTTAATAATTGAATAGTAATAAAATTATTATTAATAATAATTTTGATATATATTTTAAGATGGATTTGTTTTACAAATGCCAGTCACATAGCTTTCAAATAATAATAAAAAATATATATCAATAACACACCAAAGTTCCTAATTGATGACAAAGATTTGACAGAGCAGACATCAAGTGTTAAAAAGTGTTCTAGGGCAGTGTTTCCCAACCACGTTCGTGGAACACCTGAAGTCTTAATGAAAAGTCTATAACATACTTTGGTAAAAAAAAATCAGTGGTAGTGTAAAGCAACACCCTTTTTACTTTGTCAAAATCAGCCCTGCAAAAATTAACCCGTTCTGTTGGATGTTCTTTTAAATGCAAATGAGCTCTGCTCACCCGCCCCTCTCTTCTCTGTATGGAGTGACAAGCCATGCTCTGCGAAACTTTTACTTTATCTGCATTTAGCCACGTTTAGTCACAAAACTTACTAACTAGCATGTTATTAGGACAGGACGATTGCAAAGATTTATTAAAAAAAAAAAAAAACTTATACTCCTACTGTTTGTGAAGCTTGATTTGCTTGAACATAGACGCATTTATGTAGATCGGGAGGCACATTCTCTTTACAAACAAAAGTCATCCACTGTGTCTTCAGGTGCTCAGATGTCGGGAGTAAATGACGACTACTATGTTACTACGTTACATCCAACGACAGAACACCTCAATTACTTAGGAGCCATTCTTGTCTACGTCCCTGCTCTGGTATCAAAACAATGGTGATTGGACTGGTACAACTCATTTAGGGTGGGTCTAAGGCAGTGGTTCTCTATTCCAGTCCTCATGCCCCACCACTGTGCACATTTTGTGTGTATCTGTTATCACGTACAATGTTTGTTCTATTCAAACATAAGTGCCCTGCGAAGTAGACATCACATGATATTCCGCCATGATAACAGTTCGAAGCTAGCTTGTATGTTCCATTTAAAGGTCATTAAATCGTGCTAGACATGAATTTATATTGTATTTACTTCCAGATGCATTTATGTCACACTTAACACTCCTACACACTGCCAGTCCACCCAACAGGAATAGCACACACACCTAGAACTCCTAAAGAAGGATTTCAGAGAACTCATGGAAAACTTAGAAGACTTGAAGTTCAGTCATTCATCAGTGGACCACTCCCAGCAAGAGGAACTAACATGTTTTCTGGGGCCATAAACAACTGTTTAAACTGGATGGCCTCCACAAAAAAAAAAAATGGTGCAAGAGTGCTAAAGGATATCATCTATTTTTCACTCTGTCATCCTTCAGTAGAGTGTGCCAGTCCACCCAACATGAATAGCACACACACACCTGGACAAAGTATGTGTGGTGACAAGACATATCAGCTTTAGAGTTGTCATGTGGTAGACACATCCCACAAGGACACTGAAAATGCCACACAGCCACAACAAGCACTGCTTATGGACACTATCCCTGCTGAGACCTGCCCATTGAGCTCATCAAAGACAAACTATGACGTGCTACAACAGCTCCAAGACTCAGCACCGAAGGACTATTTTCTGGCAGCCAGGGAAGCCAGGACAACATATTTTAGCCACCGGAAACACCAGAGCCAGAGCCCTGTTCACCAGACCATTATCCCTCTCTCCAGCATCTCCACTCCTAAGCTTTTCACAGAAAATGGAGGAACTGGTATATGCTGGAACCAGACTCTCCCACTCTTTTGCTGCAAGCCCCTAGTTACCAACTAAAAAATGGAGGGCACTACAACCACCAAAGCCTGTGGGACCAGCTCGTCCTCCTCCTCCTGTGAGAGCTCTCCGGCCACTGCCACAATGTCAGGGCCCAAACCCTCCTCCGTCTGCTGTAGGTGAACCAAAAACAACTGATCTCAGTGATATGTGTCAGGTCCCCGCTACGATAACAGCAATATAAAGGAATGTTTACAGAACAAGCAGGAACCCAGTGTGCCTGTAGCTTTCTCTATGTCTGTTTTATCACGTGATGAAAGTCTAAGGCCTTCTCAAGCCGTACGGCTGACCCATCTAATCTGCGGCCTATTAGGCATCAAACTAAGATTGCTTTAGAGACAAAAAATAATACCATCAAGTTAGTATTTGTAAACATTTGCACACTAAAAAATAAATCATTCCTGATCAATGACTTTATAACCACAAACAACCTGGGTTTTATATTTCTAAATAAAACATGGCTAGAAGACAGCTGCAGTGCAACAGTCCTCAATAAAACAGCCCCTTCTAACTTTACTTCCATGAGTGTCTGCAGAGCTGTTAAGGACAGGTTGAGTGTGGCTCTATTTACAGTATTTGTCTTTTGAATATCTAAGGATTGTGCTGAAAGGTGCTCCACGTATTCTATTTATCATTTTTTCCTTCAGACTTAATTAAAACCTGCATAGTATATGTGTTGGAGCAGGGTTGGAACAAAACTCTGCAGGGCTGCGGCCCTCCAGGAATTGTAATATGGAATCATTGTAATATGCTGATTTATTATCAATGTTGGAAAGGGTCGTGCTGATTAATATTTTTTGGAACTTGTATTATTTTTGTCATAATTCTGTAATGAATATATGTATATATGTATCAGAGGCGTACAGTTTTTTTTTTTTTTTTTTTTTTTCATGGGAATGCATATATCAATTTCCTTGATTTTTTTTATTTTTTTTTATTTACTAAAACTAACATCATAAAGTATGCATCTTAGATCAGTGGCAGCTCCGCCCCGGACATCCGGGTATAAGAGGAGGTGGCTAAGCACTGCTCATTGTTCTATTTCTTCGGAGCCGAATGCAGCATCTTTTTGTTGAGAAGCAGCGTTACTCACCTCTTCGTCGTTGGATCTACGGCACGGGTAGTGGTCTCTTCCTTCTCAGAGGCGGCAGCAGTGAGAGTCCCCTGGGTGCTTTGACAGCGAATCTCGAAGAGCAGATTTTCTCTTATTAAAAAACTAAAAGAGCAAATTTCTCTAAAAGAGTCAGACACGGTTAGTTTGTGTGTTTACTATGCCTTTACTTCTGTGTCCTTCTGGTTGCGACTTCTACCTCTCCCAGAGCGATCGGCATGAGCTCTGTCTTCAGTGTTTGGGTCGTGAGCACGCTGAAGTGGCGTTCACTGAAGGGGGATGTTCTGCTTGCGAGGACATGCCCCTCGACACACTCCGTTCGCAAGCTGCGTTCTTCGCCAAAATCACCTTTGGCTGAATCTGGCAGAGATGAAGAATGCTGAGAAGGTTCACTTTCTTGACACCCCCATTTCTCAGGCTGGCCTCTTTGGTGTCACTGTTGAGAAATTTGCACTGCAGTTCTCCACAGTGAAGAAGCAGACGGAGGCCATCAAACACATCCTGCCTCGTCGGGTGCCTGCTCCACGCCGAGGTCGACCACCTTCCAGACCGGCTCAGGGCCCGCCGCAGGCCGGTCCAGCACCCAAACCAGCCTTGCGGTCGAGTTCTCGCAAGAAGGTGGCATCATCAGCTCGCCCTCAGGTCGCTAAGAACCCTCATCAGGCTTCGAAGCGCTCCTGAAACGAGCAGCCCGGAGGAGAGAGATCTGCTGACCTGTCTGGATCCACACTCGGTGAGGGGACGATCTGTTTGCCTCGATAGAAACCACTCACTGCCAGTTGTGGTACGGTGTGTCCGAGGCGCCCCTCGTCACAGATGCACTGGCACACAGCTGGCCCCAGGGCCTACTTAAGTATGCGATTCCACCAGTGAGCCTCATTGCCTCATTGCCATATTGCTGGCGCTCCTTTCCCCCATTCCTCCCTGGCGCATTCCCCTGAGGAAGGACCTCCTTTCACAGGGGAAGGGCACAATATGGCACCCACGCCTAGATCTCTGGAACTTTTATGTATGATCCCTGGACGCGACCAGAAGGACTTCAGAGATCTCCCACTGGCAGTGGTAAAGGTGGCTGTACGACCTCAGATGGTGCAAATTCACAAACTGGTGTTCCTCCCAGGGGGAGAGCCCACGGAGATGTGGCATCCGAGCAGTGCTTTCCTTCCTCCAAGGAGGACTGGATAGGCACCTTTCTGCTTCAACACTTAAGGCCCAGGTGGCTGCTATCGCCGCTAACCATGACCTGGTGGAAGGCAGATCGGTTGGGAAGCACGACTTGGTTATACGATTCCTTAAAGGTGCCCATAGGCTGAACCCCATCAGACCACACCTTGTCCCCCCTTGGGATCTATCTGTGGCCCTCCGGGGCCTACAGTTAGATCCCTTTGAGCCTCTTCAGTCGGTCAAACTCAGTGCGCTCTCCCAAAAGACGGTTCTCCTGACTGTGCTCACTTCTATCAAAAGAGTGGGAGACCTCCAAGCCCTCTCCGTCAGTGACTCGTGCCTCGAATTCGGGCTGGCCAACTCTCACGTTACCCTGAGACCCCGGCCCGGTTACGTGCCCAAAGTGCCCACCACTCCCTTCAGGGACCAAGTGGTCACTTTGCAAGCTATCCCTTCTCAGGAAGGTGACCCCAACCTCTCCTTGTTATGCCCAGTCCATGCCCTGAGCATTTACTTGGAACGTACTGAAAGCTCTAGACGGTCGAATCAGCTCTTTGTCTGTTTTGGAGGACAGCAGAAGGGGAAGGCTGTCTCCAAACAAAGAATTTCCCATTGGATTGTGGATGCGATTCGTTTGGCCTACCATGCCTACCAGGGACTCCTGAAGCTAGTATGGTGTAGAAGCTTGCTGCAGCGTCTTCCCCTATGGGTGTTGACACACCCTCAGTTCAGTGAACCCTGAACGACACTTCCATCATGCTGCACCCACAACGTAGCTACATTCGGCGGAGGAACTAGCTATCAGATTCTAATATGAGGTTAGGTTGCCTCTTGTGAACTCTCATATTAGGTTGGTGCTCCACATGTAGTGGCTCCTAATATGGCCCTATGTGTGTAATCCCACCTATATTCCCAGAGATGCAGTGTTTCCCTTAAAGACAAACTTGTCTCCGATCCTGAGTCCAGCAGTCTCTCCTCATTCACTCCACAGCCTGCCTCAGGATCTTCCCTTTGTAGAGCCCCCCTAGTGCGAGCCCTCAGGTGTATTCTCCACACGACGACCTCCCCTCCGGGCAGGGTGTGGTCTCCGTAGTGTTTTAAATGTAGTAGGATTAGTCCAACGAATTGAATCGTTCGGTTTGTAATGCGCACCGAACTGGAAGCCTCGTACCGAACGGTTTAATACAAGTACATGTATTGTTATACCCCTAATATATACAGGTGCTGGTCATATAATTAGAATATCATCAAAAAGTTGATTTATTTCACTAATTCCATTCAAAAAGTGAAACTTGTATATTATATTCATTCATTACACACAGACTGATATATTTCAAATGATTATTTCTTTTAATTTTGATGATTATAACTGACAACTAATAAAAATCCCAAATTCAGTATCTCAGAAAATTAGAATATTACTTAAGACCAAAACAAAGAAAGGATTTTTAGAAATCTTGGCCAACTGAAACGTATGAACATGAAAAGTATGAGCATGCACAGTACTCAATACTTAGTTCGGGCTCCTTTTGCCTGAATTACTGCAGCAATGCGGCGTGGCATGGAGTCGATCAGTCTGTGGCACTGCTCAGGTGTTATGAGAGCCCAGGTTGCTCTTATAGTGGCCTTCAGCTCTTCTGCATTGTTGGGTCTGGCATATCACATCTTCCTCTTCACAATACCCCATAGATTTTCTATGGGGTTAAGGTCAGGCGAGTTTGCTGGCCAATTAAGAACAGGGATACCATGGTCCTTAAACCAGGTACTGGTAGCTTTGGCACTGTGTGCAGGTGCCAAATCCTGTTGGAAAATGAAATCTGCATCTCCATAAAGTTGGTCAGTAGCAGGAAGCATGAAGTGCTCTAAAACTTCCTGGTATACGGCTGCGTCGACCTTGGACCTCAGAAAACACAGTGGACCAACACCAGCAGATGACATGGCACCTCAAACCATCACTGACTGTGGAAACTTTACACTGGACCTCAAGCAACGTGGATTCTGTGCCTCTCCTCTCTTTCTCCAGACTCTGGGACCCTGATTTCCAAAAGAAACACAAAATTTACTTTCATCAGAGAACATAACTTTGGATCACTCAGCAGCAGTCCAGTCCTTTTTGTCTTTAGCCCACGCGAGACACTTCTGACGCTGTCTGTTGTTCAAGAGTGGCTTGACACAAGGAATGCGACAGCTGAAACCCATGTCTTGCATACGTCTGTGCGTAGTGGTTCTTGAAGCACTGACTCCAGCTGCAGTCCACTCTTTGTGAATTTCCCCTACATTTTTGAATGGGTTTTGTTTCACAATCCTCTCCAGGGTGCAGGTTATCCCTATTGCTTGTACACTTTTTTCTACCACATCTTATCCTTCCCTTCGCCTCTCTATTAATGTGCTTGGACACAGAGCTTTGTGAACAGCCAGCCTCTTTTGCAATGACCTTTTGTGTCTTGCCCTCCTTGTGCAAGGTGTCAATGGTCATCTTTTGAACAACTGTCTAGTCAGCAGTCTTCCCCATGATTGTGTAGCCGACACAACTAGACTGATAGACCATTTAAAGGCCTTTGCAGGTGTTTTGAGTTAATTAGCTGATTAGAGTGTGGCACCAGGTGTCTTCAATATTGAACCTTTTCACAATATTCTAATTTTCTGAGATACTGAATTTGGGGTTTTCATTAGTTGTCAGTTATAATCATCAAAATTAAAAGAAATATACATTTGAAATATATCAGTCTGTATCTAATGAATAAATATAATATACAAGTTTCACTTTTTGAATGGAATTACTTTTTGATATTCTAATTATATGACCAGCATATATATATATATATATATATATATATATATACAGTCAAGCCCGAAATTATATATACCCCTGGCAAATTCTGATTTAAAGTTACTTTTATTCAACCAGCAAGTTTTTTCTTGATTAGAAATGACACAGGCATATCCCAGAAGTTAATAAGATGATGTACAAGAGGCATCATTGTGGAAAATCATCTTTTATTTACATTTGAGCAAAAAGTGGCATGTCCGAAATTATTCATACCCTTTGCAAACTGTCACAGTCTAGGGGAAAATCCAAAGTTCTATACCATTCGAAATAGTCCAAGCTGTTCTAAAGCATCCTAATTACCCTGATTAATTGGGAACAGCTGTTTTAATCAACTCAACAGGTGAAAAACAGAAAAGTCAGGAAAGGGCTATAAGACTATATCTAAATGTTTTGAAGTTCTAGTGGCTACAGTGCAAAGTATTATTAAAAAATACAAGACGTTCCACACTGTGAAAAATCTCAGAGGACGTGGTCGGAAGCCAAAAGTGACACCTGTGCTGGCCAGGAGGATAGTGAGAGAGATAAAAAAATAATTCAAGGATCACCACCAAGGCCATCCTGATGAGTCTGGGCTCTGCTGGTGGCAACATGTCAAGGCAGACAGTCCAACGAACACTGCACACCGCTGGGTTCAACGGACACAGACCAAGGAGGACACCACTTCTCCAGATAAGGCACACAAAAGCCCACTTGGCCTTTGCAATCTGGACAAAGAAGACTTCTGGTTTTCTGTTTTATGGTCAGATGAAACAAAAATTGAATTATTTGGCCACAGTGATGTAGCCTTCATTTGGCATAAAAATGGAGAAGCCTTCAACCCTAAGAACACCATCCCCACTGTCATGGTGAGGGGAACCTAATGTTTTGGGGTGTTTTTCAGCCGGAGGACCAGGGAAGCTAATCACAGTAAACGGCACCATGAAAAAGAAGCAATACATCCAAATTCTCAACAACAACATCAGGCAGTCTGCAGAGAAACTTGGCCTTGGGCACCAGTGGACATTTCAGTACGACAACGACCCAAAACACACAGCAAAAGTAGTGAAGAAATGGTTAGCAGGCAAAAACATTAATGTTTTGCAGTGGCCCAGCCAAAGTCCTGACTTAAATCCAATTCAGAATCTGTGGAGGTAGCTAAAGATCAGGGTGATGGCAAGGAGACCCTCCAACCTGAAAGAGCTGAAGCTCATCGCTAAAGATGAATGGAGAAAAATACCAGTGGAGACATGCAAAAGCTGGTCAGCAATTATAGAAAGCGTTTGATTGCTGTAATAGCCAATAAAAGGATTTTCTATTGATTATTGAGAAGGGTATGAATAATTTTGGACATGCCACTTTTTGTTCAAATGTAAATAAAAGATGAGTAATAATATTTTCCACAATGATGCCTCTTGTACATCGTCTTATTATCTTCTGGGAGACGCCTGTGTCATTTCTAATCATGAAAAAAATTAAAAGTAACTTTAAGTCAGAATTTGCCAACGGTATGAATAATTTGAGGCTTGACTGTATATATATATATATATATATATATATATATATATATATAAATATATAGGGGTATAACGATACATGTATTCATATTAAACCGTTCGATACGAGACTTTCAGTTCAGTATATGCATGTCCCTGTTGCACTATATGTTTACATTTAGCACAGATAGCAGGATTTTCTGCTATTTATACTACTTATTGCAAATAGTGGCAATATTGGAGTACATTATAAAACAGTATGCAATAACTACATATTGAGTGTAAATTATAAATTATTTTAACTTCTTTTAAGCATATTAATCATCAAATAGACTAAAGATAACAGTATGCATTTATGCAATACTTTTCATACTATATAAACATGAACACACTTTGGGAGAATAAGAAAAACTCACTCTTATTTGACACTCTGGATTCTCAATTGTGTGGAAATTGGCACATAAAATCTCACATATCCTCAATCTCCCCTCTTAACAGCATAAAACACAACAATTACTGCATGTTCTTTCCATACATGTCATACAGTGCGTTATTGTACATTACAACAGCCTTCAAAACATACTTTGAATTAACTTACTTTCAGTCGCGTTGAATTCGGCTTAAATCCCCTCCCCCATCTGAGATCTCTTGCGTGCAGCAGCAAATGCTTGAATAGTCAGCTAATTAAATCATCCATGCGATGCAGTCAGACAACAGAAACCACCACAGGTCCACGAGCAGATAGCCAGCTTGGATTATATCCAATTAACAGTTTTTATAAACTATTTTCTTCTCACATAACTGCTGCTTCTACCTGCGCTCTCTCTGTTCCCCTCTGACACAGTCTCACTCTCATGCACGTACTGAAACTCTTGAAGGGGGCAGCACGAATAACCACAAAACAGAGAAATCTTAAAGGGAAAAAATCACCAGGGGAATTGAATGTTAGGCTACTCCTGACCCGGTTACACTCTCCCCTGCCTACAGTCAACATCCTCGATGACTGCAAACACCCTTTAATCATCTATTACTCCTTGTAGATTATGAGATGTGTGCACGACTATACCTGCTAACACTTGGAAAAGGACAGGGCCTAATTTCAGATCTATGTACTCTTTGCAGGGCCGCCTTCCTCTGGCTCCACAGTGTAGGTCGTACCATGCACCTCCACCACCTTATAGGCTGTGGGTGCCCAGGCGTCCTGTATCTTGTTCCATCCTGGGGTCCGATACCGTAAGTACACCTGCTGACCAACTGCTACCTCTGGACAGTATACGCCAATCTCACGCTTAGCAACTCGGTCTGCTGCCTTGCTCTTTAGTGTACTCACGTGCCTGGGCATGAGCGTCTCGAAGCTGCTCCTTATGGATGGACAACCAGGCAGGCTCCTTCTCTAGCATTGGTTCCTGGCCCAACAAGGTATCTACGGGTAAGTGTGGCTGCATGCCAAACAGCATGTAGTAAGGGGAGTAACCAGTGGAAGAATGAGTTGTCATAAGCGGACACTAGCTCAGGCAAGTACTCTGGCTATTTCCACTTCTTGTCAGGCAGTAAGGAGCGCAAGAGGTCATGCAGAGCTCTGTTGAATCTCTCACACTGTGCATTTCCCTTGGGGTGATGTGGCGTAGTGCGGGATATTCTCACCATATACAGTTACAGAGCTCTGCAGTAACAGCACTCTCAAAGTTCCTCCTCTGGTCTGAATGGAAGCGCTGAGGCACACCATACTTGAGGAACCATTCCCTCAGAAGGATCTTTGCGGTAGTGTCTGCCTTCTGATTGCGGTGGGGAATGCCTGGCTGAACTTAGTGAATATGTCGGTCACAACCAGGACATTCTCCTGTCCATCCGACTCAGGTTCCAGTGTGGTGAAATCCATTGCGACAACTTCAAGTGGATGTGAAGCCAAGAATGGGGTCCAATGCGCCTGAATCTTGGTCTGTGGCATTTTGGCTAGCACGCAACGCTGGCACTTCTTTACCCACTTATCCACAGTGTTGTACATCCCAACCCAATAACAATGCTGCTTGAGCAGGCCCTGCGTCCTCTCTATGCCCTGATGCCCATCTGGTCATGGACACTTTGCAGCACCATTTCAACCAGACATGTAGGGAGCAACAAATGTTGGCATTCCCCATTGAATACGTCATCGATAACTCTGTACATAAGTTCATCTTTCTCTTGGATCCTGTCCCATTGCTTAAGCAAAAACAGCACTGGTCTGGACAAGTACTTTCTCTCATGATTTGTGGGTTTCCTCTTCTTGTCCCAGAAACTCGTAAGCACACTGATGGTCAGATCTGCCTCTTGAAACTGACAAAGTTCATTCTTTGTGTGTCCAGGTAATGTTTAGGTATTCTCCAGATGTTCATCTCCAAACTCTCTGTTCTCTATGGCTGCCTGTAACTCTCCTATTTCGCCCTCTCCAGGACTCGCCACTAGCCCTGCCAGGTCAGCTCCCACTGCAGTCCCTGTACGAAGCCCACTGCAAATAGCCACGCAGCCATCGTACTCCAAATCCTCGGTTTCCACCTCCATCCCCTCCAGTCCTGGTCTTCTAGAGAGAGCGTCATCTGCGGTGTTACACCTCCCAGGATGGTACTGCACTTGAAAATTGAATACCGCAAGCTGAGCAGCCCACCTCTGTTCAATAGCACCCAGCTTTGCTGTGTTGAGGTGGCAGAGGGGATTGTTATCTGTTAGAACAATAAACTTGGATTTGAGCGCCAGCAGCTCCAGCTTTATACTGCTGTAGTTCCTGACATTCCGCTCTGCGCCCCTCAACCTCCAGCTTGCATAGGCTATTACAGCCTTACTTCCCCCCTGCTGCTGGTATACACCATGTCTAACGCCAGGTTACTGGCATCAGTCTCCAGCACAAAAGGTAAGGTGAAGTCTGCAAAGCCTAGTGTCAGAGCACAGGTAAGCTTCTCCTTGAGGTGCTCAAAGGCTTGCTAGCATTCAGTCGTCCAGGAGTCCTTGAACAACTTGTTAGCTTGAGCAACACTCCCTTGATGAACACAAGTGTTTACAACATCATGAAGTGGACCAGCCACCTTAGAAAAGCCCTCAATGAATCTCCGATAGTAGCTACAAAAGCCTAAAAAGGACTCAGAGTGTTAGGGACTGGCCACTGTTTTACTGCACTCACTTTATCAGGGTCTGTGGACAGCCCCTGAGCAGATACCACATGCCCTAAGAACCTTACCTCAGACTGTAGGAAGTGGCATTTTTCCACCTTAACCTTAAGTCCGGCCTCCCTCAACCTCAAGCCTCACTAAGTGTTCCTCGAATGTACTTGAGTATACAAGCAAATCGTCCAAATAGACAAGCACCATTTGAAATACTAGCTTACCCATTATGGCGCATTACATAGGCCAAACGGCATACGCTGGTACTCATACAGGCCAAATGGTGTAATGAAAGCGGTCTTGTGGCGGTCCTTCTCATGAACTGCCACTTGGAGGTAGCCACTCGCAAGATCAATAAACGAGAACATCTTGGCCCTACTCAAAGCATCCATACTCTCATCTGTTCGTGGCAACAGGAATGCATCAAGCCTAGTTTTACAATTCAACTTCCGGTAGTCTGTGCATAGACAAAGAGTCTCAATTTTAGTATATCTTCTCAAGGGACAATACTATAGAAATGAAACTTCAATATATTTTAGAATAGTCAATGTGCAGCTTGTATAATAGTATAGATTTACTGTCCTCTGAAAATAACTCAACATACAGCCATTATTGTCAAAATAGCTGGCAACAAAAGTGAGTGCACCCTAAGTGATAACATCAGTATGTTGTTTAACCATGCAAAGCCACATGTTCTATTCATCATGTTTATGTTTTTGTCTGCTTGACAAGACAATACAAAGCTGTGTATCTTGTATTAGAGTTCAAATTTGGTAATTTAAGTACAATTATCTCAAACTGACCACTGGATGTTCAACATGGCACCTCATGGCAAAGAAGTCTCTGAGGATTTGAGAATTAGAATTGTTCCTCTCCACTAAAATAGCCAAGGCTATTAGAGCTTCAGTAACACAGTGAAACTCAGTGAAACTGAGTTACACTACAATCAGGGTCATATAGAGGTTTTCCAAGATGGGTTCCATTCAGAACAGGCCTTGCAAGGGTCGTTCAACGACGTTGAGTACTCGTTCTGTGCGTCAGGTGCAAAACCTGGTTTCAAAAAAACAGATGCATGAGTGCTGCCAGCATTGCTTTAAAGGTCAGTGCTCAGACCATATGCCACACAAAAATAATGTTATGAGATTTTTATTTTTTAATATACAAATAAATTATGAGGGAATAATACTTTTAAGTGCAATTAACATGCTTGTAGGTGGCGGCAACTGAGCATCTAATGAGTGAGTCATTATATCAAATGTTTATTTAAATTCCTGACAGCATTACTGTGTTTGCGGGCTGTTTTAGGAAATATTTGCATTTATTCACATGCGACTGGATTAGTGGATTAGCTATTCATGTGGTGGACTGTCATTGGTTTGGCTAATACAGGACACTACTGAATGATGGGCATCAGAGGGTATACCTGTGTATAACACTACTCCACTGCCCTGCACTACACTGGCTATATCCACTGTATGTTACATAATCTAAATGTAATAAAATTATAATAATAATTGGGTTTTGGTGATTGCCTAGTTATTTTTGGTTATTGATTTTTATTGTTTATATATATATATATATATATATATACACACACACACACACAACCAGTCAAAAGTTTGGACAAACCCTCTCATCTAATGTTTTTTTTTTTCTTTATTTACATTGTAGATTCTCACTGAAGACATCAAAACTATGAATGAATATATGCAATAATGTAGTAAACAAAAAAGTGTGAAATAAAATCTAGATATGTTTCATATTTTAGATTCCTCAAAGTAGCCACCCTTTGCTGTGTTGACAGCACTGTAAGCCCTTGGCCTTCTCTCAGTGAGCTTCATGATGTAGTCACCTGAAATGATTTCCACTTCACAGGTGTACCTTGTCAGGGTTCATTTGTGGAATTTCTTGCCTTCTTAATGCGGCTGGGACCATCAGTTGTGTTGTGCAGAAGTCAGGTTGGTACACAGCTGACAGCCCTATTTGACAACTGTTAGCTGATTGGTTCTTGCCATAATGAATTCTAAGTAAAGAGAAATGACAGTCCATTATTACTTTAAGAACGTCTTGGTTACGTATGGTAACCCTCGTTCCCTGATGGAGGGAACGGAGACGTTGTGTCGAAGTAACGACTAGGGGTCGCTCTTGAGAGCCCGAACACCTCTGACAGCTTTGAGAAAAGGCCAATGAAATTGGTACGCAGTATTTGCATAGCCCGCTCCGCCCCGGAGATCCGGGCATAAGAGGGGGGGGCTAGGCAACACTCATTGTTCTGATCTGAGGAGCCGAAGCACCCGGCTACACTCAGAGGCGGTCCGAGGTTGTGGCAAGGGGGACACAACGTCTCCGTTCCCTCCATCAGGGAACGAGGGTTACCATACGTAACCAAGACGTTCCCCGTCTGTCGTTCACGTTCGACGTTGTGTCGAAGTGACGACTAGGGGTCCCAGTTGAAAACGCCACAACCAGCGGACCGTGTCACGAGTGCATGGAGTGCAAATATTAACAGGTCTTGCGTGTTAGATAAATGTCACTCACCTCTACGTGACCTTCCAATGCCCAAGAGCTTCAGCCAGCCTTTCCTCACCTTTGGTTGAACATCTTGGAGAACATTGGGCCAGTGTCCGTCCTCCCCGGGGGGCGATGGGCACTACGGAGACCACACCCTGCCCGGAGGGAGGTATTTGTGTGGAGAATACACTTGAGGGCTCGCACTAGGGGAGGACAACAAGGGGACGATCCTGAGGCAGGCTCCGCATGAGGAGAGACTGCTGAGCTCAGGGTCGGAGACAAGTTTTGTCTTAAGGGAAACACCGCATCTCTGGGAGTATAGGTGGAGATACACACATGGGGCCGCATTAGGAGCCACTACATGTGGGGCACCAACCTAATATGAGAGTTCACAAGAGGCAACCTAACCTCATATTAGATTCTGATAGCTAGTTCCTCCGCTGAACATAGCTACGTTGCGGGTGCAACATGATGGAAATTGTCGTTCAGGGTTCACGCCAGGAAACTTACTGAACTGGGGAAGCGTCATCACCCGTGGGGAACGACGCTTCAGCAAGCTTCTACACCGTGTCAGCTTCAGGAGTTACTGGGCTTGCGTTCAGGACTCCCGAAGAGACTGGTTCTACACGCAGATTGTAGAACCTGGCAAACGTGTTAGGTGTAGCCCAACCTGCAGCTCTGCAAATGTCTGTTAAAGAGATCCCGTTCGCCAGCGCAACCGACGCTGCGACGCCCCTGGTGGAGTGGGCGTGCACCCCCAGCGGGCAGGGCACCCCTGTGGCCTGGTAGGCCAAACGAATCGCATCCACAATCCAGTGGGAAATTCTTTTTTTTTGGAGACAGCTTTCCCCTTCTGCTGTCCTCCAAAACAGACAAAGAGCTGACTCGACCGTCTGAAGCTTTCAGTACGTTCCAAGTAAATGCTCAGGGCACGGACTGGGCATAACAAGGAGAGGTTGGGGTCGCCTTCCTGAGAAGGGATAGCTTGCAGAGTGACCACCTGGTCCCTGAAGGGAGTGGTGGGCACTTTGGGCACATAACCGGGCCGGGGTCTCAGGATAACGTGAGAGTTAGCCGGCCCGAATTCGAGGCACGAGTCACTGACGGAGAGGGCTTGGAGGTCTCCCACTCTTTTGATCGATGTGAGCGCAGTCAGGAGAGCCGTCTTTTGGGAGAGAGCACTGAGTTCGACTGACTGGAGCGGCTCAAAGGGACCTGACTGTAGGCCCCGGAGGACCACAGACAGATCCCAAGAGGGGACAAGGCGCGGTCTGACGGGGTTCAGCCTGCGTGCACCTTTAAGGAATCGTATAACCAAATTGTGCTTCCCAACCGATCTACCTTCCACCAGGTCGTGGTTAGCGGCAATAGCGGCTACCTGGACCTTAAGTGTTGAAGCAGAAAGGTGTCTATCCAGTCCTCCTTGGAGGAAGGAAAGCACCGTTCGGATGCCACATCTCCGTGGGTTCTCCCCCCGGGAGGAACACCAGTTTGTGAATTTGCGTCAACTGAGGTCGTACAGCCGCCTCGTGGAGGGAGCTCTCGACTGCAACAGAGTGTTTACCACTGCCAGTGGGAGATCTCTGAAATCCTCCTGGTCGCGTCCAGGGACCATACGTGGAGGTTCCAGAGATCTGGGCGCGGGTGCCATATCGTGTCCTTCCCCTGTGAAAGGAGGTCCTTCCTCAGGGGAATGCGCCAGGGAGGAACGGGGGAGAGGAGCACCAGCTCTGAGAACCAAACCCTGTTGGGCCAGTAGGGGGCCACCAGCAGGATCTGTTCTCTGTCCTCCCTGACTTTGCACAGGGTCTGTGCAATTAGGCTCACTGGTGGAAACGCATACTTGAGGAGGCCCTGAGGCCAGCTGTGTGCCAGTGCATCTGTGCCGAGGGGCGCCTCGGACAGACCGTACCACAACTGGCAGTGAGTGTTCTCGATCGAGGCAAACAGGTCGACCTGGGCCTGACCGAAAAGACTCCAGATCAGCTGAACCGTCTGAGGGTGAAGTCTCCACTCGCCCCGAAGCGAAGTCTGTCGGGAGAGCGCGTCCGCTACCCAATTGAGTTCGCCCGGTATGTGGGTGGGTCGTAGAGACCTGACATTGTTTCGACACCAAAGGAGGAGATGGCGGGCTAGCTGTGACATGCGAAAGGAGCGTACACCGCCCTGGTGATTGATGTAGGCTACAGTCGCAGTGCTGTCTGTGCGGACCAGCACGTGTTTGCCCTGAACCAAAGGTCGGAACCTCTTCAGGGCCAAAAACACTGTCAGCAGCTCGAGGCAATTGATATGCCAATGCAGCCGAGGGCCCGACCAGAGCCCTGCAGCTGCTTGCCCATTGCATACGGCGCCCCAGCCTGTGTTGGATGCATCTGTCGTAACCAAAATGCGCCTGGACACTTGTCCTAAGGGCACCCCGGCCCGTAGGAACGAAATGTCTTTCCAAGGACCGAGGGTTTTTAGACATACGGGTGTGACGTGCACCCGGTATGAACCCTGGCGCCATGGCCATCTCGGGACTCGGGAACGCAGCCAGTGTTGTAACGGTCTCATGTGCATCAGGCCCAGCGGCGTGACGGCGGCTGCGGATGCCATGTGACCCAGGAGCCTCTGAAATTGTTTGAGGGGGACCGTCGGGCTGCGTGAGAGCTTCTGGACGCAGCTCAGCACTGACTGTGCACGCACCGGGGAGAGCCGTGCACTCATGGCAACCGAGTCTAGTTGTATACCGAGAAAAGAGATGCTCCGTACCGGGGCGAGCTTGCTCTTTTCCCAGTTGACCCGAAACCCCAGATGGGCCAGATGGTTGAGAACCACATCCCTGTGTTTGCATACCAACTCCTGAGAGTGTGCTATGACCAGCCAGTCGTCGAGGTAATTGAGAATGCGGATGCCCCTCTCCCGGAGAGGGGCAAGGGCTGCCTCTGCGACTTTCGTAAAGACGCGGGGAGACAGGGAGAGCCCAAATGGAAGGACTTTGTACTAAAATGCTCGACCTTCGAAGGCAAACCGCAGGAAGGGCCTGTGTCTTGGAAGAATCGAGACATGAAAGTACGCGTCTTTCAGGTCTATCGCCACCAATCAATCAAAGAATGCGTTTGAGCGTTAGCATTCTGAAGGGGAGCTTGTGAAGGGCCCGATTCAGAATCCTCAGATCCAGGATTGGTCTTAAACCGCCACCTTTCTTGGGTACAATGAAGTAGGGGCTGTAGAACCCTTTCTTCATGTCGGCCGAGGGGACCGGCTCTATCGCGTCCTTCGCCAGAAGGGTCGCGATCTCCGCCCGAAGAACCGCAGCATTCTCGTCCCGAACCGCGGTAGAGAAGATGCCGCTGAACTTGGGCGGGTTGCGTGCGAATTGGATAGCATAGCCGAGTCGGATGGTTCTGAGAAGCCAGCGAGAGAGGTTGGGTATCTCGAGCCAAGCTGTAAAACTCTCTGCCAACGGTCTCAGGGGGACCACCGACGTACCTCGGGTGGGTACGGTGTGACTGAGTTGTGGTGAAAGCCCTTTGTTCGGGGGCGTGCTGTCCCGGAGGACACAAGGTGCTTTGATCGCCATAACCGACATACAAGGATCCGTGAGAAGATCGCCTGAGCTCAGGGGATCGACTGACGGATGCGCTTGTTTCTCTGTCAAAGTATGCAGAAGCGCAAGTTTTGCGGTTGAGCATGCTTTGATGTGTTTTGGTGGCTGGGTACCCCGGAGGGACCCAGCCATGGAAGGATCGACCATCGGAACCGACAGACAAGGATCCATCAGAAGATCGCCTGAGCTCAGGGGATCGACTGATGGATGCACTTGATTCGTCAAAGCATGCCGAAGCGCAGGCCCTGCGGTTGAGCATGCTTTGATGTGTTCTGGTGGCTGGGTACCCCGGAGGGACCCAACCATGGTGGGTGTACCGATCATCGTAACCGACAAGGATCCAACGGAGGACCGCCTGAGTTCAGGGGGTCGACTGAAGGATGCACTTGGTTTGTCAAAGCATGCAGAAGCGCCTGAGATGCGGTCGAGCATGCTTTGACGTGCTTCAGTGGCTGGGTACCCCGGAGGGACGCAGTCGCACTGGTTTTTACGCCCAGAGAAGAAAGAAATTGCTCTTAAATTTGCCTATGTGGTGGCTGTCCGCCGTGAGGCAGACAGCCAGGAAGGAGCCGAAGCCCACACTCGTCCCCTCGCCGAGTGTGGATCTAGACAGGTCAGCAGATCTCTCTCCCCTGGGCGGCTCACTTCAGGAGCGCTTCGAAGCCTGATGAGGGTTCCTAGCGGCCTGAAAATGAGCTAACGGCGCCACCTTCTTGCGAGAACTCGACGGCAAGGCTGGTTTGGGTGCAGGACCAGCCTGAGGCGGGCCCTGAACCAGTCTGGAGAAATGGGGGCGTCAAGAAAGCGAACTTTCTCAGTGTCCTTCATTTCCGCCAGATTTAGCCAAAGGTGGCGCTCCTGGACCACCGTAGTGGACATCGCTCTACCCAGAGCCTGCGTTGCGACATTTGATGCTCGGAAGCATACACAGAACTGAACGCAGTTCCTGCGACACTCTGAGGCGAGATCTCCCTCGTGCAGATCTTATAACACTTTGCCTGGCAGCCAGCAGGATGGCAAAAGTGTGCATGGTGGACACAGCCTGTCCAGAAGACGTGAACCCCTTCACGCTCTGGACGAGAGCCTACGTGGTCCCACCAGGGGGCAGGGCATCAGATATGCAGGCGCTGTACTGAAGCGCCCACCCGCCTGGAGAATCCACGAAGCCTCTCGCGCTGGACCGCCATCGAGGGAAATGAGGGAGGAGGACCTGATATATCGTGTTTCAGCCGAAAAAAAAAAGGCCTATCACGATATAGTCAATCTCGTACGTTACCGAAGCCATGAACACACAGGATGAGGCGGAGGGTTTTTTTCTCACTCAAACCTGATGTGTTTCGGTTATCTTGTTCAAGCACGCCCACCACTTCAGCGTCTGCTCAAACTGAGACTCGCTCCCCAGCTTGCTCAGTCGAAGCATCAGCTTCCCATGGTTTAAGTCCTCCCTCCGATGCTGCAGCCAACCTCTCAACCAGCTTTTAAGGTTTTGAACAGAGTAAAGTTGTAAAAAGAACTAATAATCTGTCCAAAAACCTAAACGGGGGTCGCGAGGAACGAGCGATCCGCGGGGGGAAACCCGGCGGAACTAACTCATTTCCTATTGCTCGCCATCGACGCACATCGCAGCGGCCCTCGTACCCGGAAGTAGAAGGGCCGAACGGAAGCGGTCGCGGTGAACCGCGGCTTCGCGGCTCGTGAGCAGCAACCCATAGTTATGTTCCCTTCCGCAAGCAGAACACAAACTATCAACGAAGCGATGTATCAGCGTGAGACTAGCTCAACCCTGAGCACAACGATCGTGCCGATTGTTATTGTTTACGAGGAAACCGCAATCAGGAAGACACGGACGGAAAGGCAAATGTAAACACAATCCATCCGTGTCGGCTCTTTCAGAGAAATTACTCCTTTTCAGGAGGAAAAGCTCTTTAGAGATCGTCGTCGAAGCACCCAGGGGTATTCTCGCTTACCAAGAGAAGGGTTAAAGGGAGAGACCGCTGCTCGTGCCATAGATCCAACGACGAAGAGGTGAGTAATGCTGTTTTCCCCTAAGAGAATACTGCATTCGGCTCCGAAGAAACAGAACAATGAGTGTTGCCTAGCCCCCCCCTCTTATGCCCGGATCTCCGGGGCGGAGCGGGCTATGCAAATACTGCGTACCAATTTCATTGGCCTTTTCTCAAAGCTGTCAGAGGTGTTCGGGCTCTCAAGAGCGACCCCTAGTCGTCACTTCGACACAACGTCGAACGTGAACGACAGACGGGGAACTGAAGGTCAGTCAGTCTGGAAAATTACAAAAACTTTGAATTTGTCCTCAAGTGCAGTTGCAAAAACACTACAACGAGTGTTGTGCTACAACGAAACTGGCTACAACGAAGCTGGCTCATATGAGGACCGCCCCAGGAAAGGAAGACCAAGAGTCACCTTTGCTGCTGAAGATAAGTTCATCCGAGTCACCAGCTTCAGAAATCGCAAGTTAACAGCACTTCAGATTAGAGCCCAGATTAATGCCACACAGAGTTCTAGTAGCAGACACATCTCTACATCAACTGTTCAGAGGAGACTACGTGAATCAGGCCTTTATGGTCAAATAGCTACTAAAAAGACACTACTAAGGAAAAGCAACAAGCAGAGATTTGTTTGGGCAAGGAAACACAAGAAATGGACATTAGACCAGTGGAAATCTGTGCTTTGGTCTGATGAGTCCAAATTTGAGATTTTTGGTTCCACCAGTAATCAATCTAAAACAAGAATTACGATCCAAGCGATTCAATGCATTTAAATATATACACATTAATTTATCATGTCGATCAGATAAATGAAAGTTGCATTTGTTATTCATCATTTGCAGATAAAGTAATAGTTTCAATGTCGCAACATTTTATTTTATGTAAATAAGATAAAGAAGCTCACATCATGCAAAGGTGTGACATAAAATGTTACCTTACACATTTACAGTATGCTACACAATAGTTAACACAACAGCCTATTTTTAAAGCCTTTTTTAAATATTGGTTTACAGGCTAATAAAAAAAAATATGTGAAACAATAAGTGAAACAAATATAACAAAATGTATTTAAAATAAATGTATTTCATGCTAAGTATACAACAAATAAATGTACATATTTATGTTCTTAATAAAAAAAAAAATACCTTTGTACTTTTACTAGCCTATACAAAACTAGCATTAAGTGTGCTAAATTGGAAGTGTAGTGCTGATATCTTGGATTGAAAGAACTTTATTATTCAACGATAATACAATCCTAAGTGACATTAAAACATTAAAGGCTTAATATTAAGAAATGTGCATTATGCACATGTAGTACTCAAATAAAGTTTAATTATAATTTTTATATCAATAAATCTCATATATCAGATATATCAGTAAATATGTTAATAGATTTGAACTATATTTTGTTTAAAATAAATGTATTTTAAATATATTACTTTTCATTTGGGTAAATTTCTACATATGCTGTATGTCATGCCATACCATCATTAAACTAACATCTAACAGTGGACACCTAACAGTTTTTTTTCTTTCTTTTTTTTTTTTTTTTTGCCCTCACTCTCTGACTACATAAAGGCTGCAGTGTAATTTGACCCCTGATTAAGCATATAAAGATAAAGATAAGCATATTTAAGGGAAGCATTTAAATAATCCTGTGAATGCACTTAAATAATGCAGAATTAAATCATTAAACGAATTGCGTCAAATTTTATTATGAATCGCCTCTAATCGAATCATTCTGAATTAACAAAAATCGTTCTTGAATTGAATCGAAACCCTATGAATCATGAATCGAATACATTTTATATATATATATATATATATACACTCTAGGGCTGTGGACCTTAGCAGCATATATATATATATATATATATATATATACATACAGTGGATATAAAAAGTGTACACACCCCTGTTAAAATGCCAGGTTTGTGTGATTTAAAAATAAATAAATTACCATGAGTAATTTCAGAACTTTTTCCACCTTTATTGTGACCTATAACTTCTACAATTGAAAAACAAACTGAAATCTTTTTTTTTCTGTAAAAAAAGTAACCTTTGTCGAAGCATGGTTTGATTTTATTACAGCACTCAGTTTTACAGCAGTCTTTTTGGGTATGAGTTTATCAGCATGGCACAGCTTGAACTTGGCATATTTGCCTACTCTCCTTTGGAAAAACACTCCAAATCTGCCAGATTGCGAGGGCATCTCTTATGCACAGCCCTCTTCAGCTCACCCCACAGATATTTTTCTTCATAAGAAAAGGCTTCCGTCTTGCCACCCTACCCCACAGCCCAGACATATGAAGAATACGGGTGATTGTCGTCACATGTACCACACAACCAGTACTTGCCAGAAATTCCTGCAGCTCCTTTAATGTTGATGTAGGCCTCTTGGCAGCCTCCCTGACCAGTTTTCTTTTTGTCTTTTCATCAATTTTGGAGGGATGTCCTGTTCTTAGTAATACCAGTGTTGGACTATATTTTCTCCACTTGATGATGACTGACTTCACGGTGTTCCATGGTATATCTAATGCCTTTAAATTTTTTTGTACCCTTCTCCTGACTGATACCTTTTAACAATGAGGATCCCTCTGATGCTTTGGAAGCTCTTTGCGGACCATGGCTTTTGCTGTGAGATGTGACTGGGAAAATGTCAGGAAAAGTCTACTAGAACAGCTGAACTTTATTTGGGGTTAATCAGAGCCATATTAAATGATGGCAGGTATACTGACTCCTATTTAACGTGAGTTTGACTGTGATTCTTGATGAGAAAGGGTTTTTCAAATTATAACTAAATATTAATCTTAAATGGATAATGTAGACAGAGTATATAGGCTAATGTTGGCATTATTCTTTTATTAAATTTCAGCTGCTATTCACCATCGCGTTAAGGCCGGATTGTGGAGAGAAGTGGCAAAGCAAATCCCGTGGAGCCTTTATCTTAATTTCATTATTGCCAAATACCCATCTTAATTGAGAACTTATCTTAATTGAATTTGTTAAGAAAGACTATTTTTTATTGGCGTGTAAGTGTATGCCTATGCCTGTTTAGAGTGGTAAGATGTTACGATGTTACAGAGGAATAATTTTTTTCCCAACTTCCAAGTGGCCTATAGCCTACGTTATTCATGAATAAATTATGTTAAAATGTATAAATGAATCATTCTTGACAAAGCTGTGTGCCTGCGCAGATTGAATAAAAAAGACATCAGACGAAACTGACTCAGACAAAAAAAAAAAACTCTGCAGTCGGAAGCCAGGCCCGTATCAAATACGTCACCTTGTGATTTCCACATCCCTTAACTGGAAAACCCAGATGTCGAACTGCATTTTTGGGGACCTAAATAAAATGATGCTGTCCTTCGTTTTACTAATACACGTTTTCGTAGTTTTGTAAAGGATGTCTACGCTAAAATGGCACAGTTTAAATCGAAATACCCAATGAAGCGATAAATATCTTTTTTTTATTCATGTATGTGGAGAACCTGGGCACATTTCATATCAAGTTGTGATGAACAAGGCCTGTAGGTCAATATCATGTTACTTATATAATTTATCAATGCAAGCAATTACTATTTAGCCTATGCATGTGTAGCCAACTCATACCTGTCAACCTTATTTTATCATTCTATCCCGCTATCATCACGTTTAAATATTTTCCATATTTTTAATCTTTCTGTTTTAAAAAATCCTACTCACGTATTTTACATATTTCCTACATTAGCCTCTGGTAAAACTCCCGTAATGTATATGGCCTAAACCTCATTATATGAATAACCACGTCAACATATTTCAAGGTTTAATATTTTTTAATTGATTTAATATCAGCGCTGCAAGTTTCAAAGTCAGGTGCTCAGCTTTTTTTTTTGTGGTTACCGGGGAAACGGATATACTCATGGTGAAACAGTGGCGGAGGCAGAAATTGGTTGGTGGGTGGGCCTCTGAAAGAGTGGATGGGCCTGAATAATTCGCATCACCCCGCTCAATTATAATGAAAGAAAGAAAGAAAGAAAGAAAGAATCAGATCTTGCAAAACAATTCAGGTTGTCTGCACGCATTCCAGAACCAACTGGACAAGTGTAAATGCATCTGGTTGTTGAACAAGATATTGATTTTAACACAGCGCTACTGCAACACGCATCTCCACAGATATGACCCGCCATGGAGAAACCTCTCTACAGCAAGCAGACTGGCAAACTGCCCAAAAAGAAACTGAAATTTTGTTGTGTATGGTGCCTGGAGAAGCAGATATAAGATTAATTTCTGATTGTAAAATCCTGCTTCTTTTATTTTTAAGGTATTGAACACAATTGCACACTATGAACAGTCTTCCACTGACTGCTGTTTGTTACTTTAATAAACAAAAACTTATATTTAACAAACAAAAAATGCTTCCATCGTTTTTCGGAATTAACTTTATAAAAAAAATGAAACAAAATATAATTACTTTGCCATTGCATACAAAACTGAACTATGTTTTTATAGGGGCTCTAGTTGGACAGCGCTATAGGTGCGAAGAACGTAACATAGTAGGCAAAAAGTTAATTTAATTGTATTCTAAAACAATTTTTGTCTAATGCCTTTTTATCTGAGTCCGTTTTGTCTGATGTCTTTTCGTCTGATGTTGTTTCGTCTGATGTCTTTTTGTCTGATGCCATTTATTCTGAGTCCGTTTCGTCTGATGCCTTTTAATCTGAGTCAGTTTCGTTTGAAGTCTTTTTGTCTGATGTCATTTATTAGTCCGTTGGGCAAACTGCCCAAAAAGAAACTGAAATTTTGGCGTCACATACAGCCAAGCAGTTGTGTATGGTGCCTGGAGAAGCAGGTATAAGCTTAATTTCTGATTGTAAAAACCTGCTTCTTTTATTTTTAAGGTATTGCACACAATAGGCTAAAACTTGCCACAAAGCACCGGCAAAAATCAATAACAATGAGTGTCTCTGTAAATAGTAAGTAAATATTTTAATTATTTAATGCATTCTGAATCAGTGTCACAAAGATCCTGACTGGCAATCTTCTCTTTGGATGTGCCTTTAGAGAGAAATGCATCTTTACGGATTATTAAATAATGAAAGAGTTTTTGTTTTGTTTAGTTAAGAAACAATTTAAAGCTTTCTAAATATGTATTTATCATATCTCTGCATCATGTTTGTTTTCTTTATTTTATAAAACCACTGTTTGTAACATTTTGTTGATTTTGCATACAAATAAAAGTAGACCCTTTACAGTTCCGAATGATATTTTATCTCTTACCTTTGTGAGCAAAAATGACAGATCATTTTAAATTGTTTCCACTGAAAAAAATACAAGTAATCGCGCTGGTGCCTCCATGTCCTACAAAGCAGCTTTAGGGGCCGTTCACATATCACGCCTAAAAACATGTGGAAAATGTGAGGCGCATCGCTTCCCCCTTCTTTCCAAAGCGCTCTGTAGCTTGTGCTTCCTTGGCGTCTGCCGTTGCTAAGCAACAATGACCTGCACTCTCCACGAAGACACAGATGTTACAGCAAAGCATAAATGGATTTCCAGCACTAAACATCGCTTGCAGTAGCTCTGCTACTACATTTATTTAAAAATGGTTATCCCTGTAACAGCATTGATCAGCTGTTCATCCATCTTGGCTGAGCTTTCTTCTTGTTACAGGGAGGTGAAGCTGATTGGTTGTTTCTTGTCATATGACTCGCGGTGCACTTGCTGCATTCTAAAAAGTTGAAACGGTTTTATCTCGATCCATCTTGGCTGAGCTTTTGATGTTGTTACAGGGAAGGATGAAGCTGATTGGATGTTTCTTGTCACATGACTCACGGTGTGCTTGCGGCATTCTGAAAAGTTGAAACGGTTTTATCTCGATGCGGTGCGGACGCGCCTGGAAAAATGTGCACGTTGTTTCCATTATGAGCGCACAAACCGTGCGGCTACATTTGAAAAAACGAACTTGAGCGCGCAAAAACGCAACATGTAATATGCATGGATATGCACCTAATAGCGCACATTTATCTTGGTTTAACGTTTACATTTTTTTATACTTGAACTGTTCTATATCTATAGATTTTATTTTAGTCAAGTCATGATGATTTGAGAAGGCAAACTGATGAAACAGACTATGAACAGTCTTCCACTGATTGCTGTTTGTTACTTTAATAAACAAAAACTTAGATTTAACAAACAAAAAATGCTTCCATCGTTTTTCTAAATGAACTTATTAAAAAAAACGAAACAAAATATAATTACTTTGCCATTGCATACAAAACTGAACTATGTTTTTATAGGGGCTCTAGTTGGACAGCGCTATAGGTGCGAAGAACGTAACATAGTAGGCAAAAAGTTAATTTAATTGTATTCTAAAACAATATGTATTTCCATCTATCTGACTGGGTGGGCAATTTTTGTCTAATGCCTTTTTATCTGAGTCAGTTTTGTTTGATGTCTTTTTGTCTGATGCTGTTTCGTCTGATGTCTTTTTGTCTGATGCCGTTTATTCTGAGTCCATTTCGTTTGATGCCTTTTAATCTGAGTCTGTTTCGTTTGATGTCTTTTTGTCTGATGCCGTTTATTCTGAGTCCGTTTCGTTTGATGCCTTTTAATCTGAGTCCGTTTCGCCCGATGTCTAACTGTACGAGACCTGACACCTGATGTAGTTTTTCCTGAGACCTGAAGCCTTTTAGTCAGAGGCATGACGCCTGTTCATTTTATGATTGAGGTCTGAGGATGTTCTAAAATGTACACTGTACACGTATGTTTTTTAAAGTGCATAAACTCCAACTAGACTAGGCTAGTGATATTCTTTGCTTGTTTTATGTAGCTGCTTTTTAAAATAACTAAGGAAATATAAGCATTATATTATCCAGCACTGCACAGTCATTAGGATCAACGATGGGCTCTACAGTTGCACACACGCTACCTGCGGATTTCTTAAAGGGGACGCGTCAGGACAATACATATATAGATGATTGTGTTTCTATGAATTCTTAGGCTGCGTTTACACTTGGCATTAACATGCGACCTGTATCTGGATGTTGTCCACATCCACATTGAAAAGACAAGTGTAAACGCGCATGTGATCGGAATGTTATCCGATCAGCGTGTCCTGCTCCAGAGGTAGTTGAGGACACATTGTGATCGGATCTCAGTGTAATGTAAACTCAATCCAGCCATCGTGCCTGCATTCAGAGGACAACGTCACGCAAAACCAGGAATTGCTGCACGTAGCCGCATGGTTTTGCGGTACAGTTGAGCGTGGAGTACTTCGCAAATATAGTGGTACGTTTGCCTGCGCACCCGAAAGTTGCAGAGCCACTCATTCTCTGTAAAGGAGGCAAATTTTTCCCACCACAGCTGGCAACGTTGTCAGACCCATAGGTTTCTTCCTACCGTTTTCATAATGGAATCTATCCACCTTATTAATAACTGCAGTTTCCCCATCCTCCTCATTTTGTGGGATTTGTAAAATGTCCCGCGACAGAAAATGGTTTTCAAAAGGAATCCCACCACCACGTTTTTAAATATTATGTGGGAACGAGAGATCCGATCGGTTATCCAGATACAGAGGCCACATGATGTGAACAAATGTAAACGCGCCGTATCCTGACTGCTTGATGATCCGATCTACTTGATCGGATCACAGTGATCGCATGTTAATGCCAAGTGTAAACATAGCCTCTGTCACATGTAATATATTCGAACTCATTCGTACATTATGAAATATCATATGTATTATATTTGCCTTACTGTAATATTAGGAATTTTAATAAACACATATTATGTGTTTATATTTGTATAAACACATAATATGTGTTGATGTCTGATGGCTGAGTAACGCGAGTAGCGCGAGATTCCCACGAGATCGGGTGCATAATCAAAGATGGCGGCCCCCCGCTGCTAGACAATTGTAAACAACAAACTTTTTTTTTTTTCTTTTCTTCTTCTTCTTTTCTTTCTTTCTCTCTCTCTCTCGTTGTGTTTTTTTTCCCTTACGGACTGGACTTATCATTTTTGCAACCTGGATTACCTCGAGAAATACATCGACACGCAGTATAACAAACTCTACAACACCATGAATAAAAACAAGGATAATTCAGATGACAATAAGAAAAGTAAAGGCAACCTCACTCCAATTTCCAAGAGACCACGTCCCGATTCACTTCCCAGCACAGGTACAACACCATCTTCATCACCTAAACCGCCGTGTTGCACAGAGGTAAGCGACATTCTACTTTCCATAGAAAATAAACTCTCCGGACTGGACGCAAGGATCGCACTAATAGAAGTAATTCATAAGGACTTTCAAGAACTACGATACAGCTTAGAATTCAGTCAAGAACAGATAGATACTCTTACCAAGGAAAATAACTTTTTAAAGGACTCCGTTCATACTCTCACTGCTCAACTCACCTCCGTTGCTGCACAAAACAAAGCCATGAAAGAAAGCATTCTAGACTTACAATTGCGAAGCATGAGGGACAATTTAGTTTTCACAGGCATCCCGGAACAAACTCCAGATGATCCCGAAATATCAGTCAAGGACTTCATGCTTAAACAACTTAGATTACCCGTCGAAACTGTACAGAACATCACCTTTCTTTCTTTCACCCGGATCTCACGCCTATGTTTATATCCAATGGTCCTTGTGTTGTTGTTGTTGTTGTTGTTGTTGCTGTTGTTTTGGTACATACACACTGTTACTTGGGTTTCTTCAGTCATGTTTGTCTTCCAGCATTACTAATATATTATGTACCCACATGTACACACAGTCAATACTAAATTGCAAGCTGACATATGTCTTTTACAAGAAACACACTTATCAAACTCAGATCAAGATACAATTAAATCAGAGTTCAATCATTTATTCTCAGCTCAATACAATACAAAACAAAGAGGAGTTTGCATCTTAATAAGGAAAAATATCTTGTTTGTTCATAATTCCACTATATCAGAGCCAGAAGGACATTTTATTATCATAAACATTTAAATCGATAATAGCCCAGTCACAATTGGTAATCTATATGGCCCAAACACAGACGACCCAGCCTTTTTTCAAAACTTCTTTTCCTCCATCTCAAATCTTTCTAATTGTCCAGTCATAATAGCAGGTGATTTCAATACAGTTCTCTACCCAGCAATAGATCGATCTAATAAAACAAGTAATAAACTCGCTTGTCAATCTGCAGAAACCATAAAACAGTTCATGAGTAATTTTGGTCTTGGCGATAGTTATCACCACTCTTCATCAGAATGTTAAGTGAGTCACAACAGAAATTAAAACTCCCAGCTAGCATGAACACAGCTACAATCTCACTCATCCTCAAACCCAATAAAGATCCCAAATCACCATCAAGCTATCGTCCCATCTCTTTGATCAACGCCGACATCAAAATTATCGCCAAAGTATTAGCCCACAGATTGAAAAAGGTCACACCATCTATAATACACCCAGATCAAACCAGTTTTATTAAAGGAAGATTAGCATCCAACAATACACGCAGACTATTCAGCTTAATGTATTATTCTTCAATTCAAAAAGCAAAAGCCATAATAGTCACTCTGGACGCAGAAAAAGCATTTGATAGGGTCAACTGGAAGTTCCTGTTTTCCACATTGGAGAGGTTTGGTTTTGGTGAGTCATTCATTAATTGGATCAAAATTCTGTATACATCACCTTTAGCTACTGTCATCACTAACGGAATAACATCACGTCGCTTCACACTGCACCGGGGGACTAGACAAGGATGCCCACTCTCCCCCTCATTATTTACAATTTTTATCGAACCGTTAGCAGCAGCAATCCGCCAAAACAGCCACATTAAAGGAATCCAAACATTAAACATACAGCATAAAATAAGCCTTTACGCAGATGATATATTACTGTTTTTACAGGATCCCTCATCATTACAAGAAACAATTAAACTTATCGATTCATTTTCCAATATTTCAGAATACTCAGTCAACTGGAATAAATCTTCTATTCTTTCAATAAATCATACTAGTTTAGATGTGGCATCCCAGACATCACCAATCCCTTTATACACTAATCACATTACATATTTGGGCATTGGTGTTTCCCCCAGGCTGTCAGAGCTGGCCAATCTTAATTTCACCCCATTACTTAAAAAAATAAATGATGACCTTCAACGCTGGATGAATTTACCACTATCCATTATGGGCAGAATATCAGTAATCAAAATGACTATACTCCCTAAAGTAAACTATTTACACTCAATGATTCCAATACAACCCACCCTCTCCTGGTTTAAGTCTTTAGACTCGATCATTACCAAATTTTACTGGAAAAATAAGATACCTAGAATTAAATTAACTACTCTACAGAAATCAAAAACAAAAGGAGGATTGGAAGCACAAAATTTCTACTACTACTCTTTGGCTAATCAACTTCAACAGATATACAAATGGATTCACCCAAACCCATCAGAAAACATATGGCTAGATATTGAGCAAACAATTTGTAATGAGATTCAAATTTTTGATTTACCGTTTTACAGTCAGGCAATCAAAAAACACTCCTGTTTTAAAGCACCCACTATAGCAGCAGCTCTGACAGCTTGGTGGAAATTTCACCAAGTCACAAACACTCCTCTCGCACCATCTAAATTCACCCCCATTTGGAATAACCCAGATTACACAGTTAATAATAAGCCACTTCATTTACACGCATGGGCAGAAAAGAGTATTACACAACTCCAACACATTATTCTTAACAATAATCTGGCCTCATTTCCATACTTGGTCCAGAAATATGGCATGAGGAGTAACAGTTTTTTTTTTTTTTAATATCTACAAATCAAATAATCTATTCAATCAAAAATCAACATTAGGACCATTAATTTAGACCTTTCACCTTCAATCTCAGAGTTAATTAATATATCATCCACAAAAAAACTACTCTCCAAAATATACAGAATAATATTAAAATCAGACAACACATTAAGCTTACCACATGCCAAATGGGAATCGGATTTATCACTTGCTCCTGATGCTGATTTTTGGACACACATTTGCAAAAACATCTTCTTTATGACAGAAAATGCCAACCTACAACTTATACAGTATAAGATGCTGCACAGATCTCACTTAACTGGACAGAAATTGTTTAAATGGGATTCACTTCAGAAACATGTTCACATTGCACTCAAAATAACCCTGACACATACGCTCACGCCCTTTGGTATTGCACCCCAGTTAAACATTTTTGGGAAAAGGTTACTGAATCACTATCCGTCACTATGGGATGTCACATCCCAAATTCCCCGTCACTGTGTTTATTAGGCAATATATCCACAATCAGTTTAAACAAGATAAACAGTCAGTTACTCCTAGTGGCGCTAATTATTGCCAAGAAAACTATCCTCATGAACTGGAAATCAAGAAATTCCATACACATTGCATCCTGGAAAAATACTCATTGATTACATTTCGATGAAAAGTCTATCCAGTTCACTTCATAGTAACACAGTAGACTTACACCCCTTCTGGTCATCACTCATTACCTTGTAGCAGTCATACATTTGTCGACCTTCTTTGTCTGAGACCAACCACAACAACGCATCCTTATTTAATCTTTTTTTTTTTTTTTTTTTTTTGCGCTTGTGGAGTTTTGGGGAGGGGTGATGGACAACATTGAGAAATACTAATTATTAATATTACTATTATTATTATTATTATTATTATTATTATTATTATTTTATTTATTTATCTTTCTTTTTTTTTTATTTTTTTTTTCTCGGGGGTTGGCCTCCGCTCCCTGGTAGGCTGTAACATCCAGATTATATCTTCTCACTGTCTCCCTGAGCTTTCTCTTTTGGGACCCCATACCCTGGCTGGTTCTGGCTTGCATGCCTTGTTGTTTTAATGCATTAAATTTTTGTGTGTATGTGTATGTAGGTATGTATGTATGGATCTATGTATATGCACATGCACAGGGTAAGTGGGCTGTATCCCACTTTTTAATGCATCACAAACTAGCTGAGACACATACTCATACACAACATATAAGAAAAAAGGTGGAGGGAAAGGGAGAAAAAAAAAAAAAACCTGCGCATACAGGGTAAGGGGGTTGTGTGGGTGGACCAGGATCATGGCCTGGACTGTTCTACACATCTCACTTTTTTAATGCATCATAAAACAGTTACATCTCATCTACACATATACACTAAATTACATAAATTAATAAATTTATGTGACACAAAGTAAACATGGCATGTAGGCAGTGCTTTGGGATGGCTGGTGCTCGGGGGGGGGTATCGGTGAAAGTTATGTTGCAGCCATGCTGGGATTGGAGGCAGCCCCAATATTTATTAAATACTTATTGATTTAGAATTTTCTTTCTTTTTTTTTTAACTACCTTTATTTATATTGTTACTGGTTCTCTTTGTTGTCCTTTATCCTTTCCCAACCTTATTGTGACCATCTTCTTTCATTTGATTATTATTATTATTTATTATTATTATCATTATTATTATTATTATCATCATCATCATCATCATAATTGAGTATTATTATTATTATTATTATTATTATTATTACTATTATTATTATTATCATTATTACTATTATTATTATTGTATGTTATTCATGTTATTACTATTATTATTATGCGTCATTATTGTCATTATTATTGCTATTATATTAGTCACCAATGGTCATCCCTTATTTTATTATTATTATTATTATTATTATTATTATTATGTATTGGTTATTTAATATAATGATTTGTTCTATATGCTTCTTCATCTGTTCATAACTATTTGATGTGTATGTACCCCCACCCCCCATAAAATCCTACAGGACAAAATTAAATACCATTAAAATAAATCGGAATGTCCAATAGGATTCTAAAAATCAAATAAAATCCTACAGGACAAAATGAAATTCAATTAAAATAAATCGGAATGTCCAATAGGATTCTAAAAATCAAATAAAATCCTACAGGACAAAATGAAATTCCATTAAAATAAATTGGAATGTCCAATAGGAATCCAGTAAGATCCTAAAGGATTAACTGAAATTCCAATAGGATTTTTTTGACAAGGGTGGTAATTAGAAATATGATGAGATAAAATGACGCTAAACATACGCACGTGAAGGCTGAATCCAGCTTCTTATTGATCTGTTCCACCTTAAAACGCGACGCTTCCGCGGTTCACGCACATCACTTCTCCACATTCTATATGAACTGGACTACAGCATGGACTAATGACAACAATCAGACATGCAGCGGTAACATTATAGCAATATGACGGGTAAAGAAAGATAAATTGATATATATTCATGCACGCACATTTAGCCTACCACTCACTGAAGACAGAGAATAGCCCATTAACAAGACTACCCTTACAAAACGAATAAGAAATTTAGTACATGGATAATTAAATAAAGTAGGATAGTATCGTGTATCAGCGATCTCACAGGCTGAGGATTGGACGACTTGAAAATTTAGTTCTTTAGTTTTTTCTGGTCCTTGATTGTCTTCATGTTTGATTAATTTAAAGCATCCTTGCAAAATATATAAATGCAGGCTTGGTGAGCAGAAGATAATTCTTTAAAAAAAAACATGATGATTAACCTCAAAACATTTTAGAGTCAGTAATATAAAACTTTATTAAAAAAAAACAAAAACAAAAAAAAACAAAAGATAAAATAGTTTCAAATTATAAAAGACAAACTTGAACACAAAGAGTATGTATCAGTAATAGTGATACTGGCCTTAGAGGGCAGCACTAATACTTTATACTTCATTCACTTTAGTGGATTTCAGCAGATGGTAAAAATTTGAGGCCTTTATTTGTCACATATCTTGTGTTGAATCAGTAACTGAAACTTTGTGCTTCCCTGCCAACTAATCAGCCAATTAGCCAAGTCTACTGCTTCACAGAGGGAAAGATTTTTGGATGCAAAGAGCAAATGTTACCAAAGGTTGTTGGGCAAAAGGAAAAAAAAAGTGTGACTTTTTAAACTGAACTAAATCTCTAAAAAATAATAAAATTCAATCACTAATGAACAAATCTTTTACAGTTACTTATGGTTGTCTTGATTGCCCTGTCAGAAACAAGACAGAATCCACAAAGTCTTTTTGATACCACATATGTTAAAAATGAAAACGTTTTAGGGCTAAAAACAGGAGAGTGTGTACCCAGTATCATGTGAGAGAAGAATTTTGGCAGTCAAAGGGCATATTGTTGTGTGCCCAGATTCAGGTTTAGGTTTTAGTGCTTCTAAAATATGGTTTGCTTAGCTCTGTATGACTGCCAACAAGAGAAGGTAACTCACACTGTAAGTTTTATTTACATTAAACGCAGTAAGCTCAGCCAAAATAATAATGTTTAATCTCAAACATTCCTTACCCTGAAGCTGTTTAAAGGAACTTTTTGCACACTCCAGGATTATAAGAGTTCCCATTGTTCTGCTACTGTCCACATGGGATTTAAGGAATATTCCAGGTTTAATGTAACTTAAGCTAAATTAACGGGATTTGTGGCATTTGACTACTTGCATTGAGCCTTGTGACGCACTTCGGTTTTGAAATGTTATGGCTCAGTTATTTACGGTTATGTACATTTTCAGTGTGCAATGAGAGTGAGAGTTTGTGGGATGATTTAAAAATCTGGAAATGTTCAGAAACAGGGTGTCAGTGTTTTACACTAGTGGCCTAATCGCGACGCTCAGTGTTTGTAAATCTGAATAAGATCATAATGAACCTTTATTTATCTGTATTAAATATTTAGTCACTATTCTGTGTCGTCATTTCACTGACGCAGTACGGAGTAAAGTGTCAATAGGGAACAATAGTTCCCCCTCAGTCGTTCTCTACGACGTTACGTCAATGACGTAATAATGGGGATCGGCTACGAGACCCTATCACCTCTGAGCTAAAGAGAAAAAGACAATGAGAATTGGCAAAGATGGAGAAGAACGATTTCCTGTTCCTGCTCCTGTTCCTGCTGCTGCTCGATCGTGTTACCGGCGCTGCCGGCATCTGTGCCAAACCAGCGATTCCTGGATGTTGCCTTCCCTGGGGCACGCTGATCTAAAAGAGCAATTTTCTTACACGGTCGTCGATAGCGTCTTCCGGGATGTCTGTCCGACCGTGTGCTGCTGGATGTGGTGGCTTTCTAATGACGGCCATGAGCGCTGCCTCTCGTGCCTGGGCCGAGAACACGCTGAGGCGGCGTTTGTGGATGGGTCTTGCACTCATTGTGAGCGCATGTCCATGGCCACACTAACATCGCGCCTCTCGTTCGCGAGATGGCGCCCTTCATCCTCTACCCCTTCCAGTTACGTTAAGTCCTCTTGCCACAATCCTGGACTGCGCTGAAGCCGGGTTGCGGCTCGGCTCCTCAGCAAATCTGAATGAGTGGATGCACGCCGCCATCTTATATACCCGTATGTCCGGGGGAGTGGCGCGGCATGCAAATTCCACTCGCCAATTCTCATTGGCTTTTTCTCTTTAGCTCAGAGGTGATAGGGTCTCGTAGCCGATCCCCATTATTACGTCATTGACGTAACGTCTCCGTTCCCTCCTTCGGGGAACGAGGGTTACCTTCGTAACCGAGACGTTACTTTCCGTCTTTGTAAACCATCAGAAAGATGATAACGTTTTAAATATGTATTACAGATTAAACAATTCAGTGTTTGGTGCTGGTTGCCTTACCCTGTGGATAGCATCATTAACACTGACATTTAATTCAAGAGACAAAATGAGACACCAGTTCACAAGAACGAGACGATGTCGAGATTATTCAGTATACAAAGTGCAAATAGAGACCGTATACAGAGCTATAGACAAGTACACAACCTATTATAGCTTACATACTAATAACAGCCAAGATTTGTTATGTAGCCGACTTTGCGCGCGCGTGCGTTTTACTTTTTGGTTTCGTTTTAACGATCGCGCAAAACTATCAGCGGTGCTGAGCGTGCATTCTACAATATGTAGGAATTATCACTCAAGGGGGAAATATTAATAATTAATCATAATTATTAATGGATAATTAAATAGAATTAGCTTGATAAAGCAGAATTCACATAACAATCAACTGACCTGTTCGTCCAGCGAACATTCAGGGTAAATTCATATGTATTCAAAGAAAACTATTTTTCTTGGCCACAGAAAAGATCATTTTCTTTTATACTAATGCATTAGAACATGTAGCTTGAATCTGAATGTGACATTACTTTTGCAAGGCAGAATCAGAAACTCATGTAATTTGTGCATAAGAATTTTATTAACTAAGGGCTAAACACATAACTATTCTAAACAAACAAACATACAGTCATTCATACAGGGGGAAGGGAAAGTGAGAAGGCATTCGAGAAACAAAGAAAATGAAGCTATGGAAAGAGTCAGTTAACCTGTGAAAACCATCTGTGCCATTTTTCAATGGGTCTATAGCTTATACTAAACCTATGTTTGTTTAGTTAAATGTACAATACTTGCATTGCCTTGGTTGTGGACGCGTGTCCTGATGCAGTACGTATGAAGGTCTTGATGGTTTCAAGGTTTGGATTTGCGATCACTTCCTTCTGGTTTGAAGAGTGTCCTCCAAGATGTCCTGACTCTGTGGTGATTGGGAGTTTCCTCCCAGTGACGTGAAGAAGAACAAAAGGGCTGAGAGAGAGAGAGACTCAGCCGAAATCTGATGATCCTTGGAGAATGGAAAAGACAAGGCTGCACGGCCTGGCACAAGCTTAAAAGGTCCAGGAGAGTTCTTAGTTCATTATCTTCTTGGATTCTGAAAAGAACCTCTGACGGATCATACTCAAGTCCTGTCGCGCTAGTGCGCCGGCCCCGGGACTTGGCAACCAGAAGATGAGACAAAGAACCTCTGACGGATCATACTCAAGTCCTGTCGCGCTAGTGCGCCGGCCCTGGGACTTGGCAACCAGAAGATGAGACGCGTGTGAAGAGGGTGAAAGCACCAAAACTGAGAAGAACTGAAGTCTGAAGAGGACCAAGACTGAAGACTAGAGAGTTAAATGTGGCTGGTGTAAATCTTTTATCTCCTAGAGTTGGTCACACCTCTAGAAGTTCAGAGAGCCAATGGGGTCCTGTATCTTTTGGAGGGAAAGTTAATGGTCTTTGTCTGGATCCAAAGTATTTTGCATATGTGATTCGATTGGGGTGTTGATGCAAATACTACTAAGGATTCCTAGAACACTAATATGTTGCACATGTAACAACAAATAACAAAAAACATATTTTAGGTAATCAAACTACGAGTTGAAAGAGACCAAACATGGCATATACTGTATGTGGCTACACTATATAACACAAGCATAAAACAGTTATAAAATAAGAAATACAAAGAACATGGACAGTCGTAACATACACACACTGATATATGGGAACATGTGTCTCAGTTCACAGGAAGGTTGTCTAAGAATTAACAAAAAAAAAAAAAAAATCACTTTCAGTGAAGGAATGCATTTGCTTTAGGTCAGGATGGGGGAGAGCGTCTCCCCACATTCTTTTAGATCGTAACACCCATTTGGTCTGCCAGAAGCGTCCTGGCTGCCATGGTAACCAGGCCTATCTTGAGACTTTGTGTCACCCACTGTTGGGTTGGGTGAGGGGAAGTCTGCTTCTTTGTTAATTCAATAAACTAGTCCTCCGGATCTCCGCCTCTGCCTCGGTCGCTGGTACCATCTGTTCCGCCTTGGCCCTCTGGATCCTCGTTGTCGCCATTTTTATTTTGTGAAAATATTTCTATTTCGTTTTTATATATTTAGTTTCAGTTTTAGTAATTATAGTTTAGCATAGTTAATAGAACACTTCCAGAGCACACACAAAAAAAGATATTTCAGCAGCATTTATTGTTTGCACAGTTGGCATTTATCTCTGTGCTTAACTCTGAATAACAAAAATAACATAAGGGTTTGAGATACAAATAGGGCTGTGACGGTCGCAATGACAACCGAGCCACCGCGGTCGTCGGTTGCCACCGCCGGTAATGTGCGTGACGTCACACAAACTCTAACAAGCATAAAGTACAGTGATTCTGCAATATTCGTTCTGCCGTGGCGGCTTTTAGTGTCCCTGCCGGCGGCAGCAGCCGCAGCAGTGAGTGCAAGTGCTTTTGCAGCTGCTGGAAGAGATCTGCGTTTAAACACACGCAATAGACTAAAGCTGGGACAGTTCCGGGAAAAGTAATTACTATGAATGTGTCGGAGGGAAATAAGGAGATACTTAAACGAATTGTTACTAAACTAGTGTTTTCTGAGCCAGTGTAGCAAAGATGAAGTTGACGATCCTGACTCGCCATCTACTCACTTGAAGCAGATTTATTTATCCTGACTGTAAGGTATTTTGTTTGTTTTCTTACTTTTTTACAAAAGCACAAGATTTTTTAAAATCGTGAGTGCACGGAAATAAAATTAGACACTTTACAGTTCCGGATGTTATACTATGCTTAACTTTATGAGCAAAAATTACGGCGTAGGCCTATATTAATTTGTTTGCAAGTGATCGCGCTGGCGCCTCCCATGTCCTGCAAAGCGCATTTAGCTTCCACTCTCCAACAAACGACGGTATGCGTATAATAGCACGCATTTGTGTAAGTTTAACGTTTAAAATAACATTTTGATATGCTTGAAGATTTTATTTTAGACAAGTCGTGATGATTTGAGAAGGCAAAATTGATCAAACAGGCTGTAATCAACTCACTGACTGCCGCTGGCCGCTTGGTTGTTACTTTAAATAACAAAAGCTTTAATTTAACAAACAAAAAATGTTCCAAACACATTTCTAAATTAACTTTATGAAGAACCGAAACAAAAAATAACCTATTAAAAACAAAAATTAGCAATTGTAATGGATGCAACAGTGTAATGAGGAAGAGAGAGAAAAGACACAGACTCCAGTCGGACTTGGTCGGTAATTTTGATGATAGGCTGGGTGAAGTTGTTACGAATTTATGACACAAATGTTTGGTTAATATTTACCATTCTTTTTTTGTCTACTTTCTTATAGAATTTCTTTGACCATTATTTTAGTGTTTTGTAGACTGTGGGGTTTTCCCCTTAATTTCAACACCACAATGTGTGTTATTGAGCATAACAATACATTTACTTTTTCCAGTTTCAGAATTAAATTCGAAATAGTCCCAAACAGGGCTCTGTCGTTTCCTGCCGGCAGCCATCATTTATGTCCGTCTTCTTTATCACTTAACTGATGTTTGTTTCGTGCTGTCAGCCTCAACTGCATCGTCATTTTCCACAGATGATGCACGATTAAACACCCACATGTCGAATTTTCCGCAGTTGGAGGAATGCTTATTAATTACGAACACCATAATTTATTTTTTGCCAATTATTATTTTATTTTAGTTCGTTTTTCAACAGTTGTTGCTAGTTTCGTTTAGTTTTAGTTTTTCATTTATTATTATTTTTTTATTTTATTTCAGTTTACGAAAATGTTTTTTAACCAATCGTTTTCGTCTTAGTTTCAGTTTTCGTTTACAATAATAACCTTGGTTCAGTGTCTGATGTCCATTCTCGTCAATGTGTACATGTGTTTTGCCTGCCTGTCTTGGATTTCCTGTTGTGGATATAGTAAAGTCTTGTTTTGAACCTGATCATCTTCTTGTGCTCCTTCGTCCTCACATATATATGACATGTGAGATGGTTTGTTTTTTTTGATACAAGCTTCGAAGCCTCTGTGTCAAACATCACATCACTAGTCAATATGTCGTGCACGAGAAAACAAATGGATGTGAGCATCACAATGATCTGACAAAGACAGAGCAAACATGGTGACAATATACAGGTATATACACTATCAGTCAAAAGTTTTTAAACCGTAAGGTGTGTAATGTTTGAGTAGATTTCTTTCAGGTTTATTTTATGAATAAAATAAATCACTGAGCATGTTAATAGGCCAGGAGCAACTCTATTGTTTCATTAGCAATCATTAATATTGCCTATGTGATATTATATGATATACAGACATGCATTGTATTTATCATACAGTATGAAAACAACATCTGAGAAACTAAATTATTATTAAGCACATTATAAATGTTTAAGCAGATATTTGCAGACATAATATTGCACAGTAAAGCTTAGTCTATGTTTATGAGGGGGAAAACAGGACATTGCGTTGGTTTCATACATTTTTACTTTAACACAGAATATTTGATTTTGGTAAGACTTACTTCATTTAAAAGTCGACATATCAACCTTTCTAAAGATACATCTCTTATGCCTGGTTGTAATGTAATTGCGAAGCTTAAATTGATATCATTGACCCGTTTCAAATGGTTATTCACGGAGACTGAGAAAACTGAAAGGACGCTCTGTATATTTTCTTTATTTAAAAACAGCACAAAGTTTTATTGATATGGTGAGTGTAGACCCTTTACAAATTTGGGTGATCTATTACTTTTATGTCTCTAATCAAAATTGACAGAGCAGTTTAAGTTCTTTTTGCTGTCATCTAGAAAATATGCATTTGGCATCGCCGGCACCACCTTTGACCCCAGGAGGTTAACAGTTTTGAGAACAGTGACCTGAGCCTGGAGAAATGTGTCAAATCAGTTGAGAAAAACCGTAACACCCAGACATGTAAGACAGCAGTCATGATCATCATCCGGTGCCAGGTACAGTGAGGGAAAAAATTATTTGATGCCCTGCTGATGTTGTATGTTTGCCCACTGACAAAGAAATTATTAGATTATAATTTTTTTGGTAGGTTTATTTTAACAGTGAGTGACATAATAATAATAATATTAATAATAATAATAATAATAATCCAGAAGAATTTAAAAAATGAGTGAAATAAGTATTTGACCCCTTCGCAAAAACAAAAAAACAAAAACAAAAACAAAAACAAAAAAAACATGACTTAGTACTTGGTGGCAAAACCCTTTTGGCAATCACAGAGGTTAGTAGTTTCTTGTAGTTGGCCACCAAGTTTGCACACATCTCAGGACAGATTTTGTCTCACTTCTCTTTGCAGATTTCGAGGCTGATGTTTGACAGCTCGAACCTTCAGCTCCCCCCACAGATTTTTATCAGCAAGAATTCTTGCTCCCAGGTGTCTTTTAACCTGATAAAAAGCTGAGATTTGGAGCTCTCTCTTAAAGGGAGAGCTCCTAATCTCAGCTTGTTACCTGAATAAAGACACACATCCACAGCAGCAATCAATCAGATTCCAAACTCTCCACCAAGGCCAAGACCAAAGGATGTCAGGGACAAGAGTGTAGACCTACACAAGGCTGAAATGGGCTACAAGACCATCGCCAAGCAGCTTGATGAGAAGGTAACAACAGTTGGTGCGATTATTCACAAATAGAAGAAACACAAGATAACTGTCAATGTCCCTCAGTCAGTTTCAGTGATCATTAGAACAGTGAGGAATCAGCCCAGAACTACACAGGAAGAACTTCTCAATGATCTCAAGGCAGCTGGGAGCATAGTCACCAAGAAAAAAATTGGTAACACACTATGCTGCGAAGGACTGAAATCCTGCAGCACCCGCAAGGTCCCCCCCGTTCAAGAAAGCACATGTACAGTCCCATCTGAAGTTTGCCACTGAACAACTAAATAAAGAAGAGGAGAACTGGGTGAAAGTGTTGTGGACAGATTAGAACAAAATGGAGCTCTTTGGCATCAAATCAACTCACATTTGGGGGAGGAGGAATGCTGCCTATGACCCCAAGAACACCATCCCCATCATCAAAAATAGATGTGTAAACATTATGCTTTGGGGGTGTTTTTCTGCTAAGGGGACAGGAACAACTGCACCACATCAAAAGGGACGATGGACGGGGCATGAACCTTGAGTAAGAACCTCCTTCCCTCAGCCAGGGCATTGAAAATGGGTTGTGGATGGGTATTCCAACATGACAATGACCCAAAACACATGGCCAAGGCAACAAAGGAGTGGCTCAAGAAGAAGCACATTAAGGTCCTGGAGTGGCCTAGCCAGTTTCCAGACCTTAATTCCATAGAAAAATTGTCGAGGGAGCTGAAGGGTTCGAGTTGCCAAATGTCAGCCTCAAAACCTTAATGACTTGGAGAGGATCTGCAAAGAGGAGTGGGACAAAATCCGTCCTGAGATGTGTGCAAACCTGGTGGCCAACTACAAGAAACTTCTGACCTCTGTGATTACCAAAAAGGGTTTTACCACTGTAGGATTACAAATTTAAGATTCTGTTTAAGATATGCTGATCCTATGTTCTGATGTAACATCATATGGAAAACTAAGATGAAGTACATTGTATTCAGCATTTAAGGTCAATATGCAGACAAATGATTCTCTTAAGCAATGTTTGTAGCAAGATGTTCCTGGCAGTTCCTGTTCTCTTATTGTAAATCAAATGAGCCAACTACTGAGACTCACACCTTTTGTTTGTAAGGGCTTTTGGTGCCTCTGCCCCAGTCTTTGAGTAGATATGATGATTGGATTAGCACCTATGCATTTGAAGGACACTGTTATGCTGATGAGATCAGGGATGGGAACATTCTGGTAACAGGCAGAAACCTGTACTACATTTGCATGCTTTGTTTAGATTTGTCTCCACCTATATGTAATGTTTACAACACCTTGAAATGTATAAAATACTTGTATATCCCATTCAATTCAGACTTGGATGACAAGACTTGGATGGACTACAGCAAACACACAAGCAAGGTTCTTCAATAAAGAGTAACTTCTGCTTGAAAGATATCCCAAGCCTCCTGGATCTTTACTTAAAGAAGAAATTACACCAAGTACTAAGTCATGTTTTGCGAAGGGGTCAAACCCTTATTTCACTCAGATTTTTTTGTTGTTGCTATTCTTTGTCTCACTGTTTAAATAAACGCTATAATTAAAATTATAGACTGACCATTTATTTGTCAGTGGGCAAACGTAAAAAATCAGCAGGGAATTACATTATTTTTTCCATCACTGTAACGACCCCATCCAGAAACACACGGGTGGAAAGGCATCTTTAGAAAGATGCAAAATCGTGCCACCCATAAATGCTTCTTTTAGTGTGCTGAAGCAAACGGGAGATGGCTGTGTGCAACACACTCAACAAAGGAACACAGGCACTCTTTAGCAAGATTCCCTAGTTCATCTGTATCAACAAGACGTCGAAAGTGAATAACTGAAAGGGAACTATTTTAGTGCAGCCATTTACAAATAAATTGCTCAGAGGGGAAATATGCTTCATTTAGTATTGACAACTGGTGAGCAGAACAGATCGAACAAATGAGAAGCAGAACAGCACACACGCAAATATATAAACTGAAACCAAAGACATGTACAACCAGATGACCATTGTATGTATTTGTACACAACTGGATAGTCTGTGTTACACTGACCTGTCATTAAATTCCATTAAATCAAAACATTTTTATTAGGGCTGGTAATTTAACGCGTTAATTAGATTAATTAATTACAGTAAAAAATAACGCGTTAAAATTATTAACGCATTTAACGCACTGGCCCCGCCCCAAACCTATGTGGGTCATCTGACATTTCATACAGTGGATTGATGACAAATATGGGGCAGTGCAACAACTCACTGCTTGATGGAGCTTAGATAACGTAGTTAGAATGTCCCTAAAATTTAAGCAAAAAAGTTGTTGTCTCATACTTACATCATATAGTTAAGCAATATCACAGAAGCAATAGGCTAAGTGCAATCGACTACAACACGAGTGCAAATGTGAGCAGAACTGTTCGTCTCCAAGCAACACACAGACAGTGTATGAAATCAAAGTACTACGAAAGCTATTTCAAAAGCATTAAGAGGCGTTCATTTTAAATTTTGAGCGCGGGTGTGTGGCTTTTGCGCCAGTTCACTCCGATGTGCGTGCGTTTTGGTCGACGCAGCAACCAACTGTCCTCGTGCCGTGCAAGCCATTGGAATGAATGAGTATCATAGCGCAGCGCGAGGACGGTTGGTTGCTGCGTTGACCAAAGCGCACGCGCCTCGGAGCGAACCACTGATGCGCAAGTCGCGCATAGAGTTCAAGGTTTGCTTTGTATCTGAAGGGCTGCATTGAACCCAGCGGCCAGCATTTGGTGTTAAAGCCGCTCTCTATAGCTATTGCAGTACTTTGATGTTACACTCCGATCGATCTAATGCTGATGATGAATCAGCCATTTGAATGAATCAAATGAATTTACCACCACCAACTGGCAGTTTTATTTTATTATTAGAGTATCATTTCATTAAGAAATAATTTCATATTTCCAAAGTAATATTAATAAAATTAATGAAATACATTATTAATAGTTCACCCACCCAAAAATGACAACTGTCATCATTTACTCACCCTCATGGTACGGTACAAAAGAGCATACATTTTATAAACTAAATATTTACTTTTTGTAATGTCTGTTTGACGCTTTACAGAACAATGACTTTAAATTATCTTTTGGGAGTAATTTTTCAGCCAAATTTGATGTGCGATTAATTTGCGATTAATTAGATTAATTAATCGCCACATCATGTAATTAATTAGATTAAAAATTTTAATCGCTTAACAGCCCTAATTTTTATGTATAATTTACAATGCTGAAAAAAAAAAATACTGTTGATGTCCATAAAGTTCCAATGTGTTATTAATATATTTTATAAAATGTTTTATATTTTTTAAGCCTTGATTAAGGCTACTTAGGCTTAAGAAAGTAGCATACTGGGGAGCAAATTGGTAATGAAACAAGAGAAATAAAGACAGCAAAGTAATGCTTAATAATAAAATCAACAGGACCATGAAATTACATCTGGAATGGCTTAATTTAAGATGTGACTGGTAATGTGCTAATCCAAAGCACTTTAGCAGTTCAGTTTTTTCTCTCCAAAGTGAAGCTCCATGACCAAGAGGGCTAAGGCAGTGCTGGAAAAGAATGGTGGCCACACAAAATATTGACACTTTGGGCTCAATTTGGACATTTTCACTTAGGGGTTATAACAGTCACAAGCCTGTTATAGGATTGTGAAGGACAATGTGTTATTCTTTTCCTCACCACGGGAGGCACTAAAGTGCAATATTTTCTCTATAAGTCATGTCATGGTATAGAAGAAGAGTACAGCCTGCAATGGCTGAAACACGGCCTTGTCCAGGTGGCTAAATTTGGCTTTATTGAGAGGCTTTAGTTTTATGCTCAACTGAAAGTAAGCATGGCTGTGTTTGCTTGAAATGCATGTTTAACAATGTATTGCATTTGAACATGTGTTATTTATATTTAGTATTTTGTCTGATTTTTGTAGACAGACTTTGTTGCCACGTGCCAAACAGTCCTTGTTAAGAAACTTGTGTTTTATGCTCAACTGAAATTAAGTGAGTTTATGTTTGGTATGGAATATGTGTCTAACTTACTGCAAGTATTATTTGAATATTGAGTATGATTTATTTATTTTTAAAATTAAAGTTTGTACAAAAATTAAAGTTTGTACAATTTGTACAGTGTTAACAGTAATTATTATATGTTGCAATCAAATCACTGTAGTAAAATTCAGTAGTGATGTATGGCGTTTCAGGGTTGATATCATCTAAAGTCCTCCGAGGGGTTGGCATCATCATTTCTTCTTAGGTCTTCCTGATCCAGACTGAAGCTTGTGTAATTCCTAGTTACCACAGGATGTCAATCCCATGGCAGAAACAGAGAACAAATAGGAACATAATTAGCGTAGCTGCTGTTCAAACCAAGCAAAAAGGATTTGTTCAACCAAAGCTAAAGATTAATAATGTGCAATTGATCAGAAATAACTGCAGTAAAATATTATGAAATGCATTATGTAAATGATTGGCTAAAAAGATGTGTCTTTAGTCTAGATTTAAACAGAGAGAGTGTGTCTGAACCCCGAACATTATCATGAACGCTATTCCAGAGTTTGGGAGCCAAATGTGAAAAAGCTCTACCTCCTTTAGTGGACTTTGCTATTCTAGGTACTACCAAGAGTCCTGAGGTTTGTGACCTTAAGGGAGCGTGATGGATTGTAGCGCGGTAGAAGACTAGTTGGGTACGCAGGAGCTGAACCATTTAGGGCCTTATAGGTAAGAAGTAATATTTTGTAGTTGATACGGAACCTAATAGGAAGCCAGTGCAGAGACTTGAAAATTGGGATAATATGATCATATTTTCTTGACCTGGTAAGGACTCTAGCAGCTGCATTTTGGACTAACTGTAGCTTGTTTATTGAAGATGCAGGACAACCACCATATGCATTACAATAGTCCAGCCTAGAGGTCATAAATGCATGAACTAACTTTTCTGCATCAGAAACCGGTAACATGTTTCGAGGCTTGGCAATGTTTCTAAGATGGAAGAATGCTGTTTTTGTAACATGGGAAATATGATTTTTAAAAGACAAGTTGCTGTCTAATATAACACCCAAACTTTTGACTGTAGATGAAGTAACATTACATCCATCTAGTTGCAAATTGTAATCCAAGAGATTCTGTGTGTTATTTTTGGTCCAATAAGTAATATCTCTGTCTTATCTGAATGTAATAGGAGAAGATTATTGGTCATCCAGACTTTTACATTTTTAAAACACACTGTTAACTTTGATAATTTAGAAGTTTCATCTGGTCTTGTTAAGATATATAGTTGAGTATCATCAGCATAACAATGGAAACTAATTCCATATTTCCTAATAATATTGCCAAGGGGCAACATGTATATTGAGAATAGCAGAGGACCTAATAGCATACTTTACTGATGATAATTGAGATGACTCTCTGTTTAAATAAACAAAGTGGTAGCGATCAGACAAGTAGGATCTAAACCATCTTAAAGCCTGCTCTTGAATACCTGCATAGTTTTGTAGTCGATCTATTAGTATGTCATGGTCTATAGTGTCGAACGCAGCACTAAGGTCAAGTAAAACTAGTAATGAGATGCAGCCTTGGTCTGATGCAAGAAGCAAGTCATTAGTGATTTTAACAAGTGCAGTTTCTGTGCTATGATGGGGCCCGAAACCTGATTGAAATTCTTCATAGATATCATTTTTTTTGCAAAAAGCAGCACAATTGAGCAGATACAACTGACCTAAAGATAACGATAAGTTAATAATATTGAGGAGCGGTTCTTCTGCTACAGGTAACAACTCTTTCAGTAATTTAGTGGGTACAGGATCTAATAGGCATGTTGTCGGTTTAGACATATTGATAAGTTTATTTAGCTTTTCCTGTCCTATAGTGGTAAAGCACTGCAGTTTTTCTTTGGGTGTGACAAAGGAAATTGACGTATTAGACGCTGTAGAATCTACATAGGTATTTCTGATGTTATCTATTTTATCAGTGAAAAAATTAATAAAGTTATTACTATTAAACTGTAAAGGAATATTTAAGTTGGGCGGCGTCTGATTAATTGTTAATCTAGCCACTGTGCTAAATAAAAACCTTGGATTGTTTTGGTTATTTTCTATCAATTTGCGGATGTGCTCGGCCCTGGCAGCTGGACATACTGGCAGCTGGACATGCCCTGTCTATAGCGGGACATACTGTTTTTCCACGCAATTCTAAAAATGTCCAAATTAGTTTTTCTCCATTTGCGCTCAATATTACAAGTTCCTTTCTTGAGAGAATGGGTAGTACTGTTGTACCATGGAGCAGTACGTTTTTTTTTTTTTCAATTTGATGGGGGCAACAGCTTCTAACATATTAGAGAAGATAGTGTCCATGTTGCTAGTCAATTTGTCTAGATCCTGTGTATTACTGGGTGCACAGAGCAGTTGAGATAAATCAGGCAAGTTATTAGTAAATCTGTTTTTAGTGGCTGGAACAATGGTTCTGCCCAGACGATAACGTGGAGCCATATTCTTAATATCAGTTATACGCAGCATGCATGATACAAGGAAATGGTCAGTAACATCATCACTTTGAGGTACGATATCTATATCAGTAAGATCAATTCTGTGCGATATAATTAAATCTAGCGTATGACTGAAACGATGAGTGGGCCCGGTGACATTTTGATTGACTCCAAAAGAATTTAATAGGTCAGTAAACGCAAGTCCTAACACATCATTTGTTTTATCGATGTGAATGTTAAAGTCTCCGTCGATTAGCGCTTTATCAAAATTAACCAATAGGTCAGAAAGAAAATCTGAAAATTATTTTAGAAAATCTGTATACGGCCCTGGTGGTCTATACACAGTAGCTAAAATAAGAGATAAGACAGATTTATTTTGCATATCTGACAGAGTAACTTTAAGCAAAAGTATTTCAAATGAATTAAACTTGTATCTTTTTTTCTGAGTTACATTGAGAATATCACTATATATTGTTGCGACATCACAGCCACGACCAATCTGACGGGGTTCATGCTTATAATAGTAGCTTGGTGGAGTAGACTTATTTAGACCAATATAATCATTAGGTTTTAGCCAGGTTTCAGTCAAGCAGAGTACATCAAAACTATTATCAGTGATCATTTCATTTATAATAACTGCTTTGGGAGCCCAAACTTTAAAAATGTTTTTTATTTGTTTATTTTGCATTTTTCCAGGTTAATCACAATCAGATTTTTTCTAGATCCTGCATTAAATTTATGTTTTGACCTCACTATTCGAGGAACAGACACAGTGTTTATAGATTGAACAGCACTAGTATTTAATTTAATAATTTAATTGTTCAGAAGAAAAGCCATCATAGCAGTTATTTGAGATTTGGCTTACTAGTCAAATGGAGCGTAGCGTACTGGAGATATTGTCCGACAGCAGTTCTGTTCCGACTCCGCTGGGGTGCAGGCCATCAGCACGGAAAAGCCTAGGACGCTCCCAGAAAAGATTCCAATTATTAACAAAGGGCAGTTTCTGTTCTTTACACCATGTCAATAACCATTCATTTAGAGCAAAAAGTCTACTGAACCTTTCGTGCCCACGTTGATACGTGGGAAGTGGTCCTGACACGATGGTCCTCGTTGTGGGCGCCGTGCTGCGAACTGTCTCGATCAGGCTGCTGAAGTCCCGTTTCAAGACCTCTGTCTGCCGCAGCCTGATGTCGTTCACCCCCGCGTGCAGGACGATCGCGCCGGCGCTCTTGTCCTTCAGGATTGCGGGTATCTCCGCAGAAACATCGAAAACACAAACACCAGGAAAACAATGAGTTTCCAATTTACCTTTAGCTAAAGTAGCACGAACATACCACGAACGAATCTCCGACGATCACAGCGTCACATTCCGTCTCGCGGAGGGGAGCGAAGCGGTTCCGGGTGGAGATCTTGAAGATCGGGGGTGGCGGAGAGGGAGAGGTCCTCGCCCCGGGGCCTGGCTTGCGTCTTCCGCTGCTGCTGCACCCAGGGTCTGTGGTGACCCAGTGCCGGAGTGAATGACATCTGGGAAGAACGCGTCCTGGGTGCACAGGGCCTGCACAGGGAAGCACAAGGAGTGGAAGTGGTAGGAGTGTTAGTATCGCGCTGTATACTTACCTGAGAGGATTCCAGAGCTGCTCTCAGCTCGGCCTGCCTCACCTGCACCAAGTGCAGCTCGAATGTGTCATCACCTGCATTCAAAGGCAGACACAAATTTGGCATTAAAGCAAGTAACAGTTAGTAAACAATGGTAGTGTGTGTAAACAATGCTAGCAAGAGTAGTGGCAACCATGCTAGTGAGGCTAATGGGCTATAAGCTAGCAGACTCAGAAATTCAAAACAAAACTAGTGTTAACAAGGTTGTTTTAGTTTTAAAATACAACAATATTAAATTAACTTGACGGAGCCCAAACTCAAAGCGGCAGCAACAAACAGGAAGGGGAGGAATATGATGTCTGATATGGAGACTGTGGAGGAAGTTTAAAATTTCCTTTTATTTACAAAGATCTTAATCTCACCGTTGATCCACCATTCTTGCACGGGTCTTCCAGTTTGCTGGGAACTTATTGATTACAACAGGCATATGTTGGACATTTTCGCACATGGACTGGAAAACAGATAAGACTTTATTCACTCTCTCACTTTTCATTCATCATCCATGGACAGTGACCTGCTTTGGATTCTACCAATAAGTTTTGTGTCTGTGTGTGTTTGTTTGTTTGGTTGTTTATTTTCATTTGCTCTGTAATGCCGAGTTCACACTCCATGATTTTCAAAGTCATCGGATCGCTGTTGTTTTCACACTGTACAACTATCTGGGGTGGCATTCGGTTGCTGCTATATTCACATTGCACGACGTAGAAAGATTTGTACATTTGATAACGAGTTTAGCCTATTTCTTATAGCCTACAAAAGCACTCATATTGATGAAAAGGAAAAAATGCTATAAATCTTTTGTCCTTTATAAAAGATTATTTACAGGAAAAACCCTGGCCCCCTCTTATGTTTAATTTATTTATTTATTTATTTTTTTATACACGTATTCGTATTGAACTGTTCGGTACGAGGCTCTCTTTTTTTTTTTTCCCCTATGCAGTACAAACCGAAGGATTCTTTGGACTAATCATATTAGGCTACATTTGAAAAATAAAAGAGCTTAAAGTGTGTGAAATGTATATAATGTACACCAGGATGTGACAGCGAATTTGTGAGTTTTACCCTCTTTTCCTCACTTTTGTTCACTTTTAAATCGCTTAAATGCATTAAATCGCATTTTACTTTCACTTTTAAATTAGTGGCATTTCGGCGTCTATTGATTGACAACAATAAAACAATATGACAAACTCAATTAAACGTTTAAATGTTTACATATATTAAACATAGCATGCTTAGTATATTAACAAAACGAGTACAAATACACCATGCTATATGGGTCTAATTTAAAAATAAATAAATAAATAAATAAAATAACTTTAAAAGTAAAAATAAAGTAAACAAAGTAAAATAAAATCAACAGTGGAACCAAATAAATAAGAAAGGAATGGAAGAAAAAAGCTTACAAAATCATCTTAGATAAACAACAACAACAAAAAATTAGCCCCGAACGTCCTGCTGCCCTGTATCTTGCTCTCTCACTGGCTGTAGGTCATCGCCTATATATGTTTGTCAAAACACATTTCACACAGCAGGATTTGGAATCGCCGACAGGTCTAGATAATTAGCATGCCAAATATTTCACTGGGATTGCTGACGCATCAGCGATTCTCTCAGATCGTGTCTTTGGTAATTCACACTGTGTGATTGTCATTCGCATGAACAAGCACCGATTTGCCTCTGATTTTGGGCATTTGTTGGCGATTTCGCAAACCTGTCGGCGACAAAAATTAGACCTAAAATCATGCATTGTGAACTCGGCATAAGTGTTCTCAAAAAGAAAAAAGTTGAAATGATGTGAGATGGGTGCTTAATTTTCTTACTAAATAGAAAATATAAATTTTGTGTTTAAGTGACACTAATTTCTGTCTTGTAAGATAAAGTATTTTAATGCAATTGGTTACCTTTTTATAATTAAGTTGTATAGCAGTTTTTGGGATTGGTTAAACCGGAGACCATTTAGGGTGTACTCACTTTTGTGGCCAGCGGTTTAGACGTTAATGGCTGTGTGTTGAGTTATTTTGAGGGGAAAGCAAATTTACACTGTTACTACTTTACATTGTAGGAAAGTGTCATTTCTTCAGTGTTGTCACATGAAAAGATATGATAAAATATTTACAAAAATGTGAGGGGTGAAAAAATAACTGAAATCAGTCGCTTGATAAGCTTGAATAAGCTTATCAAGTCGCCATGAATAAGCTTCTTACACCTCTCACCCAGAATTTTGGACCACTCTTCCTTTGCAAACTGCTCCAGGTCTCTCATATTGGAAGGGCGCCTTTTCCCAACAGCAATTTAAAATCTCTCCACAGGTGTTCAATGGGATTTAGATCTGGACTCATTACTGGCCACTTCAGAACTCTCCAGTGCTTTGTTGCCATCCATTTCTGGGTGCTTTTTGAAGTATGTTTGGGGTCATTGTCCTGCTGGAAGACCCAAGATCTCAGACACAAACCCAGCTTTCTGACACTGGGCCCTACATTGCTACCCAAAATCCTTTGGTAATCCTCAGATTTCATGATGCCTTGCACACGGTCAAGGCACCCAGTGCCAGAGGCAGCAAAACAACCCCAAAACATCTTTGAACCTCCACCATATTTGACTGTAGGTACTGTTCTTTTCTTTGTAGGCCTAATTCCGTTTTCGGTAAACAGTAGAATGATGCGCTTTACCAAAAAGCTTTATCTTGGTCTCATCTGTCCACAAGACATTTTCCCAGAAGGATTTTGGCTTACTCAAGTACATTTTGGCAAACTGTAGTCTTGCTTTTTTATGTCTCTGTGTCAGCAGTGGGGTCCTCCTGGGTCTCCTGCCTTAGCGTTTCATTTCATTTAAATGTTGACGGATAGTTCGCGCTGACACTGATGCACCCTGAGCCTGCAGGACAGCTTGAATTGCTTTGGAACTTGTTTGGGGCTGCTTATCCACCATCCGGACTATCCTGTGTTGCAACCTTTCATCAATTTTTCTTTTCCGTCCACGCCCAGGGAGATTAGCTACAGTGCCATGGGTTGCAAACTTCTTGATAATGTTGCGCACTGTGGACAAAAACAAATCTAGATCTCTGGAGATGGACTTGTAACCTTGAGATTGTTGATATTTTTCCACAATTTTGGTTCTCAAGTCCTCAGACAGTTCTCTTCTCCTATTTCTGTTGTCCATGCTTAGTGTGGCACACACAGAAACACAACTTCTCTCCTTTTTATCTGCTTTCAGGTGTGATTTTTATATTGCCCACACCTGTTACTTGCCCCAGGTAAGTTTAAAGGAGCATCACATGCTTGAAACAATCGTAATTATCCACAATTTTGAAAGGGTGCCAATAATTTTGTCCAGCCCATTGTTGGAGTTTTGTGTGACATTGTCAAATTAGCTTTTTTTTCTCCCTTTTTTTGGTTTGTACCAATACACACAAAGGGAATAAACATGTGTATAGCAAAACATGTGTTAATGCAATACTTTTCTGTGAGAAATACTTTATTTTCAGGAAAAAAATTCAGGGGTGCCAACAATTTTGGCCATGACTGTAAAAACATATTAATTTATAACAGGGTAATACTATATGGTAATAGATACATTGTAACCTAGGAAATTACATGGTAATAACTGAAATTGCATGTAATTTTCTGGGTAATAATGTAGATATTAGCATAGCAACACCCTGTTATCACCAAGCTGTACTATGAAGTGGTACTGTGATGGTAGCCCTTTCTAACCTTGAAGGCCCTGGCCCTGGAACTGCTGCCTCTATCTTAAACCTAGATTTTTTTTCTATTGCTCTCTCCATTATTTGCACGTCTTTGGCCTGGCTCATTCAAGCCGTGAATACTTTTTCTTCCTTTTTCTGCATCTTTCTTTCTGAAAATGTTTCTCCTTTGTCTCAGAGTTTGCATTTAGTCGTGTCCGACATTGCTTTTGTCTCTCAGCTGCACTAACTGGACCCGTCTAACTGCAACCTGTATGTTACACTCATCATTGCTCAAAGCTAATATAAATGACAATTATATCTATATATGTATTGAAATATCATTAATATACAAAGTGCAGTGCTACATAGGCCTAGGTAAAAGAGGAACAAAATTCTAAAAGTTTGTCAATGAGCACAAAAAACTTCAAATTTACAGTGTAATGTCTGTTTATTCAAATAATGTTTTACTATGTGTTAAATACATATTATACGCAATAAAAGGTAATAAAGAACAACAGTGCCATTCATTTGTAAGGACATATCACAGGACACATAGGGCCTGACGGTCTACCATTTTAAACCGCCATTATTCAGCCTGCTAGCATAAAAACTGTTATCATGCAGTCAAAGAATTTCAGTCCATTTCACCAATTTCAGGGTGGCTTTATTGAACAAAAGATAGATTGTGATAAAAGGAATTTGATGTGGAAGTGCACCGATCAGCTCGTGACGAGGAGTTGCAGGTGGGTCTCGTCCGTTTCCAGGGAAACGCTGATGAGGACTCGGGACTCGGTATCCTCTCGGGCTGCCTCTTCCTGGTCAGATCTGTCAGGGGAGCTGCTAAGGAGAAGTTAAGGATGAAGCAGCGATAGTACACCACAAACCTCAGAAAAGCTTGCTGTCGCCTTCTTCTCCTGGGGTCGTATGAGACCATGACCAACTTGAAACCCCAGGTATTTTGCTTCAGACAACGCTAGGTGACATTTTCGGGGGTTGGTGGTGAGTCCAGCCTGCTGGAGCTCCATCATGACATGTACCCAGGTGATCGGGAGGCGGGCTCTAGACTTCTGGCCGTGGAGGAAGGACTGTTGGATGCACCAGGCTGACCACACTGCCTGAATCCAGGAGAGCTTGCAATGGACGGCCGTTGACTTTTACCTCCACCCGTGGCGCTTCCCCTGGTGGGTCACGATGTACAATACAGCCTGTCAGCCAGTCCCGATGTTGTGAGTGGGGTTGTTGAACCGGGAGCCACCGGCCTACTTGCTGGCCACAAGATGCCCCCCAGCGTGCTTCACTCCTGGACCACCCTCTGGGGAAATGGCAGCGCTTGCTCCCCATCCTCCCGATGTTGGGCCGCCTCCGCCAGCTCAATGGCCTCCACAAGCTCGCCGATGGTGTTGGGGTTGCCGCATGCCATCTGCCTGTCGGTGTGTGTGGGGTAGGGCACAAAGGAGCTGATCGATGATGACGCGCTCCGCTATTTGGCTGACAGTGGGACCCCCCGGATAGCAGCCAGTGTTGCGTTAGCCAAGTTAATTCAGTGGCCTGGGCACGGGCTGGCAGCCACGGTTTATACTCCCAGTCGTGGAAAAGCTGGGGGGTGGAGATGGGGAAAAGGCTGACACGGGCTAAGATTTTCAACTTCAAGTTCGTCATAGCAGTCGCTCATGTCAGTCGGCATCGAAAAGTAGGCGCGCTGGCCTTCTCCCATCAGTAGGGGTGCCAGCAACCTTGCACATTCGTCTTGGTCCCATCCTTCCCTGGTTGCTACATTCTCAAACATTTGTAAAAAACCTCTCCACATCATTGTAGGATATGGACCAATCAGACAATGGTTCATTAGATTAAACCAAATCAGTAGTTTATTGAATTAACAAAGAAGCAGACTTCCCCTTCACCCAACAGAACAGTGGGTGACACAAAGTCCCAGATATGCCTGGTTACCATGGCGGCCAGGACGCGTCTGGCAGACCAAATGGGCTTTTATGACCTAAAAGAATGTGTGAAGATGCTCTCCCCCACCTTGACTGTCTCTAAAGCAATACATTCTTCCACTGAAAGTGACTTATTTGTTAATTCTTAGACAAACCTTCCTGTGAACTGACACACATGCCCCCATATATCAGTGTATGTATATTACGACTGTCCATGTCCTTTGCATTTCTTATTTTATAACTGTTTTATGCTTGTGTTATGATAGAATGCTATATGGTGTAGCCACATACAGTATATGCCATGTTTGGTCTCTTTCAACTCCTAGTTTGATTACCTAAAAGATGGTTTTTGTTATTTGTTGTTAGATGTGCAACATATTAGTGTTTTAAGAATCCTTAGTAGTATTTGCATCAACACCCAATCGAATCACCTATGCAAAATACTTTGGATCCAGACAAAGACCATAAAATTTTCCCTCCAAAGATACAGGACACCATTGGCTCTCTGAACTTTCTAGAGGTGTGACCACCCTATAGATAAAAGATTCACACCAGCCACACTTCTCGTTTGTTCTTCAGGACTTGAGCATGATCCGTCTGAGGTTCTTTTCAGAACCTAGAAGATGATGAGCTAAACTCTTCTGGAACTTCTAAGTCTGTGCCAGGCCGTGCGGCCTTGTTCTTTCCATTCTCCAAGAATCATCAGATTTCGGCTGGGTCTCTCTCTCAGCCCTTTTGTTCTTCTTCACGTCACTGGGAGGAAACTCCCAATCACCACAGAGTCAGGACATCTCGGAGGACACTCTTCAAACCGGAAGGAAGTGATCGCAAATCCAAAACCTTGAAACCATCAAGACCTTCATACGGGACTGCATTTGGATACGGGTCCACAACCAAGGCAATGCAAGTATCGTACATTTAACTAAACAAACAGAGGTTTAGTATAAGCTATAGACCCATTGAAAAATGGCACAGATGGTTTTCACAGGTTAACTGACTCTTTTCATAGCTTCATTTTCCTTGTTTTCTCTAATGCCTTCTCACTTGCCCTTCCCCCTGTATGAATGACTGTATGTTTGTTTGTTTAGATTAGTTATGTGTTAGTTCTTAGTTAATAAAATTCTTGTGCACAGATTACATGAGTTTCTGATTCTGCCTTGCAAAATAGTAATGTCCCTTTACGATTTCCGATTCGAGCTACATGCTCTATGCGCTAGTATAAAAGAAAGTTATTTTCTGTGTCCAAGAAAATATTCTTTCTTTGAATACATGTGAAATTACCCTGAATGTTCGCTGGACGAACGGGTCAATTAACTGTAATGTAAATTCAGCTTTATCAAGATAATTCTATTGAATTATCCAAATATTATAATTAATTATAATGAGTTATGATTAATTAGTAATATTTCCCCTTGAGCTAATAAATGCACTACATCATCGTAGGCTGACATCTTAGGCAACAGCTGAGTGGCTTGAACACGGGGGTCCGGCAGCGGCGATGTGGGGGGCGGCGAGCTCTCTGCCTCTCCTTGGCGGGTGGCAGTGTGTTCCACGATCTGCTGCTGGCGGATGCTGACCTCAGTGAGGCGTTGAAGCAGTTTTTTCACGTCGTGGGGAGGAGCAGCAAAATTAGTTCTGTTGAAATCTCTTGCCTGTGTTACTTCACTTCCTTGCCCGCATTATCCACCACTGTAAAGGGGCAAGGAAGCACACGACAAGGAAATGCAGTCAATGCCCCGGAGGGTGGCTTTATTGAACAAAAGAGATAAGAGGATATTTGTTGTGGAGGTGCCCTGTGACTCATGCTTGCTCAGTCTCTGTAATTCCCCAGGTGCTGTGCTCTGTTGCTTTGCTGATCGGTCACATGCTGCTTTCTGAAAGGAAAATGAGACAATAAGGTGCATAAGTATAGACTCTTCGGGAGACAGGTCTAACTCTCGTGTGTGCTTTAAGCCGCCACTTGATTGATTCCAGCCGTGACCGATCAGCTTGACGCTGATGAGGACTCAGGACGCTCGTAACGCATGTTTTGGATTTAAAACGTTTTCATTATTTTCTGGGATGTTTTACTGTAACAGGGCCTGACACATACAAAAACGAGCTTAAAATCATACAATTCATCGACAGAACTTCACCTCCATCAGATAATGTCACTTCCTCTGAGTCATAACATTTTAAGTTGAGTTTTATGTAAACGTGATAGGAATGACCAAAAACATGGGGACAGTTCTAAAATTGTATTTATTTGTAGAATTTATTTATAATTTCATGTTTTTAATCAGTTGATGTGAATGATAACAACTTAAACTTGTTGTTGATGTTTTTTGTTTTTTTTTCTTCTAAATAACAGTTTTTAGCATAACAAAACTATGAAAGCTGTAGATCAAATCTGGCTGGGGACAAGGACAGGATTTGTAATTTTCAAAAGTGTTTTTAATAATAATAGTCCGGATGGTGGATAAGTAGACCCAAACAAGTTCCAAAGCAATTCAAGCTGTCCTGCAGGCTCAGGGTGCATCAGTGTCAGCGCAAACTAACTGTCGACATTTAAATGAAATGAAATGCTAAGGCAGGAGACCCAGGAGGACACCACTGCTGACACAGAGACATAAAAAAGCAAGACTACAGTTTGCCAAAATGTACTTGAGTAAGCCAAAATCCTTCTGGGAAAACGTCTTGTGGACAGATGAGACCAAGATAGAGCTTTTTGGTAAAGCACATCATTCTACTGTTTACCGAAAACTGAATGAGGCCTATAAAGAAAAGAACAGTACCTACAGTCAAATATGGTGGTGGTTCAAAGATGTTTTGGGGTTGTTTTGCTGCCTCTGGCACTGGGTGCCTTGACTGTGTGCAAGGCATCATGAAGTCTGAGGATTACCAAAGGATTTTGGGTAGCAATGTAGGGCCCAGTGTCAGAAAGCTGGGTTTGTGTCCGAGATCTTGGGTCTTCCAGCAGGACAATGACCCCAAACATACTTCAAAAAGCACCTAGAAATGGATGGCAAAAAAGCACTGGAGAGTTCTGAAGTGGCCAGCAATGAGTCCAGAATCCATTGAACACCTGTGGAGAGATCTTAAAATATAAATAATATGAGAGACCTGGAGCAGTTTGCAAAGGAAGTGTGGTCCAAAATTCCGGGTGAGAGGTGTAAGAAGCTTATTGATGGTTATAGGATAATTTCAGTTATTTTTTCCAAAGGGTGTGGAACCAAATATTAAGTTAAGTGTGCCGATAATTTTGTCCAGCCCATTTTTGGAGTTTTGTGTGACATTATGTCAAATGGAATAAACGTGTATAGCAAAACGTGTTAATGCAATCCTTGCAAAAAACTTCAGGGGTGCCAACAATTTTGGCCATGACTGTATATATACACACACACGCATTATATATATATATATATATATATATACTGACATTATGTCAAATGGAATAAACGTGTATAGCAAAACGTGTTAATGCAATCCTTGCAAAAAATTTCAGGGGCGCCAACAATTTTGGCCATGACTGTATATATACACACTGTAAGATATTAGCTCAAATTATTATTAGGGAATCAAATGGGAATCATATCTAACGATTCGATTCAGCTTGATTAAATTAACTTGGTTCAGAATCGATAATTTGTACCCATTAACTGTTCGTCCAGCGAAAGGGTTAAATTAGTACATCTTACCAATTCTGAGGTTTATAGCACTTCTTGGGCCCGACAGTACTATAAACAGTTATTTTGTTAACTCTTAAGACCAAGGTAACCAGGATCTTGGTATATTTGACCTTAAAATACACAACACAAGACAATGCTTCTTTATAAATGAAACAAGAATTTATTCGAATTACTCTAAGACACACAAACTAAACTACTAACACATAAACAAACACACGCACACACACATTCATACTGTTCTAGAGGGTTATGGGGTTAACGGAGCTTAAACGGAATCCCAAAACAACATTACTAGCAATTGCTACTATAGTTCTTAGATTGCAACCTGGTAGAACCACAAAAGCAGAGATTCGGCTTTTAGCTGCTAATAAGGATTTTGTGCACCAATTCAGCGAGCAAAGGAGATTTTGTTTACTTGCGTCCTGTTTGAACGGGGGTTTCCTCCGTGACTTTGCTGGGTGTCCTGATGATGTCTTTGGGAAACACGTCAGTGATGAGTGAGCTGCTTGGCCGGATGGCTCCGATTGGTTGCCGGGTTACGCAATGTGATGCGCGGGAAGTTTCTTCTGCAGTCAGAGTTGCAAGACGCAAAGTCTTTGAAGAATTTGGCAGATTAGCGGAGCGGAGTCTGTTTCTTGTAGAGTTCTGGATGGCACAATTGCGTGATGGTCAGCGCGGTGGAATGGCGGTGCACGGCGAAAGGCGCCAGGTGGAAATCAAACGGCGAAAAGGCACACGGCGAAAGGTGCACAGCGAAAGGCAAGGCATTGTTCGGAGCATAGGGTTTTAAAACCCGGCCATTTTGGTCCGTCCCCATGAGGCTTGCTCCAATCGGATCTGGTTGGGGGTGGAGCCATGCTCCAGGCTGTTTCTCCTTGCATAAATTAACCTGTGTCCCACACGTGGTATATCTGTGAGTTTTGTCAGTAACTTCAATAAACTTTTGTGATGCAAGTATTGTAACCAATAGTAACTTCTCATTCATCTAAACATATTGGAAATAAAACAAGCTTCTGGTCAACACCAAACATCAGATATCTTGCATACAGTCAAATACATTTTGTAGCCTTATCTACTAAAGGAAATATAATGCAAACACATAAAAGGGGAATATATTCACTCATACACATACACTCGATTACACAAAACACACCACACATATCGAAAGGTAAATAACATACTATTCATCGGTACTGTTACTCTAATTGTGGTAGAAATAGTCTGTTTTAAGAGTTTGTGTATTCTGAATAGCCGTCCACAGTTTAGTAGAATGCAGAAAGGAGGGGTCTGGGTGACCAGAGTGTCCGGAGGTCATGCTGTGAAGCCCTTTGAGCTTTGCGGCTGGTTTCTGTCATTATAAACCTTTCTGTTTGTATGTTTGATTGTCAATTCGCGTGTACCTGGTAAGAGATACACTGCATGCTCTAGTTGCCTGAATGAGCCTAGATGAAAGGGGAGTTCTTGTCTTCAGTCGATTGAATTAGGGTTTTAGCTATTTAAATTCCCTAAGAGATAGTGACCAGAAAAAGGGGGAGCCGGTCTGGCATCATTGGGTCTCCTGGTCAGTTTTACAATAGGCACATGGTACGGGAGATGACTCTTTTAGATTCGACTGGAATGTGGTGATCTCTGCAGTTTGATGATCTGTTCGACCAAGGTCCCACAACACACACGCATTTTATATATATATATATATATATATATATATATATATATATATATATATATATACATACACACACACACACACACACACATACATATATATATATATATATATATATATATATATATACACGCACACACACACACACACACACACACACACATATACAGACATATATATATATATATATATACAGTTAAAGACAAAATTATTAGCCTCTTATAAAATATTTAATTATTTTTCAATTAACTCCCAAGTGTTGTTTAACAGAAAGAGGATTTTATCAACACAGCATTTTTAAACATAATACTTTATTCAGGAAGCTTTTAGGGTTTGTAATACAAATAGAAATACATGTATAATCAAGAACTTTAAATAGTCTACTGGTCAAAATTATTAGCCCTCTGATGTTAATAGTCAATAGTGTACCCCTTTCACTTGATAACAGCCTTTAGTTGTTTGCTGTAGTTCTCAACAAGTTTCAAGCATGTCTCCTGAGGAATGACAGCCCATTCTTCCTTAGCAAATTTCTCAAGCTCCTCCAGATTTGTTGGTCCTCTGGCACAAACTCTGGACTTTAGTGTGCCCCACAGTTTTTGTATTGGATTCAAGTCTGGCCTTTGTGCAGGCCTGTCAAGTACACTAACTTTGCTCAATTGGAGGTATTTCGTCACCAGAAGTGAGGTATGCTTTAGGTCGTTATCATCCTGGAAGACCAAATCAAGACCCAAACCAAGTTTTCTTGCAGACTGTCTGAGGTTGGCTTTCAAAATCTTCTTATAGTCTTCCTTTTTCATGTTTCCTTCAATCCTGACGAGATTCCCTGTCCCAAACTCTGAAACATCCCCACAGCATTATACTCCCACCACCATGTTTCACTGTAAGAACGGTGTTCTTGGGGTTGAATCTCTATGGCCAAAAAGCTCTAGTTTTGTCTCATCTGACCAAAGGACACGTTTTCAGTATGCATCACATTCCCCCATGTTGTCCTTAGCAAACTTTATTCTATCTTGGAGGTGTCTCTTCTTCAGAAGTGGAGTCTTTCTTGGTCGGCAACCTCGCAGTTCATTCCTGTGCAGGGCTCTAGTGACTGACTTCTTTAGAAGTCGGGAATGAATATTTGTACTGCACAGCATCTGCCTCTTTGACCTCCCGATCCATTAACACATTCCCTTCCTTTTTGGAGATAAACCTCATTTCTTTTTTTCCCCTTCTTGACATTTACTCTTAATGGTCTAAGCCTCGCTGTTGCCCCTCTACAATCATCATCAGTGTCTGTGTAAGAATCTGAATCTGTGGTCATGTCAGTGTCACTACCAGCATCACATGCGTTTGATCGTAGTAAGACAGAAAATTGGTTTTCATCAGTTGCTTGTGCATTTTGAACATTAGCATTAACTGTTTTAGGTTTCTGTTTACTTTCAAGCTGAGTTTTTAACTCCTCACACCTATCTTGTAACTCCTTCAGCTTATTTTCCAGAACTTTTTTTTCTCTGTTATGATTGTCTAATTGCTGCTTCATTTCCCATTTTCCTACTTTTAGACAGTGGCAAAAATCCAAGGGATTCACCGTGATTCTCTGGTTTTCATTCTTTGAATTTTACCCCATGCTTTTTAATGTCTTTAGGCTCCCAAAGACAAAGACCGCCCCTCTGCACTTTGATTTTATATTTCGCAACTATTTCCTGTTCTGCTTCTTTGATCTTTAAGTGGTCTCTCAGTTGTTCTGTCAGCGTTTCAATTACATCATCTAGCTTAACATCAGACTCCTCCATGACTAAAGAAATAATATAATCTGACCCAGTAGTCAAGCTACCAACACAGTACGTACTGAATTTCCATGAAATGCCAAACAGAACACACTTACTCTGCTTCTGCAGTAGTTAAGCCAGGAGAAGACATCTACGGGAGTCGTCCTCGTCCTCACTCGTGGCCCGGAGTCAGAAGCCCAGTGGTCTGGGACATTCCACCATCCCAGACAATTAGGATCCAGCCCCAGACACCAGATTCCGTCAGAAAATATCAGTTATTCCGGGAACAGAACAACCAGTCAGCAGAGCTGTCGATACCCAAACCCTGTTAAGGGCAAGTCTGGTCTGGTATCCAAAATACCCCAAACAAATGTTAAACAGTCTTCTGTCAGTCAAGAAGCTGACCGGTGAAAACCATAAAGGAGTTGAAGGAGGATACGAAGTGATGATGATAAAGATGTAACAGAGTTAATTGAACAATCTTAGTTGCGTATGTCTCAATGTTCAGACTTCGTCTGATGAACAATTCAGTAAGCAATGATATATCAAACGGATTCATGACAACACCCAATAAAACCTTGGGTTTCCATAAACATCTCCTCTTATCTATCCTCCTCCATCTCCATCTCCATCTCAAAACAGTTCATGAAACCCCACAATCATGAGACTGAACAATAATGAAAATGCATAAGCAAGGAAAATAACACAAACTATAAAATATAGAAATATAATAAAATGGTAAATTAATTAATAATAAAATACTTAAATTATATAATAATAGACGATAAAACAATCAAATAACCAAATAATCAAATAATAAATAATCAGTTATAAAATGATTATAAATAATTACGTAAATAAATGATTATAAATGAATTAAAAAACAACATACAAATCAAAAAACAACACAAACAATTGCATGTGAGGATCTAAGGATCCTTCAATACTGATCTAAACACTGAGACTTGAATAGTAACGCACCTTTGTGCCTAACATTCTCAGACTCTAACAGTCATAGTGTTACAGTGTAAACATTCATACTACTTTTATATCTTGTGGTTTTATATTTCATAGAACATTAAAAACATCCTAGTGTTGTGAGACATTTAGATCCAATGAAATGACACATATTTAAAAATCTTTCACTTGATTTCATACATGTAGCCAGGAATTATGGGTTGAGGAAAGTCTAACTAGTAAAATGGGTAAAACTGTATAATAACGTTCAGTTGTAAGTCATTTATAAGTGATTAGTTATTGATGAAATAATCATTTACAAAACATTTAATAAGTGATATGTTAACATATGTTTTGTTAATTAATTTACAAGTAATTAACCAATCATTTACAAAACATGACTATGCATTCATAAATGATTAATAAGTGATATGCTAACAATTTACAAATCTGTCATTAGTTACCTTAAAAAATAGCATATCATGAAATAATCAAACAGGTCATAAAGAGGAAAAGGTCAAGAAAGCTTTAAGTGAGCACTTTATTGGCAGACATAACATAATTTACGAGAGAACGAAATTCAATAGTAGATTTTACCAGCCGGATGATTCAGCAGAGAGTTTAATCACAAATGTCTATAAGCTGATGAAAGACTGCAGATATGATGATCAACATGAAGAAATGATCAGAAGCGTCTCAGTTACGAAGGTAACCCTCGTTCCCCGAAGGAGGGAACAGAGACATTACGTCAATAACGTAATAATAATGGGGATCGGCTACGAGACCCTATCACCTCTGAGCTTAAGAGAAAAAGCCAATGAGAATTGGCGAGTGGAATTTGCATGCCGCGCCACTCCCCCGGACATACGGGTATATAAGATGGCGGCGTGCATCCACTCATTCAGATTTGCTGAGGAGCCGAGCCGCAACCCGGCTTCAGCGCAGTCCAGGATTGTGGCAAGAGGACGTAACCGAGACGTTCCCCCTCAGTCGTTCTCTACGACGTTACGTCAATGACGTAATAATGGGGACCTCTGGAAAACGCCACAATCCTGAACTGTGTTACGCAGCCGAGACCCAATGCCGGCAGGCAAGCATGTCGGAACAAGAGGCTCAATGCGTAACTGTCCCAACGCCCTGTAGACCACGTGGTGGCCCACCAGGGGTGCCAGATTCTGAGGCAGCCATTGGGGGTTGGAGCACGATAACGGTTAAGTCATGTGGAAGTTTCTAAAAATAAGTCAAACTAGACTGGGGAAACACGGAAGGTTCCATGGAGATACTGAGACATGATGCCACAACCGGAGGGGGGTGAAGGAGGCCCCGCTCCAGAGCACAGTATGGACTACTCCGCTTAGTCCAGACTGCGGGGCGTGGAGGACCCAGAATTCAACCATAGGAACAACTGGGAAAATAGCGCACGGATCCATGAGGAATGGCGCAGCAAGCCGACACCTGAGCCGTCCTCCCGCAAATTACCTGATGTTACCCAACACACGGGAGGACACCGGCTCAACGCGGAGAATGTAGAACCGCGCAAAGGTATTGGGTGTCGCCCAGCCCGCAGCCATACAGATGTCTGCTAAAGAGGCGCCGTGCGCCAGCACGTAGGAGGAAGCAACACTCCGTGTGGAGTGGGCTCGAAATCCTAGGGGGCACGGCTCACCTTGGGCTTCATACGCCAAGGTGATGGCATCAGCTACCCAGTGAGCCAACCTCTGTTTGGAGACAGCATTCCCCTTCTGCTGTCCCCCGAAGCAGACAAAGAGCTGCTCGGAGCGTCTGAAGCTCCAGGTGCGGTCCACGTAGATGTGCAAGGCACGAACGGGACACAGCAACGCTAAGGCCGGGTCTGCCTCCTCCTGGGGCAGAGCTTGCAGGTTCACCACCTGATCCCGAAAAGGAGTGGTGGGAACCGTGGGCACGTAAACCGGGCCGGGGTCTCAGGATAACGTGAGAGTAACCTGTCCCAAACTCTAAGCACTCTTCGTTGACCGAAAATGCATGTAGGTCCCCAACCCTCTTGATGGAGGCCAGCGCAGCCAGGAGCGAAGTCTTGAGGGACAAGAACTTCAGCTCAACTGAACTGAGCGGCTCAAAGGGAGCTCCCCGAAGGCCCTGGAGGACCACGGAGAGATCCCAAGAGGGTACGAGGTGCGATCTAGGAGGGTTAATCCTTCTCGCACCTCTAAGGAACCTGACGATCAGGTGATGCTTCCCTAGGGATGAGCCATCCACTGCATCGTGATATGCCGCAATAGCTGCGACATACACTCCAGCTCCATCCCGAGAAAAGAGATGCTCTGCACAGGGGAGAGCTTGCTCTTTTCCCAGTTGACCCGAAGCCCCAAGTGGCTGAGGTGCCGGAGCACCAGATCCCTGTGCTCGCACAACAGATCTCGCGAATGAGCTAAAATGAGCCAGTCGTCGAGATAGTTGAGGATACGGATGCCTCTCCGCCAGAGGGGAGAGAGAGCACCCTCCGCGACCTTGGTGAAGACGCGGGGAGACAGGGACAGGCCAAAGGGGAGGACTTTGTACTGATATGCCTGACCCTCGAAAGCAAACCGAAAAAACGGTCTGTGTCGAGGCAGAATCGAGACATGAAAGTACGTGTCCTTCAGGTCGATGGCTGCAAACCAATCCTGGTGTCGTACGCACGACAGTATGCGTTTCGAGGTAAGCATCTTGAACGGTAGCCTGGGAAGGGACCGGTTCAGTACTCGAAGATCCAGGATCGGTCGTAACCCACCTCCTTTCTTGGGCACGATGAAATAAGGACTGTAAAATCCCGATTTCATCTCGGCTGGAGGGACAGGCTCGATTGCGTCCTTCGCCAGGAGAACCGCCCGTAGAACAGAGGCATCCGTGTCCGAGCGGACAGATGTGAAACAGATGCCTCTGAACTTGGGCGGGCGCTTCGCGAACTGAATCGCGTAGCCGAGCCGTACTGTCCTGATCAACCAAGGGGACGGGCTGGGAAGCGCTAGCCAGGCTCCCAGCCTGTGTGCCAATGGGATCAGCGGGACAGTAACGGGCGTGCCAGAGGTGGGGCAGCCGGGGGGGGAAAGGGGAAGGGGAATTCAGGCTCCGAGTCCGAGGAGGCAAGGCGTTGCTCGGGAACGAAACTCAGGGCACTAGGCCCAGAGATGAAGGAAATTGCTCTTTTATTGAATATGTGGGCGATGTTTTCCGGCCCCGGCCCTCCCCCGGGGCTGGGGGAACTGATGTCGTTGTCCCCCGAAGAGCAATCTTCTTAATCTCCGGGTAGCCCGTGTCAGGGCCGCTTCGCGGACTTGCGGGTGGTCTTAGCGGGCCGCTGAGACACGGGCTGCGCCGCCTTCCTGCGGCTGGCTCGACGCCCAGGCTGGGGAGATTTTGGTTCAGCCGGTGGTGCAGGGGGCGGAGCAGAAGCCGTGGCCGCAGGGGGGCGCCCTCGGCGACGAGCAGCCGGAGGCCTGGCACCCGACGTCTTGGTGGAACCTCGTCGGGGCAAGAAGTGACTGATGGCCTCCGACTTCTTCTGTACTGCCGAAGAGGCCGGCCTGGGAGACGGGGGCGTTGAGAAAGCGGGCTTTGTCGACGTCAGCCATCTGCGCCAGGTTCAGCCAGAGAAGGCGCTCCTGGACTACCATCGTAGACATCACCTGACCGAGGAGGGCGAAGTCGGTAGCCGAACGCAGTTCCTGCATCATCCCTCGGTCAGAACTACCCTCGTGCAGTTCTTTTAGTGCTTTGGCCTGGTAGACCTGCAGGGTGGCCATCGCATGCAGGGCAGAGGCAGCCTGGCCCGCGGCGTTGTAAGCCTTCGCAGCGAGAGCCGACGAAAGCTTACAGGCCTTGGACGGGAGATGCGGACGGTCCCGCCAGGTGGCGGCGTTTTGCGGGCATAGATGCACCGCAACCGCACGCTCCACCTGAGGGACGTCCACGTACCCCTTGGCTGCCCCGCCATCGAGGGTAGTGAGAAGGGAGGAGCCCTGATGTGTACGTGCCGAATAGGGGGCTTTCCACGTCTTAGTGAGCTCCTCATGCACCTCGGCAAAGAAAGGCACTGGGGCGGAGTGAGGTGTAACGTCACTGGACGCACCCAGATACCAATCATCAAGCCGCGAGTGCGTCCAGAAGCACACGGTCGGACAGACATCTGGCAAGATGCCGGCAGCGCCGGTTACACGATCGAGCAGGAAGGCACAGCAGTCCTTTCTCTTCTTCTTCTTTGTCTTCTCCAGCTCAAAGCGAAGGCTCCGAAGCAGAAATCTGAATGAGTGGATGCACGCCGCCGTCTTATATACCCGTATGTCCGGGGGAGTGGCGCGGCATGCACATTCCACTCACCAATTCTCATTGGCTTTTTCTCTTAAGCTCAGAGGTGATAGGGTCTCGTAGCCGATCCCCATTATTATTACGTCATTGACGTAACGTCGTAGAGAACGACTGAGGGGGAACTGTATTGTAGTGGGCATAAGGGATGCAAAACTCTCAGAGGAACTGCAACTAAATCCAAATTTGAAACTGGATAAAATGATAACTGAGATCAGGCAAAGTTGAAGTCAACAGCCAATAAAAAGGCAAGAAAAATTAAATGTCAAAGCAGCCAATGTCGATGCATTCATGACAAAGAGAATGTCTAAAAATTACAAATATTACATTACACAGAGTAGAGAGGAAAGCCCAGAGAGTGTACAGCCCTTACAATGCAGCTCAGAAAACAAAACGGATGGAATTTTGTAAGAAATGCAGGGAAAATCCTCAGCCATGGAAAATGTGTCCAGCCAGTTTGCTTCAGTATGCTGGTCAACTTAAAGACTAGAAACAATAGTCAACAGCACATACGAGTCAGCTTTATTGGGAGTGATCCAGACCCAAAACCAAGAGAAAATGTTGCAACAGAAATCCTGGCGAATAAATGACCAGTCACAATTAAAATGGATACAGGTACAGCAGTCAATTCCAGTTAAAAAATGTTAATTTTCAGCTAAAAAATAGGGGAAACTTAAAGATTATAAAAAGATGATCTTGGATTTTAACAGTACTATAAAGCTGTATATGTGACGACAATGTTCCGAAGTATGAGCCATAATATAATATTCTGCAAGTAATTGTGTGGAAAATTATGCTTTATTCATCAAAACAAAAACAAAAAAAAAGTAGTTGGAGTTTTACTGCCTTTAGTGTTGATTTAAACTGGAAGTAATTTGTACATATTAGTATGTTTTTGTTTTTGTTTTTGTTTTTTTCCCAGTTCTGCAGAATTGTATATAGAGTGTAGGGAATTTGTGTAGGGATACTCCACCAGAACCGTAAGGTTCAACAATTGAATTTAGCTCAAATAGATTTAAGATCTTATAGGGAATTTGAACAGAATCACAGTTTTACGGCTGATCAGAGTCGGCCAGCGATTTTCTGAACGAGCCTTATAACTTCAACTCTGCATTGGATAGTACTATCCAAATTATAGCAAAAACACTACATTTTATGAGCATGGTAACAAGATCAGCAGATCAGACATTAACTTGTAAGCACAAAACACAAGATACTTCTCTTTCAATAACAATAAGGCTTTATTGACTAAATCTAAGACACATAAACTAATCTAACACAAACTAATCTAACACACGCATTCACACAGGTTGCAGAAAGGGAGAGAAAGTGAGGAAAGGATAAGTTTAGAAGAGTATAAATATGAAATTCCCAAATTTATAGCAATATGCGATTGCTATATTAATTAATTATATATTAATTAATTAATTATGAATGACGTGGAGTCGTGAGCTGTTGTTTAGGCGGGCACAGACGTTTGGTTATGGCTTGCAGCAAAACTTAACTAGAACATGAAACTCTCAACAGAAAGAAAGGAAAAAAACTAAAGTAAAATACGAGGTGGTGTTTTCTTCATTGTTCGTTAGCAACGAACGTGCAGGCCAAAGCACGCTGCAGTTGCCACAAGCATGGCGAGAAGCCACGCAGCAGGCGACGAAGAGCTGCCAACGATGAGAGTGCGGAGACAAACAGCAAGAGGGTGATTTGATGGTGTCATGGGATTTTAAACAGGGGTGCTGGACACAACCCAAATGGTGTTTTGGTCAGTCAAACATTATCTGTGTTTGGGGTTTACTATGTTCAAAATTTCTTTAGCAAAATATGCTTAATGTGGATTAATGCATTAAAACTGTTTTTAAAGGACCAAATTCAGTAAACATGTTATTAGTAAAGCATAGCCTATAATATACAGACACACAGATATGAGCCATAATGCGAACGCAATCCAAGCAGATGAGTCCAGAATAAGAACGCAATATGTTTAATTACGCATTAAGCGTTTTCCTCCCAAGCAAAACCGCTATTAAGGCAAGTACTTGACGTGGCTTAATGCATTAAAATAGTGTTTTTAAATGACCACACTCAAACATTATTAATAAATCGTACTATGTACAGACAAACTTGAGTTTGGTCTTTTAAAAACACTGTTTTAATGCATTAAGCCACGTTAAGCGTTTTTCTTATAACGGTTTTTCTATTTAATTAAATGTTTTGTGTTTGTATTACAGTATCGGCTTGTCTGTACATAGTATGCTTTATTACCAGTGTTTATTGACTTTAATCATGTTTTTCACATTAAGGATTTCTGAATTTCTGAAAATGTTAGACAAAAGTACTACCACTAGACCATTAACACACAAAAGCAATCTATGCGAATTATTGTATTTATTCACTGCAGTAAAGAATCTTGGAACTAATTACATTGGATTATTAATATGTATATTTATATTAATATATTCTAGCCCCAGTGCAGCTACATTGCCTGCACTGTCTGTAGTTATGGCACTGAGTCATATATTTGAATGTTGAGCAGTGAGTTTATTGTCTACCGATACAGGAGAGAACCAATCATGTGATAATGATGCCATTATATCAGATTGAGTTAGACTTATCAGACTGCACCATCTAGGAGTTTTATGCCAGAACTTTGTATTTCTGTCATGAAAAGATTCGGAGGGATTAGCATGTTAATGTACACAACAATGTTAATGTATTCTGTCTTGGCAGGAACAGATCTGCTATGCTGCTTTGGCAGAGCAAATACAGAGACTTGCTACTGCTAATACATCCACAACATTCTGCTGTAAGCATGTAATAAATACTGCTGCTGCACATATAACATACATGAAATAACCCCCCATAAAGCAGGAGACATATAATGGACAATGCAAGCCAAAAACAAGAACAAAACACCCCCCAACAAGCAGATCTATTGCTAAGACATACAGTGGGGCAAATAAGTATTTGATACACTGCTGATTTTTCAAGTTACAAAGAATGGAGATAAATTTCATTATAGGGACACTTCAACTGTGTTTTGTTTTTGTTGCATGGTGTGATGTTCTTTTCTTGTGGTTTTACTTCTTTTATTTTTCATTGTGTTATTGCTGTTTTTTAGTTTTCTATTGTAAAGCACATTGGTCAACTCTGGTTTTAGGAAATAGTGCTATATAAATAAAATTGCCATTGATTGAGTGTGTGGACAGGTGTCTTTTATATAGGTAATGACTTCAAACAGTTGCAATTAATACAGGCAATGAGTGGAGGATAGGAGGGCTTCTTATAGACAAACTAACAGGTCTGTGAGTGACAGAATTCTTGCTGGTTGGTAGGTGATCAAATACTTATTTCATGCAATAAAATGGAAATTAATTACTTAAAAAATCATACAATGTGATTTTCTGGATTTTTTTTTTTTTTTCTTTTAGTTTTTGGCTCTTATAGTTGAGGTGTACCTACGATGAAAATGACAGATCTCTCCATTCATTCAACTTGAAAAATCGGCAGTGTATCAAATACTTATTTGCTCCACTGTATGTACTGCTGCTGCTCCGAAGAGCCATGTGAACCGCATGTATTACTATCTATGTGTGCGCCATCTGGCTTAACTCTAGAGGCCTTTGACTATGTGAGCCTTGGCTACCATACCGACTGGATTAACAATAGTGGCCTATGACTAGGTGTGCCTGGGCTATCATGCCGACTGGCTTAACTCTAATTAGACACGCACTATGTGTAATGTTAATTAACAAAATGGATACGCTGCAATCCGATAGATAAGACCCCAGCACCCACCTGAGCAAATATTATAATTTAGTCATTTGATAACTGTTACTTTCTCCACTTCATCAGTCCCAGCAGCAATTAAACAGCTCATTAACTCATGTTCGTGCAATGATGAGATGGACAAAGTTAGAAGCCAGGTTATGGAGATGTGTCCTTAATCTAGATTTAAACTGACAGAGAGTGCCTACATCCTGAACAATGTGGACCTTTCTCACATTTCTGGGTTTTTCATAGCAGAAGTTGTCATAGTTGGGTAAAATCCGAGAACAGTGAATAGGAGAGTACCACAAATATATTTTTTGCATTCCCATTTGATCAAATAGCAAAAGAAAAACTCCACGATAGTGTTTTCATGATTTTCATGAGAGAGAGACTAATATCAGCAGAAGAAAGACCAATGTCAAATTTACCTTCCCCTCCATAGATGCTGCATTGGAAACACCCTTGCATTAGCGTTAACTTTTTTTTTTTCTTCTTTTTTTTTTGTAACTTGAAGAAAAGGTGATATAATGCAAAGTATAGTGTTTTATACATGCATTAAAAATGAAATACTTTCAAGGATTTATGATGATGATGATGATGAACGTTGAAACACGTCATCTTAGTCTTGTGAAAAGGGTCCATTAGGTACATTGTTCCAGAGTTTGGGCGCTAGATAGGTGTAACAATGAGTCAGTGGAGTGGAGATCCAAATGCAACTTCATTAAACAGTCCGTGGTACAACAGGCAGAGTCGAGAAGGAACAGACAGGGCTAGAGAGTGGTCAGTGTCCAAGCAAGGGGTCGAGGCAGGCTGCTAGCAAACAGACAGGGATAATCCAATAAACAGGTGGAGGTCGATAGGCAGGCAGATAACAATCAGAGTGAGATTAATAAACTGGGTCAGCAACAGGATAACAAAGATAGGGAAACCGCTTAGAAATGACAGTCGTGGCAAATCAAGACTTTGCAGAGAACTGAGTGAGAGCATGGCTGTATCCGAAATCACCCCCTATACCCTCATTCACTATTCCCTACATTAGTCCAGTCATTCAGTTCACTTGAAGGAGTGAATGAAAACGAGTGAATTAATTCGGACACTGAGTGCACCGGAAACACTGCCGCTTGAATAGTTTGTGCTGGCTGTTTATAATAATCATTTGAAACTGACAAACAGACAGCTCCAGTATTAAGATTAAAGGATTTATCTTGAACTCTGCCATGGCAATTATGTATAAACCTTAGTTAAACAATTAAATAACCAATTTACAATTAATTAGGCTATACCTGTGTTGTATTGCGCTTGTGTGCCGTAGACGAGTACATTGTAAAATTAATGAATGGATGATTCGGCTGCGAGCTTTCGGCGAGAAGCGAGAATTTATTCGGCACGCAACTCTTACAGTGAATTATGGGTGTTCTCTAGCCGGTGAGGGTACATCAGTTGTACACTCATTTTTGCAGTGCATTGTGGGATTGAATGAGTGCACTCGAGAACGTCCACTATGGTTTCGGACACCACTACAAATGGGCCAATTTCGGATACAGCCCATGGCTTTTTATAGTCTAGGTGATGAGGGGAAATGGCCGACACCTGTGCAGATGATTAGCCAGGAAAGGGGTTATGGGTAATGGAGTCTGTGAAGAGAGTTCAAAGTTCCAGTGATGAGAGGCTTGATTCATGACAATAGGAAAAGGATCTGCCGCCCGCATTTGATTTTGATATTCTAGATATAATCAAATGGCTAGAGTTTTAAGAACACAGCGGAAGTGAAGGACTATAACACGGTAAGAGCTCACGGTAACACTTTATAATAACGATCAGTTATAAGTCATTTATAAATGATTAGTTAATGATGAAATAATCATTTACAAAACATTCATAAATGATTAATAGGTGATATGCTAACAATTTCTATATGTTTTGTTAATTAATTTACAAGTAATTAGTTAATGATAAATTAATAATTTACTAAACATAAATATACATTAATAAATTATATGGTAGTATTTTCATATATTCTTTGTAGATTAAGTTATAAATCATTTACAAGTGATTAGATGAACTAATAATTTACAGAACATCACTATATGTTCACAAATGATTAAGTAATATGCTAACGATTTACAAATCTGTCGTTAATTATCTTAAAAAAATAGCATACCATGAAATAATCAAACAGATCCATAGTAAATGTTACTAGTTAATATATTATTAATCATTTATACATTTATAAATGTCAATCATTGAAATGTTACCCTCCACTGAAGATCCCATCATTAATAAATAATTAACAAATCTTTCTGCATCCTCTATTCTAAAGTGTAAACAGTTCATTAGTTGTAAACGTTTTACTCATCATTCGTAGATCTTTCCCTCCAGTGTGTATACCCACACAACCTGTAACCAGCAGGTTTGTAAAACATGTACAACTGATGAGTAGTTTGCACTTTAGATTAGGGGATGCAAAAAGTGTTGTAAATGCCTTGTATATACCAGATAATGTGTAACATGTAAGAAAAATCTACAAATAATACAAATTATTTATTCATGCATTTACACAAAAGGTTTTGAATACTTTGTAGTGTGTACTGCAATGTAAGGGCTGACTGGTGAGGGTAAAGATGTCTTACACATAGAGCATTTTAGCACTGTGCACCTAATGTGATCTTCAGTGGAGGTAAAAGTTTACATTATCACTAGATCCAACAAACTCCACACAGAACACAAGTCTGTGCTACTGAGAGAAAGTGTTTACACATTTATTCACTTGACAGCAAATAATTTATTAATATTTAAAAAAGAAAATAATGTTAGAATAATTGCATTTTTGTGCTTTTTAACAGACCAGCTTACAACTTTAATGAAACATACATACATTACATAAATTATATACTGATAATTTACTAATGGTTTGATCATCATTTGTTCATGATTAACAAATGTTTATTGAGATAACAGTACAATGTTGACATTTTAATGATTAATTATATATTAACTAGTAACTTATTAACCATTTACTAAGGATCTGTTTGATTATTTCATGATATCCTATTTTTAAGATAATTTATAACAGATTTGTAAATCGTTAGCATATTACTTAATAATAATTTGTGAATGTATAGTCATGTTTTGTAAATGATCAGTTCATTATTATCTAATCACTTGCTAATTATTTATTTTCAATTGACATATTAATAATTTATAAACAGTCATATTTTGTAAATTATTAGTTCATCATTAACTAATTACTTGAAAATGAACTTGTAATTGACTTGTAAATGAATTAACAAAAATATGCAAATATGCATATCACTTATTATTCATTTGTGAATGTTTTGTAAATTATTAACTAATCATTTATAAATGACTTACATCTGAACATTATTATAAAGTGTTACCGAGCTCACTCAAGAACTGTGGAGCTAAACCATTCAGGGCTTTATAAGTCATTAGCAAGATTTTAAAATGGATACAATGTATAATAGGGAGCCAGTGCATTGTTGACAGAACCGGGCTAATATGGTCGTACTTTCTGGTTCTAATCCTGGTTCTAGTATCATTATGTATTTATATGTTTTGTTTGTTTGTTTGTTTGTTTTTGTTTTGTTGTTGTTGTTGTTGTTTTTAAAGCAGCAGAGAACCATTTGTAACTCTTACCAATCATTTACATTAACAAAAAAAAAAACTACCAAAAAATTATGCAAAAAACAAACAAACAAAAAGCCCATATGCAGTCTTTAGATAAAATTATTGTTTTCAGACCACACTCATTAATTCATTTATTCATTCATTCATTCATTCATACATACATTTTTATTTATTTATTATTTTTTTTATTCTGGTCTTGATCCTAAGAGTTTTAATTAGAAAAAGGCTTTTGAGCCATTGGCAATGAAGTCTTATAATTTTGATAGGTCCCTAGAATAGAAATTAAGAAGACTGTTCTTAATCTGTTGACTTTTCTGTCTGAATTGTCAAACATTATGCAGATATGTGTCACATATACATTTACTTTTTTACTTTTACAAAGGCATAAGTTACATGATCTGGATGAGCAAGGTCATAAATAGCTGTTCCCCGTCTGTCGTTCACGTTCGACGTTGTGTCGAAGTGACGACTAGGGGTCGCTCTAGGGAGCCCGAACACCTCTGACAGCTTTGAGAAAAGGCCAATGAAATTGGTGCGCAGTATTTGCGTAGCCCGCTTATCTTGAACAAGATAACCGAAACACATCAGGTTTGAGTGAGAAAAAACCCTCCGCCTCATCCTGTGTGTTCATGGCTTCGGTAACGTATGAGATTGTCTATATCGTGATAGGCCTTTTTTCGGCTGAAACACGATATATCAGGTCCTCCTCCCTCATTTCCCTCGATGGCGGTCCAGCGCAAGAGGCTTCGTGGATTCTCCAGGCGGGTGGGCGCTTCAGTACAGCGCCTGCATATCTGATGCCCTGCCCCCTGGTGGGACCACGTAGGCTCTCGCCCAGAGCGTGAAGGGGTTCACGTCTTCTGGACAGGCTGTGTCCACCATGCACACTTTTGCCATCCTGCTGGCTGCCAGGCAAAGTGTTATAAGATCTGCACGAGGGAGATCTCGCCTCAGAGTGTCGCAGGAACTGCGTTCAGTTCTGTGTATGCTTCCGAGCATCAAATGTCGCAACGCAGGCTCTGGGTAGAGCGATGTCCACTACGGTGGTCCAGGAGCACCACCTTTGGCTAAATCTGGCGGAAATGAAGGACACTGAGAAAGTTCGCTTTCTTGACGCCCCCATTTCTCCAGACTGGTTCAGGGCCCGCCTCAGGCTGGTCCTGCACCCAAACCAGCCTTGCCGTCGAGTTCTCGCAAGAAGGTGGCGCCGTTAGCTCATTTTCAGGCCGCTAGGAACCCTCATCAGGCTTCGAAGCGCTCCTGAAGTGAGCCACCCAGGGGAGAGAGATCTGCTGACCTGTCTAGATCCACACTTGGCGAGGGGACGAGTGTGGGCTTCGGCTCCATCCATCCGCCGTGAGGCAGACAGCCACCACATGGTCAATTTAAGAGCAATTTCTTTCTTCTCTGGGCGTAAAAACCAGTGCGACTGCGTCCCTCCGGGGTACCCAGCCACTGAAGCACGTCAAAGCATGCTCGACCGCATCTCCTGCGCTTCTGCATACTTTGACAAACCAAGTGCATCCTTCAGTCGACCCCCTGAACTCAGGCGGTCCTCCGTTGGATCCTTGTCGGTTACGATGATCGGTACACCCACCATGGTTGGTTCCCTCCGGGGTACCCAGCCACCAAAACACATCAAAGCATGCTCAACCGCAAAACCTACGCTTCTGCATGCTTTGACCAATCAAGCGCATCAATCAGTCGATCCCCTGAGCTCAGGCGATCTTCTGATGGATCCTTGTCTGTCGATTCCGATGGTCGATCCTCCCATGGCTGGGTCCCTCCGGGGTACCCAGCCACCAAAACACATCAAAGCATGCTCAACCGCAAAACCTGCACTTCTGCATACTTTGACAGAGAAACAAACGCATCCGTCAGTCGATCCCTTGAGCTCAGGCGATCTTCTCACGGATCCTTGTATGTCGGTTATGGCCTTGTGTCCTCCGGGACAGCACACCCCCGAACAAAGGGCTTTCACCGCAACTCAGTCACACTGTACCCACCCGAGGTACGTCGGTGGTCCCCCTGAGACCGTTAGCAGAGAGTTTTACAGCTTGGCTCGAGATACCCAACCTCTCTCTCTGGCTTCTCAGAACCATCCGACTCGGCTATGCTATCCAATTCGCACGCAACCCGCCCTAGTTCAGCGGCATCTTCTCTACCGCGGTTCGGGACGAGAATGCTGCGGTTCTTCGGGCGGAGATCGCGACCCTTCTGGCGAAGGACGCGATAGAGCCGGTCCCCTCGGCCGACATGAAGAAAGGGTTCTACAGCCCCTACTTCATTGTACCCAAGAAAGGTGGCGGTTTAAGACCAATCCTGGATCTGAGGACTCTGAATCGGGCCCTTCACCAGCTCCCCTTCAGAATGCTAACGCTCAAACGCATTCTCACGTGTATCAGATTCCAGGATTGGTTTGTGGCGATAGACCTGAAAGACGCGTACTTTCATGTCTCGATTCTTCCTCTCCGGGAGAGGGGCATCCGCATTCTCAATTACCTCGACGACTGGCTGGTCATAGCACACTCTCAGGAGTTGGTATGCAAACACAGGGATGTGGTTCTCAACCATCTGGCCCATCTGGGGTTTCGGGTCAACTGGGAAAAGAGCAAGCTCGCCCCGGTACGGAGCATCTCTTTTCTCGGTGTACAACTAGACTTGGTTGCCATGAATGCACGGCTCTCCCCGGAGTGTGCACAGTCAGTGCTGAGCTGCATCCAGAAGCTCTCACGCAGCCCGACGGTCCCCCTCAAACAATTTCAGAGGCTCCTGGGTCACATGGCATCCTCAACCGCCGTCACGCCGCTGGGCCTGATGCACATGAGACCGTTACAACACTGGCTGCGTTCCCAAGTCCCGAGATGGGCATGGCGCCAGGGTTCATACCGGGTGCACGTCACACCCGTATGTCTAAAAACCCTTGGTCCTTGGAAAGACATTTTGTTCCTACGGGCCGGGGTGCCCTTAGAACAAGTGTCCAGGTGCATTTTGGTTACGACAGATGCATCCAACACAGGCTGGGGCGCCGTATGCAATGGGCAAGCAGCTGCAGGGCTCTGGTCGGGCCCTCGGCTGCATTGGCATATCAATTGCCTCGAGCTGCTGACAGTGTTTTTGGCCCTGAAGAGGTTCCGACCTTGGTTCAGGGCAAACACGTGCTGGTCCGCACAGACAGCACTGCGACTGTAGCCTACATCAATCACCAGGGCGGTGTACGCTCCTTTCGCATGTCACAGCTAGCCCGCCATCTCCTCCTTTGGTGTCGAAACAATGTCAAGTCTCTACGAGCCACCCACATACCGGGCGAACTCAACTGGGTAGTGGACACGCTCTCCCGACAGACTTCGCTTTGGGGCGAGTGGAGACTTCACCCTCAGACGGTTCAGCTGATCTGGAGTCTTTTCGGTCAGGCCCAGGTCAACCTGTTTGCCTCGATAGAGAACACTCACTGCCAGTTGTGGTACGGTCTGTCCGAGGCGCCCCTCGGCACAGATGCACTGGCACACAGCTGGCCTCAGGGCCTCCTCAAGTATGCGTTTCCACCAGTGAGCCTAATTGCACAGACCCTGTGCAAAGTCAGGGAGGACAGAGAACAGATCCTGCTGGTGGCCCCCTACTGGCCCAACAGGGTTTGGTTCTCAGAGCTGGTGCTCCTCTCCCCCGTTCCTCCCTGGCGCATTCCCCTGAGGAAGGACCTCCTTTCACAGCGGAAGGGCACGATATGGCACCCGCGCCAGATCTCTGGAACCTCCACGCATGGTCCCTGGACGCGACCAGGAGGATTTCAGAGATCTCCCACTGGCAGTGGTAAACACTCTGTTGCAGTCGAGAGCTCCCTCCACGAGGCGGCTGTACGACCTCAGATGGCGCAAATTCACAAACTGGTGTTCCTCCCGGGGGGAGAACCCACGGAGATGTGGCATCCAAACGGTGCTTTCCTTCCTCCAAGGAGGACTGGATAGACACCTTTCTGCTTCAACACTTAAGGTCCAGGTAGCCGCTTTTGCCGCTAACCACGACCTGGTGGAAGGTAGATCGGTTGGGAAGCACAATTTGGTTATACGATTCCTTAAAGGTGCACGCAGGCTGAACCCCGTCAGACCGCGCCTTGTCCCCTCTTGGGATCTGTCTGTGGTCCTCCGGGGCCTACAGTCAGATCCCTTTGAGCCGCTCCAGTCAGTCGAACTCAGTGCTCTCTCCCAAAAGACGGCTCTCCTGACTACGCTCACATCGATCAAAAGAGTGGGAGACCTCCAAGCCCTCTCCGTCAGTGACTCGTGCCTCGAATTCGGGCCGGCTAACTCTCACGTTATCCTGAGACCCCGGCCCGGTTATGTGCCCAAAGTGCCCACCACTCCCTTCAGGGACCAGGTGGTCACTCTGCAAGCTACCCCTTCTCAGGAAGGCGACCCCAACCTCTCCTTGTTATGCCCAGTCCGTGCCCTGAGCATTTACTTGGAACGTACTGAAAGTTTCAGACGGTCGAGTCAACTCTTTGTCTGTTTTGGAGGACAGCAGAAGGGGAAAGCTGTCTCCAAACAAAGAATTTCCCACTGGATTGTGGATGCGATTCGTTTGGCCTACCAGGCCACAGGGGTGCCCTGCCCGCTGGGGGTGCACGCCCACTCCACCAGGGGCGTTGCAGCGTCGGTTGCGCTGGCGAACGGGATCTCTTTAACAGACATTTGCAGAGCTGCAGGTTGGGCTACACCTAACACGTTTGCCAGGTTCTACAATCTGCGTGTAGAACCAGTCTCTTCGGGAGTCCTGAACGCAAGCCCAGTAACTCCTGAAGCAAGACCTGTTAATATTTGCACTCCATGCACTCGTGACGCGGTCCGCTGGTTGTGGCGTTTTCAACTGGGACCCCTAGTCGTCACTTCGACACAACGTCGAACGTGAACGACAGACGGGGAACGTCTTGGTTACGTATGGTAACCCTCGTTCCCTGATGGAGGGAACGGAGACGTTGTGTCCCCCTTGCTACAACCTCGGACCGCCTCTGAGTGTAGCCGGGTGCTTCGGCTCCTCAGATCAGAACAATGAGTGTTGCCTAGCCCCCCCCTCTTATGCCCGGATCTCCGGGGCGGAGCGGGCTACCCAAATACTGCGCACCAATTTCATTGGCCTTTTCTCAAAGCTGTCAGAGGTGTTCGGGCTCCCTAGAGCGACCCCTAGTCGTCACTTCGACACAACGTCTCCGTTCCCTCCATCAGGGAACGAGGGTTACCATACGTAACCAAGACGTTTGCATGAGGCATCTTGAGGAGTGTTAAACTCAAGGTAAATTTTCGCTGTTGTATCACTCTTCCAGTATTGAGATGCTAGCCCTAATCTACTCTTCTCACACACATACCTTGTATTTAATTTCATGTTACCGTTGAATGTTATAGGTATACATAAACAAATGAAATGATTATGATGTAGCATTTTCTTACTTAAATCATTCTTAAATTATTATTATTTTTGCTCACTGCTGGTCTTTGACCACAGACAAAAGCATTGGAAAAAGCCTTCGCTATGTGCATGAAGTGCATTTTAAATTTACTCATGATAACAGTATTTCAATAATGTTTTCCCACCTGCTATAGGTCCACCAGGCAAAAGGGGAAGAAGAGGACGCAATGGAGACCCTGGTAAGTGTTTTAATTCTGTTTATGGTACTACACTGATTGTCTCTTTCAGTGGCCAAGTTTTCAAACTCTTAAATCATAAAAATGTTGTGGGCCACAATCTGTGGGACAGTTAATAAATGTTCCCCTCAACCACAATTTCCAAATGCTTGAGGAATCTTTCCAGTACAATTACATACTGGCATTGGATTCTGTGACTAATATTTAGGGTTTGGTTACCATTGGTTCTTTTTTTACTGGGCCTCCAATTAGAGATGCAGACACAGGCTAGCCACACCAATCTTGTTCAAATGGGCCCAGACACTTTCTGGAAGACATATATACATTTTTGGCTAAAAATATCGGCACCCTTTTCAATTTTGACTGAAAATGCAACACTTCTCTCAGAAAATTGTTCCAATTGCAAATGTTTTGGTATTCACATGCTTATTGTTTTTGTTTGCACTGGAACACCACAGAAAAAAGAGAGAGAGAGAGAAGAGAAGAAAGGTCAAGCTTGATCAAATTTCACACAAACTCAAACTCAAAAATGGACTGGTCATAATTATTAGCACCTTGTCAAAATTAAAAAAAAAAAATGTGATGCTCCTGTAATTTGTATTTAAACACACCTTTGGCAAGTAACAGGGGTGACTCAACCTTTGTGTTGTGTCACACGGAGCATGGAGAAAAGAAAGAAGTGTAAAGAGTTGTCTGTGTATTTGACAACTTGCCATGACTGTAGGTGGTCACCCAAACACATGACTCCAGAGAGAAATAACAAATCTTCAATCGAAATTATGTATTTGCAGAGTACCATTTGTTAGGCTGAAGCGGAAGATGTTGATTATACAAGGACTACATTCTCTACTCTCCATAAAACGCTAATTGAAACAACTGCATGTAAAAGTGCATTCTCTGTTGCAGAATGCTGGATTCTATTTGATTTTCTATTGTGTGTTTGTTATGTAAAACCTGTGTTTGAATGTGTAGGTGTGACACAGTGGATTAAAATAAAAATATAAAATCATAAATACTGTTTTAATTTAATAAATAGATAATGAAAAGTGAAATGTTTTGGGGGTTAAATTGTTTTGGAATTTTTGGCAAAAGAGAAAACATCAAAATCTAAAGAGTAACTGGGGGATCACGTGACGCTTTCATGCAGCAAGACGCACATTAGCTGACCTCCGCATATGTAGCCCGTATTTTCTGTTATTTCACTTATTTTCTTTCATTTGGGGTAGTTTTTTTCATTTGCTTTTGACTTGTAGATGTCACACAGTCGGAAACTCGCTGATTTTTCACCATCATCTTCACCAATTAAGAAGAAAAATAAATCCGCAACCGCAGCGGACCGAGCAGACATTGAAGACAATATGGCGATCACTATATGACTACAGTTCAAAATATGTGCTCTAAAGTTGACTTCTTAATCGGGGAGCAGAGAGAGCAGAAAAAAGTGATCAACGAACACACCGGGCGTCTGGATGCCCTCGAGCAACAAGTGATAGACCTACAAGACCGCAGCAGATGCAGTAACCTCCGCCTACTCGGACTACCTGAAGGGGCCGAGAAAGATGACCCGATTGGCTTTTAGAAACAGTCACTGCCAAGATGGTTACCATCACTTTCGGGTAAAGATATTGAGATTGAACGTGCGCACCGAGTTTACTCCAGAGCTTCAACTAATCACTCCAAGCCGAGAGTGTTTCTCTTCAAACTGTTACGTTACAACGACAGGAATTTGATTCTTAACGAAGCGAGACGCCACAGCCCTGTGAAAGCAAATGACGGTGCGATGTTGAGCTTTTTCCCCGACTTTTCTCCCGCGAAGGCAAAGAAGCGGAGCTCCTTCAGTATAAGGAAGGAATTGAAAGAGGCAGGCCTCCAGACCTTCCTTCAGTATCCTGCCACGCTGAAGATCGTCATGAAACACGGCGAGACCAAACTAATGCACTCACCAGACGAAGTGCGTCGATTCCTGAGTTCCATACCCGCTACTCATTCTCCTGAGATGGACGTGGCATAAGGGCTTGATAATACCAAGTAACGTCTAGGTTACGTAGGTAACCCACGTTCCCTGAAGGGAGCACTGCGACCAATCCTCTCTGAGCTACAGAGAAAAGGCCAATGAATATTGGCGAGTGGTTAGCATCAGCTGCCACTCCCCCGTACATACGGGTATTTAAGATGGCGGCGCGCATACACTCATTCAGGTTTCTGCTGAAGAGCTGAGCTTGGCTCAGCCCCCCAGGGGGCAGCCTAGGACTGCGGCAAGGGGAGTAATGTCTCCGTTCCCTCCTTCAGGGAACGTGGGTTACCTACGTAACCTAGACGTTCCCCTTCAGTCGTTCCACTACGACGTTACTATAGGAACACCCATGGAAAACGCCGCAGACCCAAGCTGCGTTACGTAGGGTCTGATTTGCTGACAGGCAAGCGTGCCAGTGGAAAAAGGACACCGACACGTAACCTGCCCGACGCCCCGGGAGCCCGTAAGGGAGGGACCCGCGGAGTTGCTAGGAGCAGACGTCGGGGGTGGAGACAATGACAAACTGTAAGGTCATGTGGAGAAAGACAAAAACACTATCTATTCTAGCTATAGATATGTAAGGGAAAACGATCGTAACCGTGAGTATAAACAGGTACTGAGACATGTTGCCACAACCAGTGGGTGAAGGAGCTCCCACCGGAGCACAGCCACAAACTACTCCGTCCTAGTCCGGACTGCGGGGCAAGGAGGACCAGAGTACCAATTGGAAACTACTGGAATATAGCACACGGATCCCGGGGGAATGGTGCAGCAAGCCGACACCAGGCCGGTCCGTCCCGCCAGAAACCTGATTTTATTAAGATAGCACACGGGAGGACACAGGCTCAACGCAGAGGTTGTAGAACCGCGCAAAGGTATTAGGTGTCACCCAGCCTGCAGCTCTATAGATGTCTGCTAGAGAGGCGCCGTGCGCCAGCGCATAGGAGGAGGCAACACTCCTAGTGGAGTGGGCTCGAACTCCTAGGGGGCACGGCTCACCTTGGGCCTCATATGCCGAGGTGATGGCATCTACCACCCAATGGGCCAACCTCTGCTTGGAGACGGCATTCCCCTTCTGCCATCCACCGAAGCAAACAAAGAGCTGCTCGGAGCGTCTAAAGCTCCGGGTGCGGTCCACGTACACACGCAGGGCGCGTACAGGACACAGCAACGCTAAGGCTGGGTCCGCCTCCTCCTGGGGCAGAGCTTGCAGGTTCACCACCTGATCCCGAAAGGGAGTGGTGGGAACCTTGGGCACATAGCCAGGCCGGGGTCTCAATATTACATGAGACTCAGCCGGCCCGAACTCAAGGCACGTATCGCTGACAGAGAATGCCTGTAGGTCCCCAACCCTCTTGATAGAGGCGAGCGCGGTCAGGAGCGCTGTCTTAAGGGACAGGAATTTCAGCTCAACTGACACGAGCGGCTCGAAGGGAGCACCTTGTAGTCCACGTAGGACCACGGAAAGATCCCAAGAGGGAAAGAGGTGCGGCCTAGGGGGATTAACCCTTCTCGCGCCTCTTAGGAACCTGACGACCAGAGGATGACTCCCTAGGGACGAACCCTCTACTGCATCGTGATGTGCAGCAATAGCCGCAACATACACTTTCAAAGTTGAAAGGGACAGCCTGCACTCCAACTTCTCCTGCAGAACATCTGACCGAACATCTCTGAGGGTCCTCACCACAGGTGGAACACCAGTCAGCAAACAGACCCCACCTCAGGGCGTAGGCTTGCCTAGTAGAGGGAGCTCTAGCCTGAGTGATAGTATCTATCACGGCCTGGGGAAGGCCGGCGAGGTCTACCGCGCCGCGTCCAGAAACCATACATGCAGGTTCCAGAGGTCGGGACGTGGGTGCCAGATTGTGCCCAACCCCTGAGAAAGAAGGTCCTTCCTCAGGATTTTCCAGGGAGGGGCTGCCTCAAGGAGCATGAGTTCGGGAAACCAGGTCCTGGTGGGCCAATATGGGGCAACCAGCAGAACCTGCTCCTCGTCCTCCCTGATCTTGCACAGGTTTTGTGCAAGGAGGGTCACTGGGGGGAAGGCGTACTTGATGGGGCCCCGCGGCCAGCTGTGTGCCAGAGCCTCGGTCAGGGAGTAGAAGAGAGGACAGTGGGAGGACTCCTGGGAGGCGAACAGATCTATCTGAGCCTCTCCGAAGTGGGTCCAAATCAGCTGGATGGTCTGGGGGTGGAGTCGCCATTCGCCAGGAAGTGTGAGCTGACGAGAGAGCGCATCGGCTGTCTGATTGAGCTATCCCGGAATATGAACGGCGCGCAGCGATCTGAGTCACGACTGACTCCAGAGGAGGAGATGGCGGGCGAGTTGCGACATGCAACGGGAGCGTAGACCCCCCTGACGGTTGATGTACGCTACGGTCGCAGTATTGTCCGTGCGGACTAGCACGTGTTTGCCGCGGAGCACCGGAAGAAACCAGCGAAGGGCGAGAAACACTGCTAGCAACTCGAGGCAGTTGATGTGCCAAAGCTGTCGGGGGCCTGTCCAGGTCCCCGAAGCAGCCTGCCCATTGCATACAGCGCCCCAGCCTGTCGTGGAGGCATCCGTGTTGACCACAACATGCCTGGACACCTGGCCTAAAAGCACACCTTCCCGAAGGAAGGCTGGGTCCGACCACGGGCTGAAGAGGCGGCGACACTCCGGGGAAACGCCAATCCGAAGCGTGCCGCTGCGCCATGCCCATCTCGGGACTCGGTCGGAAAGCCAATGCTGAAGCGGTCTCATATGGAGAAGGCCAAGCGGAACTACCGCGGCCGCTGCTGCCATATGCCCCAGGAGCCTCTGAAAAAATTTGAGAGGAACCGCTGTCTTGTGCCTGAAAAGATTCAGACAGTTGAGCATTCACTGAGCACGCTCCTGAGAGAGACGTGCTGTCATGTTGACTGAGTCCAACTCCATCCCGAGAAAAGACATACTCTGCACTGGGGAGAGCTTGGTCTTTTCTCGGTTGGCCCTAAGCCCCAATTGGCTGAGGTGTCGAAGCACCAGGTCCCTGTGCTCGCACAACTGATCCCTCGAGTGAGCTATTATCAGCCAGTCGTCGAGATAGTTGAGTATACGGACGCCCTTCTGCCACAAGGGACTCAGGGCACCCTCCGCGACTTTGGTAAAGACGCGGGGAGACAGGGACAGGCCAAAGGGGAGGACCTTGTACTGATATGCCCGACCCTCTAACGCAAACCGTAGAAACGGTCTGTGTCGAGACAGAATCGAGACATGAAAGTACGCGTCCTTCAGGTCGATGGCTGCAAACCAATCCTGGTGGTGGACGCATGATACGATGCGCCGCGCCGTCAGCATCTTGAACGGTAGCTTGAGAAGGTACCGATTGAAGACGTGGAGATCCAGGATTGGTCTCAACCCACCGCTCTTCTTGGGCACGATGAAGTAAGGGCTGTAAAACCCCGACTTCATCTTGGCTGGAGGGACCAGCTCGATCGCATCTTTCGCCAGGAGGACAGCGACCTCCGCACGCAAGACAGCGGCCTCCGCCTCCGAGTGAATGGAGGTGAAACGGATGCCCCTGAACTTGGGCGGGTGCCGGGCGAACTGAATCGCATAGCCGAGACATACCGTCCGGATCAACCAACGAGACGGGCTGGGAAGCTGACACCAAGCCTCCAGACAACGTGCAAGTGGGATCAACGGAGCGTTGACCGCCGTGACCCCGGTGGGGCAGCCTGGGGGGGGAAGGGAAAGGGAGGTTAGAACAGAAGGATAAATGTTCTGAATTTGAGTTTGGCTGCATGTGGTAGCCCCTACCTCCATCCCAGGATCCCACGCTGGCGAAGTCTTCCCCAAAGTCTGAGTCCGAGGAGGCATAGCGTCGCTCAGGAGCAGAGTTTGGGGAACTAGACCCAGAGATAGAAGAAATTGCTCTCTTTGTGAGTGGGTGGGTACCACTGGCCCGTAGGCCAGTGGCATAGTAGTTACGCACAAAGGCCCCCGGCCCTCCTCCAGGGGTGGGGGGACTGGTGTTGTTGTCCCCCAAAGAGCAACCTCCAGCATCTCCGGGTGACCCGTGTTAGGGACGCCTATTTGACTTGCGGGGCTTTTTGGGTCCCTGAGCAGCGGAGGGTGCCGCCCCCCAGCGGAGAGCTCTACGCCGTGGATTTGGTCTTGAAGGGGCTGCCTCCTGGGCAGCGGGCGGACCTGGTGTTGAAGCTGCAGGGGGGCGCCCTCGGCGACGAGCAGACGGGGGCGGAGCACTCGGCGGAGCCCGAGAGGACTCACGGCGAGGCAAGATGTGTTTAATTGCCTCCTTCTGCTTCTGGGCCGACGCGGGGGTCCACGCCAGGCGGCGGCGCCTTGCGAGCAGAGATGCGCCGCAACCGCACGCTCAACCTGGCTACCCCGCCATCAAGGGTGGTGAGGTATGAGGAGCCCGAACGCAGGCGGGAGGTGTTAGGTGCCCGCCAGGTCCTGGTTAACTCCTCATGCACCTCCGGGAAGAACACCTCCCGCACCCACGTACCAATCATCTAGCCTAGAACACTCGGGTGAAGGCACTCTCGGCACCTCCAACCCGATGTTCTTGGCCGCCCGGAGGAGCAGGGCCGCCACTTCGGCATCAGACTCTGACAGAGCAGCACCCACGGTGGGGCGCCGCTCTGCCGAGTCTTCCGCTTCAGGGGCTGACCCTCCCTCAGATGCCGTGATAGACATCTGATCATCGTCATGAGCGCCAAAGGAGATGCATGGCCCGCGTTTGGATGAGCATGCATCTGCCTGAGGCATCTCTACGGGACCACAGGGTGGTCCAGAAGTCCGTGGGGTTTTGCCCGGCGGAGCATTCTGGATTGTCACCCGCAGGTCACCTGCGGCTCTAACTAATCCAACGGAAGGACCTTTACGGCCCCTCACGCTGGAAGAGGTAGAGGACGAGGACAGCCGCCTTAGGAAAGAACGGCGGACCCGCAGCGTGGCCATGGTCATACTCTCACAATGAGGGCATGAACCATCCACGAAGGCTGCCTCAGCGTGATCTAGGCCCAAACACGAGAGGCAGCGATCGTGACCGTCGACGGATGTCAGAAAAAACTACCACATCCGGAGGCACACGGTCGAAAAGAGTCCGCGGAGGACATCTTTTTCAACCGCTAGAAAATTGCTCTTTTATGATTCTGCACTCCTGGAGTGCTCAGGGAGAGCCGAGGCTCGTGGCACCCGGAACTCGCTGAAATGCACAGCTCTTTGCAGCACACAGGAGCGGCGGCCAGCGGTGGAACACAGGAAGTCGATGGTCCCCACAGCGGCACAGCAATCGAAGTCATCAATCCTTTAATCAGCAACAGGAACGTTGGCTCTTTCTCCCAGCTCAGCAGTGAGGCTCTGAAGCAAAAGTCTGAATGAGTGTATGCGCGCCGCCATCTTAAATACCCATATGTACGGGGGAGTAGCGGCTGACGCTAACCACTCGCCAATATTCATTGGCCTTTTCTCTGTAGCTCAGAGAGGATTGGTCGCAGCGCTCCCATAGTAACGTCGTAGTGGAACGACTGAAGGGGAACTCGGATTCTGATTTACTAATCGTTTACTGGCAGTTTTCTTCATTCAAGCCAGGAAACTCGGTATCGTTGATGTACAGTTTTCAATGTATATGATGTAATTGTTTATGTTTGATTTCTCGTTATAGAGAATATACATACCCCAGTATTTATTTATTTTTTTTTTTATGTATTATTTATTTTTTATTTTTTTATTTATTTATTTATTTTTAAATCATATTACTCATGTGAATTCGAAGTTATTCCGTTCTTTAATTATAGGGCTCATGGCGGTGTTCTAGTGAATTGCACAGGCTGTCATATTAATGTCACTGACTAAGACGGGGGAGGGCGGCAGACTGGGGTTTGTTTTCACCCCAGTCTGTAATAGTTCTACGGGGTGGGCTTTCTTTTTGTTAAGGGTTTTTTCGGGAAGGGTAGACTAAAGAGATTTCATTTGCAGTGGTTTTATTTCCCCCCATTTGTTCAGGTTACTTATTTGTTTGATAGTAATGACTAAAATCAATATACTAAGTTGTAATGTCAATGGTTTAAATGGCCCCCATAAACGTACAAGTTTTTTAGAACTATTGCGACAAAAAAAAGTTGATATTGCTTTAATCCAGGAATATCACTTGCGGAAGGAGGATGTTCATAGATGTAATAATAAATATTATGAGGTGGTCTATTTTGCTGCGACTGACTAAAACTAGAGGTGTTCTGATAATTGTTAGAAGAAATTCAAATATTTCAGTTTTAGATAAAAATGGTGATAATGCTGGCAGAATAGCTCATATAAAGACTACGGTTGAGAACAGGAAGATGGCATTTCTCTCAGTTTATGCACAATGTAGTCCAGATCCAACTTTTTTTTCATAATTATCTACCTATCTCACTGATCTCACAGACTTTGAGATTGTAATGGGAGCAGATATGAACGCTGTAATGTCTAATGAACTTGACAGATCTGGTGATAATTTTTCTAACTCCCAGTCTATTTCTACTGAGCAACTCAATCAATGCATAGCCTCTTTTTCACTAGTAGATGCATAGCGATTATTCAATCCTTCCCAAAAATCTTACACATTTTTCTCAGCTAGACACAAATCATATTCTCGGATTGACTACATTTTTGCTTCCTCTTCCTTGACCTCAATGCTACTTGAAGTCGACATCTTTCCCATTGCTCTCTCTGACCATAGCAGTAATTTTTTGAAGCTTTCAATCACCCAGCGACTGCCGCGATCCCTCCGATGGCGTTTTAATTCAAATTTATTAAAGACAAATTTTTTGGTGATCAATTCAGAAGTAAGCTACGTGAATTTATTGACATCAACAAACGTTCGGAAGATGACCCACGGATTCTTTGGGAGGCGACAAAGGGGTTCATAAGGAATTTTTCAATATCATTTGCTTCCTTTCGTCAGAAAATCCACCGCAAGAAAGTTTCTGACCTGGAATCCAATCTTCGATCACTAGAACAGGCAAATCAATACACTTTTTCTGACAATACAGCAGCTAAAATTTAAACTGTTAGGAAAGAACTTAATTTGTTATATAGGGAGAGAGCCGAATTTCTGATTCAAAGATCCAGACAAAACTATTATTTTCAAGGTAGCAGACCTAGCCATTTACTAGGGCTAAGACTACGTAATAGTGAAAAATTAGCTAATATTACAGCGGTGAAATCTCAAACTGGCGAGGTTCTGACTGATCAGAAGAGAATAAATGACACTTTTCGTTCCTTCTATTGTGATCTTTATAGTTCCAACTCTAAATTCAAGTTACCGCCCACTTTCTCTAATTGGTACAGATGTTAAAATCTATGCAAAAGATCTATGCCGCCTAGAAGTTTTTTATGACCAAACTTGTTAATCATGAGCAAACAGGGTTTATTAAATCTCGTTCTGCTTCAGATAATCTGCAAAGACTACTTCACATAATCTCCTCATCTGAACAATTGATTTCTCCCACTGCTATACTTTCTTTAGATGCAATGAAAGCATTCGACCATTTGGAGTGGAACTATTTATGGGCAGTGCTAGATCACCTAGGTTTTAGCTCTAATTTTATAAATATGATTAAAATCCTCTATGCTAATCCCTCAGCCACTATTCTTACAGGCCAGATAAGTTCACAATCATTTCCAATTGGAAGAGGCACCCGCCAGGGTTGTCCTCTTTCACCTTTACTGTTTGCTTTATCTTTAGAACCTCTTGCTCAAGCCGTACGTCAGTCAGAACTTATACTGCCTATATCTGTTAAGAATACTTCGCATCACATATCTTTATTTGCAGATGATATATTGCTATTTTTGGACAATCCAGTTTTATCAATCCCTCACATTTTAAAATTATTTGATCAGTTTGGTAATCTATCAGGGTATAAAATCAATTGGACCAAGTCATATCTGCTCCCTCTCAATTTTTGTGTTGGGTCTGCTACTTTTTTTGATTTCATTCCAGTGGTGCAGTCTTTTACATACTTGGGTGTAGATATTTATCCTTCTTTGCAGGATATTGTCTCAAAAAAATTGAATAAAAACCTGGCTAAAGTCACCTCAGATCTGGCAAATTGGACACATCTTCCTACTTCTTTTCATGCAAGAATATCTGTTGTTAAAATGAACATCCTCGTGTTAATTTCTATTCATCTATGATTCCTCTACCCCCACCTGCAGGATATTGGAAAAAAACTGGATTCAGTAATCTTTCAATACATTTGGAATGGTAAACGGCCCCGAATTGAATTATCTACTTTACAACGAGACAGATCAGAGGGTGGCTGGTCCTTTCCAAATTTTAAATGATACGCGGACTCCTTTACTCTTTGTGCACTGTCAGCCTGGTTCAAACCAAATGTGTCAACCTCATGGTGGGCCATCGAAGAATCTCTTGTTTCTCCACACAACCTAGAGCATTTGGTTTCTGCTGGTGTCACACTTGGACAATGCAAACTTCATTTTGGCCCTATAATAACACATTTTATTTCTACTTTGAGATCTGTGACCAGGAAGATAGAACCAAACTTGAGATTGCATCGTCATTCACCTTTGTTCCATAATAATAATTTTTTATCAGGTAAAAACCCATTTTATTGCCCACAATGGAATAAATGTAAAGTAAATTCCTTTGGTGACATTTTTAATGACAAAGGCCTGAAATCGTTTCAAGATATTAAAGCTTCTTTTAACCTACCAGGAACCTCCTTTTTCATGTATCTTCGTATTAGGTTGGCGCTTCGTGCATATGGAGTTCCCTGGGATGCGCAATTACCTGTACATCCTTTGCGGAAAGTAATTCTCCCCACTGATAATTCTTTTATCTCTGCTTCATCTATTTACTATTTTTTCCTCAAACAATCATATAAACCATTATCCATAATAACTATCTGGTCTAAGGATATCAGTGGTGATTTACAAACTTTATTCTCTGATCAAATTTGAGAGACATTCAGCCTCAAAAAACCCAAATCATCAGATGATCCATTGGAAATTACTACATAGAGTTTATTTGTCCCCTTTAAAAGGCTTCTATATGCATGTGTCATCTTCTCCAAATTGCAATTTATGTCCGCAGGGGGCATATTTACCTTTTTTTTTGGGAATGCTCTTCACTTTCTCTTTTCTGGTCTCAGCTTGCTCTTGACATATCATTTCTTTTAGAAAAAGATGTGGTTTTGACTCCAGATTTTTTCTTCTTAAATGATTTTTCTGAATTGGTTTTGTCTCCGCAACAGAGAAACTTACTATTAGCTGCTTTTACTGCTGCAAAGAAAATGTTAGTCAGTCGCTGGGTTCCTCCTCATTCAATGACCATACGTGTATGGGGCTTATCTTTGCTAGACATTGTTTCCATGGAACTGTCTACAGCTCGCATTCATGGAGCAAAGACAAAAACTTTGAAGTTGTGGCGTGCCATTTTTGACACTGTAAAATCTTTTATTTCCTCTTTTTGATGTATGATTTATTTGTTAATTTTATTTATTTATTTTCTTTCTCTCCTTTGATTTAGTATTATATTCTGTATTTTCTCCACTGCAATGTTTTTGTATTTCCTAAACGCAGTATGGGTCTGCCTTGTGGGTTGGTGGGTGGGGGGTATGACAGATTAAAATTGACATGCCATTCTTTTGTATAATCCTGCACTGTATATCAATAAATAATTGTTCACAAAAAAAAAAAAAAAAATCTAAAGAGTAACTAACAGGGTACTCCTTCTGTTATGCAGGAACAATAGCCTCATGGTCTTTGCAGAAACAGCATGGTGTACAGCTGTGGATGTTACTAAAACGGTCACATTTGCGGCCAAAATATTAATTTGCGATTAATATTAGGGTCTACATAAATGTACATGTTACGATTTTAAAATGTGCATGTAATCCTTTTTTTTCCTGACTGTTTTGTGATCGCATCGTTTGTTATGCTGCCGTGGTGTAATAAACTGAAAAGATGCGCATCAAAGTTTTAGTGGGCAAAAAAACCTGACATCTCTGCCAAACATCAGCGTTGATGGCACAACTGCTAAAAGCAGACTCCATTGTGCAGCATGAGAGAGACTGAATTGACAGATATGTGCAAAGTGAAAGTGCAGAAAACTGTCTGTTTCATGCACAACATGAATAAACTAAAGCATATAAAGCTGTAAGTTGTGTAAACAATAGAAATATTATTAACAATTATTGTTTATAATTGATACTGAGGCTTTTCATGCTTTTTAGATGACAGGACAGTGGAGACTGACAGGAAATTGTTGGGTGGAGAGGTGGGGGGTGGGTTCGGCAAAGGTCCATGGGTCGGGATTTGAACCCAGGACGGCCAGAAGCACAGTTGCATTATATGTCAGTGCGCTTACCACTAGGCTATAGGAACTGACATACTGTGGCTTCTTATGCTGTGTTCTTTTAACGCGTGAACTTCATATTATTTGTAGTGCACTTGCTGGCCAGTAATCGCAAGAAGCTTTGTTACCATCCATAACGAAATTCAAACAATAAATATGGCTTTGGCGCTCCTTAATGTACGGTGACCGATAGGGTGCATGTTTGATTTACATAACATATTAACTTGTGGAAACCTGATAAAATGTTGTGGCCATGAGATATTAATTCATGGGAACGTCATACTAACTTGTGGGAACGTCATATTATGTTGTGGCCATGAGATCATTTTGTCAAGGTAACGCTGGCACGCTATATGACAGGGGTCACCACACTCAGTCCTGGAGGGCCGGTGTCCTGCAGAGTTTAGCTTCAACTTGCCTCAACACACCTGTCTGGAAGTTTCAAGTACACCTATTAAGACCTTGATTAGCTGGTTCAGGTGTGTTTGGTTAGGGTTGGAGCTAAACTCTGTAGGACACCGGCCCTCCAGGACTGAGTGTGGTGACCCCTGCTATATGATGTCTTGGCCTCGAGAACCTGTGTTGAGGGAACGACATTCATTTGCCCTACCTATAACTGAAAATTTATTGTTTACTGTTGTTTTGCATTATTAATACACTACTTTAATACTATTTAATACAATACATCCTATTTAACTCCTATTACTATTATTAGCCTAATATTATTGGTTATGTTTTTATTTTTGTTTTTCTTTTTTTCTTTTTTTTTTTTTTGTTTGTTTTTCTTTGATGTAAATTTTGTTCCCGCTCCCCCTCACTGTAACGTATTTGAGCATGCGTTGTATGTTACGAGGCCGGGAAGAAGCGGACAGGTAAGAACGTCACATGACATGCACTGCAACACATAGTTTCTGACTTTGTATAGTACACTAAGTTAGGGAAGAGTGCCACCCCTTGGATAGGAAGTGTAGGTTAGTTAGGGCGTCTCGGACGCTGAAGACATTTTCTTTCTACATTTTCTTTTGATAGTCAGGATTAGGGGGTTTCCGTTTTTTGTTTTGTTATTTTCTTTCATTTAGCGCCGCCCACGTCCCTTCTTCCAGTACCCTCCGTCTTGTGTATTTTATGTTCATGTAAATACTGTAAATATTGTACATATTCACCATCTTCATTGTTTTCACCTCAAACCTTTATTTTTTGGGCACTATACTTTAATAAACCACTTGTGCACTGCATTTTTGTCTCGTACGTTGCTTGTGTGAATGTTTTTATTTTAATGTCTATTTTCAAATGTTTGACCCCTACCCCCTAGACTACTTTGGGGCCGTAACATTTTTGGGGGATCCGGGATCATCAAAACCCATCCCAAGACATTAAATTAATTATACATACAGCTTGTGCTTGTGCAAAAGTGCTGTATCTGTAGTGTGTCTGGTACTGGCAGTAAGCATGGCATTGTTTGATTTACAGTCATTTATTCACCATCCATCAATAGAACAGTTTTATACTTGCAGAAAAGATGATTTATTGAAGATTGCAGACCATTACAAAATTCCCATTGTAAGGCAAGCACTTAAGAAAAATATTAAGCATGCTATATTCGAAAGGTTGGTCGAGTTAAAGGTTCTTGTTATGCCTGGCGTTGATGCTGGAGAGACCAGGCCTCTTGGCTCTGATGCGCGGTTGCTCAGTGCTGGGACGTCGGACGAAGGGCAGAGCGAGACAGGTGCTGAGGTTGAGGCGGAGTCCGAGGTCAAGGCCGTCTTGCCGTCTTGCCGCCTTTCGATCCGTTCTCCCCCGTATCTTTTTTTGGTCTGAGGAGGAAGGACGATTGAAAGTCTGCTTGGCCCGTCTACAGTTTGAGGCACAGGAAAGGGCACAGGCGTGTCAGGCCGAGATGGGCCTGAGGCTCGAAATCCACAGGCTTGAGACAGAAGCTGAGAAGTAGGTGAAGTTGCGACAGCTCGAGCTGGACACATTAAAACTCCCTCCTACAGCTGTTGCACAGCCCACCCGTGCTGAGGCGTCTGCTGTTGCTCCAGTTGTAGATCCAACCTCCACCAATTTCGATGTTAGCAAACACATTGTTTTAGTACCTTCATTTAGAGAAACTGAGGTAGATACGTATTTTATCAATGGCATCAAGAAAGCTTATATGCACAAAAAGGCTTATATGCACAAAAAATAAATAATCAATTTGCTGAAAGCAAAGACACTCGGAGTCAGAAGACCTAACAGAAGACCTCACCTGGACCACCAACACTACATCTCTCTCCAAGAAAGCGCAACAGCTACTCCACTTCCTGCGCCAACTTAAAAGAGCTTAAAAGTCTCCCTCCACCCATTCTCACCACATTCTACAGGGGAACAATTGAGAGTGTGCTGACCAGCTGCATCACTGTCTGGTATGGGAACTGCAGTGCTGCTGACTGCAAAACCCTCCAGTGGACAGTGAACAGAGCTGAAAAGATCATAGGTGCCCCTCTCCCCTCCATTCTGGACATTTTCCTCGAACGATGCTCTGGTAGCTCTTCCGGCTTTGCTACTGTTCAGACACTCTTGCTTACTGCTCTGCACTTTGCTTCTGTTTACGTACTTTACTTAGATTTTTTTAAATATTTTAACTTCAGCAGATTAGCACAGTGCTCAAACAGCACATATTTGGGTGCAAACACTGAAACTTTTCAGGACTGGACTAATATTACAAAAAAGAAGACTCTGCCTCACACTACCAGCGGCTTAGATTCCGGAGACGGGAAAACACAGCTGCCTACATTCAAATAGACAATAAAAATAATGCCTCTTGTACCTGTTGTGGAATCTATTTGCTGCACAAACTGCCACAGACTTCTACAAAGGATTGCGGTTCTTGAAACAAAACTACTTGCTGGACTTCCAAAACAGGTGGAACACTCAGCAGACCGTCATCACGAACCCCCTCAGCATACAGCCGGTGAGTCCCATGAATTTACTGAATCTCATGAGCCATTACCAAGTGTAGAGGAATGAGCCAAAACTGATCAACACACTAATCGATGGAACAAACAGGAAGCGAGACTCAAAGGCAATCAGATTGTCACGAGTATTTCATATTTCTGCCATAGTATCCTCTACCCCAGATACGGCTATGACAAGGCTTGCAAACACTGGTATTTTACCACCACCTATACACCTTGACAACAGATTTGAAGCATTAATGAATGCGGGTGAGGAATCCCCAAATGTGCCCGAACATGGATCGTATCAGCCAGCAGCTAACATTGCTACTAGCAGACACTCAAGGTCGAGCAGACAGCAGCATTCAGCTCAGAGCACAGCCGAGCCCAGGACTCTGATAGTGGGCGACTCCATTATCAGAGACATTAGAAGCAGGACTACAACTACATGCTGCTTTCCTGAAGCAACCGCCTCTGATGTGAACAAGGAGCTTTGAAACATTCTAATGAAGCACAAGACTGCAAATCGAATGATCATCCATGTGGGAAAGAACGATATTCGGAAAGAGCAGTCAGAACTCCTAAAGAAGGATTTCAGTGAACTTCTTGAAACACTTTGAAGACTTGAAGTTAAGTCATTCATCAATGGAGCACTCCCAGCAAGGGGAACTAACATGTTTTCACGGTTGCTTGGGCTGAATACATGGCAACAAAGAACCTGCAGTTTAAAAGGAGTCAACTTCATTGACAACTTCAATCTTTTCTGGGGGCATAGGCAACTGTTTAAACCTGATGGCCTCCACCCAAACAAACTTGGTGCAAGAGTGCTAAAGGACAATATCTATTTCTCCCTCAATCATCCTTCAGAACTGTGTGGCAGTCCACTCAACCTGGATGGCACACACACACCTGGACAAAGTGATCAGAGGACTTCAAATCAGTCTCAGAGTCATCATTTGGCTGATACATCCCAAAAGGACATTGATAACACCACGCAGCCACAACAACCACTGATCATGGACACCATGCCACCTGAGCCCTGCCCACAGAACTTATCACAGACAGACTGTGACGTATCAGAACAGCTCCAAGACTCAGCACCCAAGGACGACTTTCTGGAAAACATCCAGAGAAGCCAGGAAAACATATTTCAGCCACCGGAAACACCAGAGCCACAGCCCCACTCACCAGACTATCCCTCTATCCAGCATCTCCACTTCTAAGCTTCTCACAGAAAATGGAGGAACTTGTTTATGCTGAGACCAGACACACTCTTTCGCTGCAAGACATCAGATATCAACTAAAAAACGGAGATTATTGCAGGGGATTTTAATATTCACATAGATAATGCAGAAATCAGTGCTACAAAAGAAATTACATCTGTTTTGAACACTTCTGACCTGGTTCAGCATGTGCATGGACCCACACACAATCGTGGTTGTTTTTCTTGTTTTTCTCAAACCTTATAAACAGCAACTTAAACAACACTCGCACTCTTTTTGCTACCGCTGAGAGACTAACAAACCCCCCAAGTCAGATTCCCAGTGAAATGCTTTCCGACAGCAAAGGCAATGAGTTTGCTTCCTTCTTTTCTGAGAAGATCAATACTATCAGGAAGATGATTAGCACATCCATAAGTTATGCAGAGGTCAGACAAATTCACCCACAATTTCAAAAAGTAGTTACCATGTCTGTTTTTGAAGGAATTGATTGCAAAATTTTGGAAGAAATAGTACAGCACCTTAAATCTTCAACCTGCTACCTTGACACACTTCCCACATCTTTTTTCAAAAGTGTGTTTAACTGTTTAGAAGCAGATCTCTTAGAAGTGGTGAACACCTCACTTCTTTCTGGGACTTTTCCAAACTCCCTGAAAACTGCAGTTGTTAGGCCCCTTCTGAAAATAAGCAATCTTGATAACACAATATTGAGCAACTATAGACCAATATCAAATCTTCCTTTCATAGGCAAGATTATTGAAAAGGTAGTTCCCCTTCAGTCGTTTCACTACGACGTTACTGTGGGAGCACTGCGACCAATCCTCTCTGAGCTACAGAGAAAAGGCCAATGAATATTGGCGAGTGGTTTGCGTCAGCCGCCACTCCCCCGTACATACGGGTATTTAAGATGGCGGCGCGCATACACTCATTCAGACTTCTGCTTCAGAGCCTCGCTACTGAGCTGGAGAAGAGACCAACGCGTTCCTGTTGTGTTCCTGACAACGATTGCTGATTGCTGTGCCGCCGTGAGGACCATCGATTCCTGTGTTCCACTGCTGGCCGCTGCTCCTGTGTGCTGTAAGCTGTGCATTTCAGCGAGTCCCGAGTGCCACGAGCCTCGGCTCTCCCTGAGCACTCCAGGAGTGCAAATCACAAAAGAGCAATTTTCTAGTTGTTGAAAAAGATGTTCTCCGCGGACTCTTTTCGACCAAGCGCTTCCGGATGTGGTAGTTTCCTGACATCCATCGACGGTCACGATCGCTGAGGCAGCTTTAGTGGATGATTCATGCCCTCATTGTGAGAGTATGACCATGGCTACGCTGCAGGTCCACTGCTCTTTCATGAGACGGCAGCCCTCGTCCTCTACCTCTTCCAGCGTGAGGGGCCGTAAAGGTCCTTCCGTTGGTTTAGTTAGAGCCGCGGGTGACCTGCAGGTGACAATCCAGAATGCTCCGCCGGGCAAAACAACCCCACGGACTTCTGGACCACCCCGTGGTCCCGTAGAGATGCCTCAGGCAGATGCATGTACATCCAAACGCGGGCCATGCATCTCCTTTGGCGCTCCTGACGATGATCAGATGTCTATCACGGCATCTGAGGGAGGGTCAGCCGCTGACCAGTCGGTGATGCAGGAGCTGCGCACGGCGACTGACTTCGCCCTCCAGGCGACGAAGGTCACGGCGCAGTCAATTGGTCAAGCGATGTCCACATTAGTGGTCCAGGAGCGCCACCTCTGGCTAAACATGGCGCAGATGGCCAACGCCGACAAAGCACGCTTTCTCGACGTGCCCATCTCCCATGCTGGCATGTTCGGCGACACCGTCGAGGACTTTGCCCAACAGTTCTTGGCGGTCCAGAAGCAGACGGAGGCAATCAAACACATCCTGCCTCGCCGTGAGTCCTCTCGGGCTCCTCCGAGTGCGCTGCCCCCGTCTGCTCGCCTCCTCGGACTTTCGGGAAGATTTCGCCAGCGCGGGAACCTGGGATGGAGGTAGGGGCTGCCACGTGCAGCCAGACTCAAATTCAGAACGTTTATCCTTCTGTACTAACCTCCCTTCCTCTTTCCCCCCCAGGCTGCCCCACCGGGGTCACGATGGTCAACGCTCCGTTGATCCCACTTGCACGTTGTCTGGAGGCTTGGTCTCAGCTTCCCAGCCCGTCTCGTTGGTTGATCCGGACGGTACGTCTCGGCTATGCGATTCAGTTCGCCCGGCACCCGCCCAAGTTCAGGGGCATCCGCTTCACCTCCGTTCACTCTGAGTCGGAGGCCACTGTCTTGCGTGCGGAGATCGCTGTCCTCCTGGCGAAGGATGCGATCGAGCCGGTCCCTCCAGCCGAGATGAAGTCGGGGTTTTACAGCCCTTCATCGTGCCCAAGAAGAGCGGTGGGTTAAGACCAATCCTGGATCTTCGCATCTTCAATCGGTACCTTCTCAAGCTACCGTTCAAGATGCTGACGGCTCGGCGCATCATATCATGCGTCCACCACCAGGATTGGTTTGCAGCCATAGACCTGAAGGACGCGTACTTTCATGTCTCGATTCTGCCTCCACACAGACCGTTCCTACGGTTTGCGTTCGAGGGTTGGGCATATCAGTACAAGGTTCTCCCCTTTGGCCTGTCCCTGTCTCCCCACGTCTTTACCAAAGTCGCGGAGGGTGCCCTCAGTCCCTTGTGGCATCTCGACGACTGGCTAATAATAGCTCACTCGGAGGATCAGTTGTGCGAGCACAGGCACCTTGTGCTCCGGCACCTCAGCCAATTGGGGCTTCGGGTCAACCGAAAAAAGAGCAAGCTCTCCCCAGTGCAGAACATCTCTTTTCTCGGGATGGAGTTGGATTCGGTCAACATGACAGCACGTCTCTCTCAGGAGTGTGCTCGGTCAATGCTGAACTGTCTGAACCTTTTCAGGCACAAGACAGCGGTTCCTCTCAAATATTTTCAGAGGCTCCTGGGGCATATGGCAGCAGCGGCCGCGGTAGTTCCGCTTGGCCTTCTCCATATGAGACCGCTTCAGCATTGGCTTTCCGACCGAGTCCCGGGATGGGCGTGGCCTAGCGGCACGCTTCGCATTGGCGTTTCCCCGGAGTGTCGCCGCCTCTTCAGCCCGTGGTCGGGCCCAGCCTTTCTTCGGGAAGGTGTTCCCTTAGGCCAGGTGTCCAGGCATGTTGTGGTCAACACGGATGCCTCCACGACAGGCTGGCCGTGGGGCCCCCTCAAGTACGCCTTTCCCCCAGTGAGCCTCCTTGCACAGACCCTGTGCAAGATCAGGGAGGATGAGGAGCAGGTTCTGCTGGTTGCTCCATATTGGCCCACCAGGACCTAGTTCCCCAAACTCATGTTCCTTGCGGCAGCCCCTCCCTGGCAAATCCCCTTGAGGAAGGACCTTCTTTCTCAGGGGTTGGGCACAATTTGGCACCCGCGTCCCGATCTCTGGAACCTGCATGTGTGGTTTCTGGTCGCGACACGGTAGACCTCGCCGGCCTTCCCCAGGCCGTGATAGATACTATCACTCAGGCTAGAGCTCCCTCTACTAGGCAAGCCTATGCCCTGAGGTGGGGTCTGTTTGCTGACTGGTGTTCCACCCGTGGTGAAGACCCTCAGAGATGTTCGGTCGGAGTGGTGCTCTCCTTTCTGCAGGAGAAGTTGGAGCGCGGGCTGTCCCCTTCAACTTTGAAAGTGTATGTTGCAGGGTTCGTCCCTAGGGAGTCATCATCTGGTCGTCAGGTTCCTAAGAGGTGCGAGAAGGGTTAATCCCCCTAGGCCGCACCTCTTTCCCTCTTGGGATCTTTCCGTGGTCCTACGTGGACTACGAGGTGCTCCCTTCGAGCCGCTCGTGTCAGTTGAGCTGAAATTCCTGTCCCTTAAGACAGCACTCCTGACCGTGCTCGCTTCTATCAAGAGGGTTGGGGACCTACAGGCATTCTCTGTCAGCGATACGTGCCTTGAGTTCGGGCCGGCTGAGTCTCATGTAATATTGAGACCCCGGCCTGGCTACGTGCCCAAGGTTCCCACCACTCCCTTTCGGGATCAGGTGGTGAACCTGCAAGCTCTGCCCCAGGAGGAGGAAGACCCAGCCTCAGCGTTGCTGTGTCCTGTCCGCGTCCTGCGTGTGTACGTGGACCGCACCCGGAGCTTCAGACGCTCTGAGCAGGTCTTTGTCTGCTTTGGCGGTCGGCAGAAGGGGAATGCCGTCTCCAAGCAGAGGTTGGCCCATTGGGTGGTAGATGCCATCATCTCGGCGTATGAGGCCCATGGTGAGCCGTGCCCCCTAGGAGTTCGAGCTCACTCCACTCGGAGTGTTGCCTCTTCCTATGCGCTGGCGAATGGCGCCTCTCTAGCAGACATCTGTAGAGCTGCGTTGAGCCTCCACCTTGAGCCTGTGTCCTCCCGTGTGTTAACTTAAATAAAATCAGGTTTCTGGCGGGATGGACCGGCCCGGTGTCGGCTTGCTGCACCATTCCCCCGGGATCCGTGTGCTGTATTCCAGTAGTTCCAATTGGTACTCTGGTCCTCCTTGCCCCGCAGTCCGGACTAGGACGGAGTAGTTCGTGGCTGTGCTCCGGTGGGAGCTCCTTCGCCCACTGGTTGTGGCAACATGTCTCAGTACCTGTTTATTACTCACGATTACGATCATTTTTCCCTCATATCTATAGCTAGAATAGATAGTTGTATTTATCTCTTCTCCACATGACCATACAGCTTGTCATTGTCTCCGCCCCCCGACGACTGCTCCTAGCAACTCCGCGGGTCCCTCCCTTACGGGCTTCCGGGGCGTTGGGCAGGTTACGTGTTGGTGTCCATTTTCCACTGGCACGCTTGCCTGTCAGCAAATCGGACCCCACGTAACGCAGCTTGGGTCCGCTGCGTTTTCCATGGGTGTTCCCATAGTAACGTCGTAGTGAAACGACTGAAGGGGAACGTCTAGGTTACGTAGGTAACCCACGTTCCCTGAAGGAGGGAACGGAGATGTTACTCCCCTTGCCGCAGTCCCAAGCTGCCCCCTGGGGGGCTGAGCCAAGCTCGGCTCTTCAGCAGAAACCTGAATGAGTGTATGCGCGCCGCCATCTTAAATACCCGTATGTACGGGGGAGTGGCGGCTGACGCAAACCACTCGCCAATATTCATTGGCCTTTTCTCTGTAGCTCAGAGAGGATTGGTCGCAGTGCTCCCATAGTAACGTCTCCGTTCCCTCCTTCAGGGAACGTGGGTTACCTATGTAACCTAGACGTTTTTAATCAGCTGAACTACTACATAAACTCAAATGGTTCCTAGACAATTTTCAGTCTGGTTTCCGACAGCATCACAGCACCGAGACAGCGCTTATAAAGATAATAAATGATATTCGCTTAAATTCTGATTCTGGCAAAATATCAGTGCTGGTACTTCTAGATCTTAGTGCTGCGTTTGACACTGTCGATCATAACATCCTTCTAGAGAGACTAGAAAACTGGGCCGGGCTTTCTGGGATGGTTCTTAAATGGTTTAGGTCATACTTAGAAGCTATTATGTGAGTATAGGAGAGCATAAGTCTAAGGGACGTCCATGACATGCGGAGTCCCACAAGGCTCAATTCCTGCGCCACTCTTGTTTAGCCTTATATGCTCCCTCTAAATCAAATAATGAGAAAGAACCAAATTGCATATCACAGCTATGCAGATGATACCCAGATTTACCTAGCCTTATCGCCAAATGACTACAGCCCCATTGACTCCCTCTGCCAATGCATTGATGAAATTAACAGTTGGATGTCCCAGAACTTTATTCAGTTAAACAAGGAGAAAACTGAAGTCATTGCATTTGGAAACAAAGATGAAGTTCTTAAGGTGAATGCGTACCTTGACACTAGGGGTCAAATAACTAAAAATCAAGTCAAAAATCTTGGGGTGATTCTGGAATCAGACCTTAGTTTCAGTAGTCATGTCAAAGCAGTAACTAAATCAGCATACTATCATCTCAAAAACATTGCAAGAATTAGATGTTTTGTTTCCAGTCAAGACTTAGAGAAACTTGCCTTTATCACCATCAGGGTGGACTACTGTAATGGTCTCCTCACTGGCCTTCCCAAGAAGACCATTAGACAGCTGCAGCTCATCCAGAATGCTGCTGCCAGGATTCTGACTAGAACCAGAAAATCAGAGCATATCACACCAGTCCTCAGGCCCTTACACTGGCTTCCAGTTACATTTAGGATTGATTTTAAAGTAATTTTACTCATTTATAAATCACTCAATGGCCTAGGACCTAAATACATTACAGATATGCTCACTGAATACAAACCTAACAGACCACTCAGATCACTAGGATCAAGTCAATTAGAAATACCAAGGGTTCACACAAAACAAGAGGAGTCCGCCTTTAGCTTCTATGCCGCCCATGGTTGGAATCGGCTTCCAGAAGAGATCAGATGTGCTAAAACATTAGCCACATTTAAATCCAGACTAAAAACTCATATGTTCAGTTGTGCATTTACTGAATGAGCACTTTGCTACATCCAAACTTATTGCACTGGATTTTATGACTAATCATTTTTTTCCTGTTTTAATTAATTTAATTTTTTTTTTTTTTTAAATCAATTTAAATGTTTTACTGTTGTGATTATTACTTTTTTATGATTATTTTTAACTCATCTTATGTTCTTATGATTTTATTATATATTTTTATGTAAAGCACTTTGCATGTGCTATATAAATAAATTTGCCGTGCCTTGCCTTGGTAAAGCCACCAGTATCGTGAAGGACCCCACCCATCCTTTCCATAGTCTCTTCTATCTCCTGCCATGAGGAAGACGGTACAGGAACATCAGAGCCCACTCTGCTAGGCTACTCAGCTATTTTTTTTTTTTTTTGCTTTTCTTTAATATGATTTTTTTTTTTTTTTTTTTTTTTTTTTTTTTTTTTGAAAATTATTTTCTCTATCAGCTGTGCCATATACATCTGCATGATTTTTGAAAAAATATTTAATCCAATGATTTTTTTTTACCTTTAGTGATGGCATTTTCCCCCTAACCTCATTAATACATTAATACTCAAATTCTTACATTTTATCCGTCACAATCCAATTACAATAATATGACTGTTGTTATCTATACATTGTGAAATAAAATAATTTGCACTAGAAAAGTAAAACTGTATTAAATAATGTTATGAGACTATGGGGAACATTTTAAACTTTTAAAACTTTTAAACGAAATTTTAACACCAGTAGGTGCAGCAAGTGAGCGTCTAATAAGTGAGTGACTCACTGAATTTGATTCATCAGATGTTTCAATGTTTTGCATGGGTAATGAAACTTTGACTCAACTGATTTGTTCAAAACACTGAATCATTCAGCAATGAATCGGCTGGTTGCTGTGAAATACGTTGTCTTTCTGCTGTGTCTTTTGGAATTAGTTTCACTGCTGAAATTGAGAAAAAAAAACGGTCTGCAATGCGCCTAAAATGTAAGTGACTTAATGTTATTGTAATTGCCTATTGAACTGTTTATTGAACCACTGAACAGTCGTGTTGGTGAAAACACTGTGTGATGTTGCCTAACTAACTGTATTTTAAATATATTTAGAGTTTCTGTGTGTTTCTGTGTGTTGCGCGTTTTGATTTCTCTTGGAGAGTCTGCCTGAACCTCGCTTCAGCAGCGCAACCTTATACCGTCAGTAGGCTACGTGAAGTGGGTATACGCTTCGTCGGGTGTGTGAGCCATTTTAAAGTTACTGTTTGAACACAATCGTTTCCTTGGACTGAAAAGTGTACAGGGGTTCACTGGTTTAAGAAATTTCTGATCGTAAAAAATGCTATTTTTCATTTTAAGATATTGTTTTCGTCATAATGCACTGATTCAAATTACTAATCAATAATTAATTATTATTTTACCATGTTGGCGCACCTCCGCTGACATGCTCTCGCGTATGATCAGGCAGCATCTCTGTCACTGTCTGCATCCTCTAACTGGGGTCTGGGGAGGGGACGGCATGGGCGCGGGCGTATCAGGCACAGTTATTACATTTCAAAGGAAGCTGACGCCACGGTAGATGGCAAATGCACTATTTCAGTTTTGTTTTGTTTATTTAGTTTAATTAAATCAAATGTGACCTTATTGTTTGCAATCCGTTCGCCAAGAGACCGCGTCATGACCACCGCTTTGACTGCACAAAATGCTTCCACCTCTTGCTTCCACCAGGTGAAAGAGACTTTAACCCCTTAGCATTCCTGTCAAACTTAACTCAATGCAAAATGTCCCGTGGGTGGAACGTTGGAACACTAAGGGGTTAAAAGGTCTTTAGACAGAGCGTGAACACGAGAACGGGACCATTTGAGAGCATCAGTGTACACCGGATTGAGTACAAAGAGCAAATACCCGAGCCTGTCATCCGTCCAACCCACACTCGCATGGCACCCGACACATAAATATTATTCCACCCGTCCTTTTTTGCGGTTCACCCGCCCGCGAGGATGCCGCAAGAGTGAACACAGCTGCAAAGATCATTGGTGCCCCTCTCCCCTTCATTCTGGACATTTTCCTCTCACAATGCTCCGGTAAAGCCACCAGTATCATGAAGGACCCCACCCATCCCTCCCACATCCTTATTAGCATGCATATTAGCATGCACATTATATAGAATATTAGCCATTTATTAATACTAATTAAGCATATATGCCTTATTCTACATGACCTTATCTACAGCCCTAATGCTACCCAATACCTAAACTACCTTACTAACTATTAACTAATTAGCAGTAAATTAGGAATTTATTGAAAGAAAAGTATAAACAGGGCTCTAGACTAACATTTGAGAGCAGTAGCATTGGCGAGTTTGACTTTTCCATATATTAGTAAGTGGAGTGACTGACACCTCACTCAGTCTGTGTCGGCCACAGCACCTCCAGCACTACTACACTGAACACAGGTGCCCTACAGGGCTGTGTGCTCAGCCCGCTACTCTTCACGCTGCTCGATCATCGGTGCCCCTCTCCCCTCCATTCTGGACATTTTCGTCGCACGATGTTCCAGTAAAGCCACCAGTATCATGAAGGTACAGGAGCATCAGAGCCCACTCTGCTAGGCTACTCAACAGCTTTTTCCCCAGGCTGTGAGAGCCCTCAATTCCAAATCACCTCACTTTTTTTTTTTTTTTTTTAGTTAAAGCATCACAGCAATGATAAGACCTACATACCTTTAATCTCCTCCTTTTTGTGCAAGTAATCCTTTCCCGTTGCCATGGCTTCCTCCAGTGGTGGATAGTGCTCCCTAAATCTGTCGAGTATGTCACCGTATTTGTTTTGACATGACTCCCAATCAATATTTTTGACTGACATGGCCGCCTTGTAATTATTAGTTATTATAAGTAACAATTCCACCTCATCATCTGTCCACACAAAGACATCCTAGCTTTTTGTCGCCATCATGCTCGTTGGTGTACCTGCCAGTAACTAGCAAATTACTTCCTGTTTACACTTGTGCAGTGTACATAAATGGTCCTGTGAAATGCACAGTTTCTGAAACGCAGTGAAAACGCTAGTGTAGACGAGGATAATTTTCATTTTAAAACGCTGCTTTAAAACGAAAGCGCACTAGTGTAAATGGGGCCATAAGGGAAACAGGGGAACATTATGGTTCCATTATGGTTGATATTTATAGTTAGAAATGCCTTGTTAGTGTCTTTTTTTTCTATAAATTGGAATTTGTCTGCCATTACAGAAACCTATTTTTGTATAACTTTTGTAGTATTTACAAAATACTGTGTTCCAAAGATTGTAGTCTGTTGTGTAGAGAAGCAGATTAGTAATTATGGCTCTGTCCCCTTTTTGAAAAAAACATCTGCCATTAGGGTATCTGGGTTGTATATTATGTATATTATCATATACATTATAACACGCATATAATAAATAAATAAAAATTAAAAACAAACAACAATAAAAACAGCAAATACAAGGCAAATATTTACAGAGAGCAGTAATAAAGAAAAGGGGATTTAGTCTTTGTCCCTCATTATATGACAAGAAGATACATACTGTGCCGCTAAGAGAATACGCCTTTCTTTCTCTCCCAAAATATAACAGAGTTTATCTATGTGGCTCGCTTGCTGGAATTCAGGTACAGTTTATGATGTCATATGCCCTTCCTTCTATTCCACTTTGGATAAGTTTTAGGAAAAGTCCATCATGCTATAACAAATCAAAGGCCTTTTTGAAATCAATGAAGCAGCCAAATATTTTTCCTTGTTTTGTCATTAGCAGTGACTTTGATGATAATTTATAAGTTTGTTGATATGTGGCTAGCGTTTGTTGGTTTGCAGGGTCTATGTGTTTTTTATTTGATAATGATCATAATTATTTTCTTACTCTTTGGCATTCTTTATCAAACCAACCAGTTTTAGCAAATTCTTTTTTACATCTGTATTTTCTTTTTCTTTTTCTCAGGGCTTTTCTGACCACTGTAGAAAAAAAAAGTTAATTGTTTTGTTGCTAAATTTATAATTTTCTTCTCTTCATTAAAATAAGTCAGTAGAAACAAGTCTGTGGAGCTCAGCTTCATTTCGGGCAGTACTGTCTTTACTCCATATTTACTCTCTTTCTCTCTCTCTCTCTCTCTCTCTCTCTTTCACTTACTTTATACACCTTAGCCAGGTATGAGGTCACTAATGTCACCAATTTAAAGTTCTCTGAATCACTGATTAGCCATTTAAAATGCATCCTATGAGTGTCTGCTTGTATAATGAAGTTTAGACAGTTTGCTAGACTGTTTAGTGTCTATGATGTGAAAATGATGATAATGACAATGATACTCATAATGTAATGTAATGATAATGTTGCTGAGAGATGCTGGCGGAGTGAACAGGGCTTGAGAGAGAGCAAGTTGTGAGTGAGACTGCAGGCACAGTTATTATAAGCATCTTTTCCTGTTTTTTTTTTTTTTTTTTTTTCCACTTAATATGTTGCTTTAAGAAGTAAAAAATTGGGAAGTTGCATGTTAGGGTTATCTTAGTCTTATTTAGTGCTAACTGTGTCTTATTTCCAAAACAGAAAACTTGAACTTATTTAGATTTACTTATCTTTTGGAGGGACTTGTTTTCCAGTTTCATCATGCTCCCAATGTGCTGACATATACGTTAAGCTGAACGCATGTGACAGTTGGCTGGAAGCAATCGTTTATGGTTAAAAACAAGTTTAAAATGTTGGTATTTTTCTGACACACTCCTATTGTTTCACTTCAGAAAACATTGATTCATCAACTGGGGTTGTATGTGTGGTTTTTAAATCATCAACTTCTGAACTAAACACTCTGCAACATCCCAAATTAATCACCTGCTGTCTGGAGCAGTTGTATAACTATTGGAAGGCCTGGTTTACTCATGATTTTATGTGCAATTGTGTACAAATGCAGAAATGTTATTCCTGTTTCCTTGTGCCGCTGAAATTAGTATTCAGAAGTAGAGGAATGTTGCTGAGTCTATTCCCTTGCAGGGATGCTGTTTATCAAAAAGGAGGTCATTTTTAGCCAGTAAAATGTTGGAACATGGATGGGGGGCATCATCGTCAGCTGCTGGATGCCTAAGTGTCTCATAAATATGTAAATTATTTTACCTGTAACAAATTTGAATAAATTATATCTAATTTCCCTTATTTTCTGTTTTTTTTTTTCCCCCCAGGACCACCTGTAAGTACCATGGCAACAAACTGAATGCAGTGTGTATGACTAATTCAACATTATAACAGGTATAATATTGTATGTTCCACTCAGACTGAAAAAATTCTTATCTAGTTGAATCAAGATTGCATCAAAGTTTTTTTTGTTTTGTTTTTTCTCTGGTAAATCAGTGGAATGTCATGACTTTTGGGGTTGTCATTAAAAAAAAAAAACAATAATGCTCTGTGTAACCTGTGTAACTGGTTGTCTACATAAATGGACTATATTATATGTGAATAATAATTATTACTTGCCAATGAACAATAGGGATGTATGTGGTTTTCAGTGGGCTTTGTCCATTTACAGATAATTTGAGTGCATTTCCATTTCCAAGTCAGTGTTACTTTCTCAATTTCTTTCACTTGTGGTTCCATTTCATTGCTTGTCATATTTTTACACTGTAATGACAGCCTATTATTTAAGAATTCTAAAAATAACAACCCGTCTAACATTTCAAAAAGGACAACATGTGGAGGGGTGTGTGTTGTCTTAGGAACCATGCTGAGGTTAAGAGTGAGGAGGAAGTGATCCGAAATGTGCAGTAGAGTAACCAGCACATGATCAGTGGAGCAGTGTCCTGTGTAACTAAGGTCCAATTGGTTGCCTGATTTGTGAGTAGCTGTAGTTAACACTTACCTTTACGTCTTCCAGACAGACGGGAAGTGTGGGAAAATTGTTGGAAAGTGCTGCAGGTGTAGCAGTGTTCTCTGGTTTGATCTAGGTCTCTGTCAGGGCCAAGATGTTTAGTCTTGAATGACTAGTGATAGAAGTAATAAAATCATCTTTGTTTACTGCAAACTGGCAATTCCAGAGACCAATAGAAAAAAAAGTAATGTGTTAGCAGACATAGGCAAAGTACGCAGGTTGTTCGGGTTGCGCTGCCTAAAATGTGTGATGCGTGGTTTGCGAGTGGTAGTAATAGTAGGACTATGAAAACACATAGTAAGAGTTGGTCATACAAACTTAAACAGAAGTGAAACAAGGTGTAGGAAAGAGGATGAATCAAGAGTGTTACTTAAGTCCCTTACGGGTGTCCCTGCCTGGTGGCGTCGCATGGTAGAGTTGATGGTCTTGACACACTTTGGTCTTCACATGACGAGGGCTTCACACGAGGGCTGCCACGGTATTATAACCTCTTTTTATACCCGTCTGACAAAAACTACAATTGAATCCAGCTGAATACAATTAACTGTTTAGCATAACAAAGGGCCAAGCAAGCGCATGACACTGACAAGGTATGCAATCTAATAAGAGACCAAAGGCCACTTCAGCACGTCTTAACACAGTAAACAAACAAGCATTTCCTAGCAACAACAACTGCGCTAAACACTAATGAAACAAGAAATAATACACTTACGATCTGCTTTAAAACTCCCGCTGATTGACTGCTTCACTCAAAGAGTATTTCTTTACACTGTCTTTGCCAACTCTTGAACACATTGTTTAGCACAACAAAGGGCCAAGCAAGCGCACAACACTGAGGTAATCAAAGGAAAATACAACTGGGTATCATCAGCATTTAAATTAAATTAAAGATTATGCCTCCTAATAATATCTCCCAATGGTCGCATATATAAATTAAAAAGAAGTAGACCTAAAATGGATCCTTGCAGCACTCCACAGGTAATAGGAGCAGATAAAGAAAACTTACCTAACTTAACAGAAAAAAAAAAAAAAAAACTGACTCTAAGAAATGAATGGAACCACTACAAAGCAGTACCCCTGATACCAAACAAATGCTCTAACCACCAAAAAAGAATATTATGATCAACTGCATCGAAGGCAGCTGTAAGGTCAAGAAGCAACGGAATTGTATTTTTGCCACCATCAACTGCAAGTAAAATGTCATTGAACACTTTAAGCACAGAACTACGATGGGCAGAGAAACCAGATTGGAGAGGTTCTGTAAACTTGGCTGCATTCAAAAATGAGATCAACTGTGAATATACAACTTTTTCTAAAAGTTTTGATAAAAATGAAAGCTTAAAGACAGGTTGATAATGCTTATTCCGAGGTCAGATCCAGTATGAATCCTGAACAGTTGGCCGCTGCAGTTCCCTGAATCAGTTTGTATCCAGATGGTGGGTCAGTACATATAGACCACCTCTACAGGTCTGTATGGGAGTATAAACTATTTGTTTATTGGTCAGAGGAGAACTGACCCCCCAACTGAGCCTGGTTTCTCCCAAGGTTTTTTTCTCCCTAGGCTTGCTCAGTTGGGCACAACTAAAATTGGGAACAATTAATTTGGGACAATCAATTTATTAATTTGGAACTATTGATTAATTTTCTCTAATTAAAATTGTTTACGGTTTCTTTTTGCATTATTGATAATTTATTTTTCTATTTGATACTGTAAAGTTACTTTGACACAATTTGTATTGTAAAAAGTGCTATATAAATAAAGCTGACTTGACTTGACTTGACTTGACTTTAAAAAAATTTGGGACCAACCCAGCAGCTAGGGACAAATGTATCAATGACTGAATGGCAGTACCAATTTCAGAAAAAGAGGCCCTAATAATCTCTGAAGGAATTACATAAAGTGAAGAGGCAGTCATTTTCATCTTATTAACCAAATCAAAAGTGTGTTTGTTTTTTTATTAATTTGCAGAACTTTTTTTTTTACTAACTAAAAATTTATTTGGAATGGGGTGTGATTTCAGGCTGTATGATAAATTAAACTATTTCTTATATATATATATATATATATATATATATATATATATATATATATATATATATATATATAGTATTGTACATAATGTGGCATAATGAGTATATGGAAGCAAATTCTGATTTGTTCTGTGTGATTAACAAACAGAATGTTATTTTAATTTAGCATGTTGACTTAGTCGTTTTAAGGCCCATGATGTACTAGTCAATGTTATGGACAAAATGCTGTTGAAGGGCAGGTTGGCACTGCTTATTTCTCTGTCCCTCTAGCAAAATCCCTCAGTCATTTAACACACAAAACACTAACAAATTAGCTCCACAAGGACACTGTTATGGACTGTAGCCTAACTTTCACAACAGTAAATTACATGTAACCTACAATGAACAAAATCAACACAAGCTACACATGCTTAAGATTTTATTTTTGTTATTTAAAGAACATTCAGGAGTGTAGTAGACGTAACTGTGTAATACTGTAGATGTTTTACTAATATCAGTAACCACAGCAGTCAAGGTACTCTCTGGAAACCAATAAGGTGTTCAAGAAATAGTCTAATGTCATGACATCTAAACCCTAAATTAATTAATTTGAATATCTGACAAGCTTCCCCCCCTTCATCATAGGCAGTGTAACAATGACGAAGACGGGTGGATCCAAATGCAAGGCTTTATTAACTGAACTCGTAGTCACACAAACAGGGGTCAGACGGGAACAAACATGGGCAACGTAGGACAAAACAAAGAAGCGTCAATATCCGAGCGAGAAGGTCTGGGGCCGGCAGCGAGCAGAATAATCCAAGGGACAGGACGAGGGGTCGATAGGCGGGCGGAGAACAGTCACAGGAACCAGGAACAAAGGAGCTCGGCAACGGGAGGGTAACCAGGAAATAACGCTCGGAATTGACACAGAAAACTATGCAATACTTTGCGATCAAACTGAGGTGAACCGGGCTATTTATGCAATGGGAGCAAGATGGCCGACTGGGGTGAGGGGTGAAAGGTAACAGGAAGTTCATGAGAGGGGGTTATGGGAAATGTAGTGAAAAGTCCATAAAACATTGAAGACTCCCTCTAAAGGCGGACAGAGGGAGCCATAGCAGCACAGTTCGTGACAGGCAACTCAGTGTTTTTTTTTTCTCAAGTAACTTGCGATTTTTTTTTTTTTGTTGTTTTTTGTTTTTGTTTTTTTTTTCATTCATTTCAATCATTCAGAGCTTGAACCTGCTCTGTAAATCAGACATACTATCCCTTATAAAATCTACCACAAATCATTGTACTTTGTTTTGCAATTAACTATTTAAATTGCTGTTGAATTTTCTTTTTGCAAAAAACTAGCAAGAAACAAGAAACTGATGAAACGTCTTGGTTACGTATGGTAACCCTCGTTCCCTGATGGAGGGAACGGAGACGTTGTGTCGAAGTGACGACACTAGGGGTCGCTCTAGGGAGCCCGAACACCTCTGACAGCTTTGAGAAAAGGCCAATGAGAATTGGTGTGCAGTATTTGCATAGCCAGCTCCGCCCCGGATATCCGGGTATAAGACGAGGTGGCTAGGCGCTACGCATTGTTCTAATCTGAGGAGGCGAATAGCCACTCGGCTACACTCAGAGGCAATCCGAGGTTGTGGCAGGGGGGACACAACGTCTCCGTTCCCTCCATCAGGGAGCGAGGGTTACCATACGTAACCAAGACGTTCCCCGTCTGTCGTTCATGTACGACGTTGTGTCGAAGTGACGACACTAGGGTCCCAGGTGAAAACGCCACAACCAGCGGACTGCTCCACGAGTGCATGGAGTGCAAATATTAACAGGTCTACATGTTAAATAAATGCAACTCACCTCTGCGTGACCTTCCAATGCCCAAGATCTTCAGCCAGCCTTTCCTCACCTTTGGTTGAACATCTTGGAGAACATTGGGTCAGTGTCCGTCCCCCCCGGGAGGGGGAAGGGCACTACGGAGACCACACCCTGCCCGGAGGGAGGAAAATACACCTGAGGGCTCACACTAGGGGAGCACTACAAAGGGAAGATCCTGAGGCAGGCTCCGCATAAGGAGAGACTGCTGAACTCAGGATCGGAGACAAGATTGTCTTTGAGGGAAACACCGCATTTCTGGGAATATAGGTGGAATTACACATATGGGGCCGCATTAGGAGCCACTACATGTGGAGCACCAACCTAATATGAGAGTTCACAAGAGGCAACCTAACCTCATATTAGGTTCTGATAGCTAGTTCCTCTGCCGAACATAGCTATGTTGCGGGTGCAACATGATGGAGGTGTCGTTCAGGGTTCACTCCAGGAAACTTACTGAACTGGGGAAGTGTCATCGCCCGTAGGGAACAACGCTTTAGCAAGCTTCTACACTGTGTCAGCTTCAGGAGCCGCCAGGCTTGCATTCAGGACTCCTGAAGAGACTGGTTCTACACGCAGATTGTAGAACCTGGCAAATGTGTTCGGTGTAGCCCAACCTGCAGCTCTGCAAATGTCTGTTAAAGAGGTCCTGTTCGCTAGCGCTACCGACACTGCGATGCCCCTGGTGGAGTGGGCATGCACCCCCAGCGGGCAGGGCACACCCCTGGTCTGGTAGGCCAAACGAATCGCATCCACAATCCAATGGGAAATTCTTTGTTTGGAGACAGCCTTCCCCTTCTGCTGTCCTCCAAAACAGACAAAGAGCTGACTCGACCATCTGAAGCTTTCAGTACGTTCAAAGTAAATGCTCAGGGCACGGACTGGGCATAACAAGGAGTGGTTGGAGTCGCCTTCCTGAGAAGGGATAGCTTGCAAAGTGACCACCTGGTCCCTGAAGGGAGTGGTGGGCACTTTGGGCACATAACCGGGCCGGGGTCTCAGGGTAACGTGAGAGTTAGCCGGCCCGAATTCGAGGCACGAGTCACTGACGGAGAGGGCTTGGAGGTCTCCCACTCTTTTGATCGATGTGAGCGTAGTCAGGAGAGCCGTCTTTTGGGAGAAAGCACTAAGTTCGACCGACTGGAGGTTCCAAAAATCTGGGCGTGGGTGCCATATTGTGCCCTTCCCCTGTGAAAGGAGGTCCTTCCTCAGGGGAATGCGCCAGGGAGGAATGGGGGAGAGGAGCACCAGCTCCGAGGACCAAACCCTGTTGGGCCAGTAGGGGGCCACCAACAGGATCCGCTCTCTGTCCTCCCTGACTTTGCACAGGGTCTGTGCAATTAGGCTCACTGGTGGAAACGCATACTTGAGGAGGCCCTGGGGCCAGCTGTGTGCCAGTGCATCTGTGCCGAGGGGCGCCTCGGACAGACCGTACCACAACTGGCAGTGAGTAGTTTCTATCGAGGCAAAGAGGTCGATCTGGGCCCGACCGAAAAGACTCCAAATCAGCTGAACCGTCTGAGGGTGAAGTCTCCACAGCGGGCGCTTCAGACAGAGCATCCGCTTCAGATGGCTGCCCACTCTCCGATGCTGCAGACACTTCTTCCTCTCCTGCAGGAGCCCCAAATAACCAATCCAACCCATACTGGGACGAATTTTCAAAGTCACCCGAAAGCTTGATCGGCAGACACACTGGGCGAGAGGGTCACGGGGAATTACCCGGCGAACCACTCATTCCCTCCCGTTCTTCACCAACACGCACTGCAGCAGCCTTGTACCCGGAAGTAGAAGGACCAGCAGCAGAATCGGTTGGTGCGAGCCGCGGTCTTTTAGTAAAGACCGCAACCCGCAAACGGAGTGTACTGAGGGGCATGTCCTCGCAAGCAGGATGCTTGCTTCAGCACGCTCACGACCCAAACACTGAAGAGAAGCTGCCCGTGCCGTAGATCCAACGACGAAGAGGTGAGTAACACTGCTTCTCAACAAAGAAATGCTGCATTCGGCTCAGAAGAAATAGAACAATGTGTAGCGCCTAGCCACCTCCTCTTATACCCGGATGTCCGGGGCGGAGCTGGCTATGCAAATACTGCACACCAATTCTCATTGGCCTTTTCTCAAAGCTGTCATAGGTGTTCGGGCTCCCTAGAGCGACCCCTAGTGTTGTCACGTCGACACAACGTTGAACGTGAACGACAGACAGGGAACTAGCGTAGACATTCCAAGTTTGTTGTTGTTTAAAACTTGGAAGTGCTGTTTGAGCTGCTTGGCTGGTAACTGGTCAACTGTGCGATATATCACATAAGCAAAAGTACTGGTGTTCCCAATAATGTGGTGCAAGTATGAAAACAGATGAGCAATTCTGAGAGTTTTAATTATAATTATGATATACTTTGGATATAGGAACCAGATGGCATTCCCTGCCTAGTTTTCCAGTGTGATTTTCCTATCCTAACCTAACCTCCCTCACTGGTGTAGGGTAGGGACCAACCATTCAGACAATGGTTCATTAGATTTAACCAAATCAGTAGTTTATTCAATTAACAAAGAAGCAGACTTCCCCTCACCCAACCCAACAGTGGGTGACAAAGTCTTAACCAGGGCCCTTCTAGCAACCACTGATAATGTCAGTTTACGATGCAAAACTATGCAGGAGAATCTGCAACTACAATGCTCATAGAAATGGACTCTTCCCTATTTCATTCACAGACAAACATTTCTGTGAACGAAGACACATAGCTCATATATCAGTGTGTGTATATTACGACTGTCCATGTCCTTTGTATTTCTTACTTTATAACCGTTTTATGCTTGTGTCTTGATAGAATGCTAATGTAACCACATACAGTATATGCCATGTTTGGTCTCTTTTGACTCGTATGTAGATTTTCTGAAAGATGCTGTGTATTAGATACTGATACCGGTGCAACATAGTGGTTCTAATAATCTTTAGTATTTCTGGCCTGAACCCCTATTGATTTAAATATGCAAACTGACATTTTTCTGAAACAAAGGGCCATAAAACGAAGACCCAGTTTCAAACCTCCCACTGAGAAAGCCAGCCTTCTCATTGGTCGGAACTACTTGGGAAGGTGTGACTCTGTCCAGACTTTAAAGGGCTCACACCCCATTCCGGCCCTCTCTTCTCTTCTCCTCTTCTTCCGAAAGATCTTCAGATAGTTATCGTGGAGGTCCTCCACGGAAAGGCCGTGGGGCAAACCCCGTGACCCAGCCACATGCGGTTTCCCCCCCAACATGAGGCCGGACTCTCTCTTTCTATCCTGGCATCTACACCTCAGCCCCTTTGTGACCATCCGATCAGCCGAGCAATGGAACAACGAAGGCCCCATCTCCATCAAATCATCAGGACTACCTTTGAGCTGGCATCTGGACCCTTGCGTAAGCACCACACAAAAGGAAACCATTATGCAAGTAATCATTTAACTATTAGATGCAATAAGAAAGCTGTGCCCCTTGTAGGTCAAGGAGATTCAGGTTTTTCTGATGATTTGGTTGTGCTGATGTAAGAGATTGCCAGTCTACTCTCTCTCTCCTCCTCACTCACTCTCTCTCTTGCTTTGTTCTATGTGTTGTCTGTTTAGTGTTCGTTATTTGCTAGCTAGTGTTTATTTTCCCCTTTTACTTATTCAATAAACCCGCATTTTGTATTCACAAATGAATTTCTTGCTGTGTTCCTTGCGCACAAACATCACGTCACTTAAACTGCTTTGATTTCGTTACAATACTGATCCAGTCCTGTAACTTAGCCAATTACAGTGGGAAAAATTAATTTTCAAGGCTAGGAAGTTGATTTTTCTTAGAGTTAGAATAAAAGCGGCTAATGCTCACTGGACGAGGGCATTAGTTCGGTTTATTTTTGACTCGGCTGTTTCAGAGAAGTGTATAAAGTATGTGTAATTAATAACCATTAATTATACATAGTTTATTGTGCTTAAATTAATAACTTTTGCTACACTGGGATTCAGCCGATGAGCACCAGCTACTTGTGGTTATCTGTTCCTGCCCACTTTTCTTTGATTACTTACAGCTAATCCTCCATTGGTTTTGCCGTAAAACACTGCTAATATAATTAATAATTCCCATGTCTAACTAACCTAGAAGTGGGCATCTTTATAGTTAGCCATCTCTCTTACCATTTCAATGTTAATTTTAGGGGATTAACCAACCTATTAAAGGCTACCAAGGAACTGCCTGATACTGAAATGTGTTATTTGTTTGTTTAGTAAAACTTTGTTCGATCACCACATAAAATGTTAAGCTCTTAAACTTTAGGTTTCAACAGCGGATGAATAGACAGACCCTGTGCACAGATTCCCTGATGAAACACTACTTCAATACATTGCGGGACACAGAGAAAACTGACAACACACCGACATACAAGAAAGAGCAGGTTACTTCCAGTATAGAAATTAGCTCTCAGCTGTAAAATGTTTTGGTTTTGTTCGGGTCAAACTGACCCGGATTTTTTTTATTTTATCGAAAATACTAGTTAACGTTATCGCATTGGACCAAACTTTGTGACTTTGTTCACATAGGGTATAAGTACCTCTCAGAAATTTTTTACAAATTTTCGTAATTTTTTCTGGGTTTTATTTCACCTAGTCACACTCGTGGTGTTCCCGGTCAAAAATGACCGGACTCAAAACAACTGCTTATAAATCTGTCATTATGTTATATTATCACCAAATATTGGATTTATTCTTTTTGTCAACTTGTTTTCTTTCATTTAGGACTGGTTTTGTGTTTCTATTTGCATCTGATTAATCGTTGGCCTCATTTATCTGAAGGGAGGTGTCAGGTTTTGGGACTCTTTTTGTTGTGTTGGTTTCCTTCCCCATGTGCTTGTGACTGTCACGCCCCTAGACTGTGTTTGTTTCCTTCACCATGTGCTTGTGTGACCTAGTTTCTGTCAGCTGTTGATTAGTTTATTTAGTTCAGGTGTGGTTCCCAGTTCTGTCTGTCTCTGATTGGTTTATTCGGTTTAGGTGTCCCTCATTAGCTCCCCTATTTAAGTTCCATTCTGTTCAGTGTGTTTTGTCCGGTCTCATCTTTGTATCCGTGTGTTGCTTTACTCCAGTGATTATTTCTGCCGTCAAAGGACATTAAAAGTCTGTTCTCTGTTCTCCCTCGTCTGCATCCGTGATTTCCCGCAGCCCACCCATGACAGAAGACCGGACCTATACAGTATTGCGGCATGTTTTCCCCCGTCTTTGTTTTCCCGTTTTTGTTCAGTGTTTTATTTTTGTGTTTTTATGTTATGAACCCCCTGTGCCGTCCTGAATTTCTCCTTCTCCTGCTGAAGCAGGGGAAAAGCTCGCTCGAGGACCATACGAGACTGTTTATATCTCTCGCAAACAACACCAGCTATCCGGACGACGTGCTCTGCTCGTTTTACGAAGCTAGCCTTAACACCGCATGCAGAGCGCTGTCGTCCGAAGATGGTCCTCGAGCGGACTTCGCCGCCTTCGTGGAGTGGACGCTGGCGAGAAACGGATCCCCCCTCACCGTCTGCCCCGAGGAGGACCTCGCCAGTGCCACTCCGGACCCAGAGCCCAGCCCACCATCTACCCGCTGCGCGGAGCCACAGCCCGAGCCCACTGCTGACGGAGAGCCTAAGCCCAACGCGATCGGCGAGCCATCGCCATGGAGTGCGACAGAGCTGGAGATCGCCTCGGAGCCCGAGCCCATTTCGTCAGACCAGGTGCGAGAGCCGGCAATTGAGCTTGCCACGGTGGATAACGCCAGAAACAGCGAGAACGCGGAGTGGAGCTCCGCCTACTGTACTATGGCTGAGGGTGAGCAAAATATGGATCTGGGATTTTTAGAGCGGCAGGAAGATTGCTTGGTTGTCGCAGCTGCTCCGCCTCCAGAGTCAAGTGTCTTTGCAGCTGTTCCGCCTCCAGTGTTAAGCGTCGATGTCGCAGCTGCTCCGCCCCCTAAGTCAAGAGTCGTCGCTGCAGCTGCTCCGCCCCCTAAGTCAAGCTTCGATGACGCAGCTGCTCCGCCTCCAGTGTCAAGTGTCGATGTCGCAGCTGCTCCGCCCCCTAAGTCAAGAATCGTCGCTGCAGCTGCTCCGCCCCCTAAGTCAAGCTTCGATGTCGTAGCTGCTCCGCCTCCAGTGTCAAGCGTCGATGCTGCAGCTGTTCCGCCCCCTAAGTCAAGCCTCGATGTCGCAGTTGCTCCGCCCCCTAAGTCAAGAATCGTCGCTGCAGCTGCTCCGCCCCCTAAGTCAAGCTTCGATGTCGCAGCTGCTCCGCCTCCAGTGTCAAGCGTCGATGCTGCAGCTGCTCCGCCCCCTAAGTCAAGCCTCGATGTCGCAGCTGCTCCGCCCCCTAAGTCAAGCGCCGATGTCGCAGCTGCTTCGCCTCCAGTGTCAAGCGTCGATGCTGCAGCTGCTCCGCCCCCTGAGTCTAGCCTTGATGTCGCAGCTGCTCCGCCCCCTGAGTCAAGTGACGCCGCAGCTCCCGAGTCAAGTGACGCCGCAGCCGCCGCTGCTCCCGAGTCAAGTGATGCCGCAGCCGCCGCTGCTCCCTCTGAGTCACGTCATGTAGTCGCAGCTGCTTCTCCCTCTAAGCCAAGCCTCATTTCAGCTGCTCCGCCTCCAGAGTCAGGTGTTGTTGCAGCTGCTTCTCCCTCTGAGCCAAGCCTCATTTTAGCTGCTCCGCCTCCAGAGCCAAGTGTTGTCGCAGCTGCATCTCCCTCTGAGCCAAGCTTCATCTCAGCTGCTCCGCCTCCAGAGTCAAGTGCAGCTGCTTCTCCCTCTGAGCAAAGCCTCATCTCAGCTGCTCCGCCTCCAGAGTCAAGTATTGTTGTCGCAGCTGCATCTGCCTCTGAGTCCAGTCTCGTCGCAGCTGCTCCTCCCTCTGAGTCAAACCCCACTGCTCACCCTCAGCCTGACATCGGCGTGCTGAACTCGCCACGGGTCTACCAGTTTCCATCAGCGTCATGGCTGGAGGACCCTTCATCTCGGCCTCCATCCCCTGAGTCCTGGACTCCGCCTCGGCCCTTCGACCCGTCGGCACCACCATGGCACCTAGCTCCCTCCTCGCCACCGTGGCCCATGGTCCGCCGGCTCCACTGGGCTCCCTCGTCCCTCCGGCTCCGCCTTGGTCTGTCATCGACCATCCTCAGTCTCGGGATTCCCCTCCACCGGCTACCCCTCGTCCCTCCATCCCTCCAGCTCTGTCAGGCTTCTCCTTCCCTCCGGCTCCATCTCGGCCTCGGGCGCCGGTGCCACCTGTTCCGCCTTGGCCCTCCGGATCCTCGGTGACACCCCGGATCTTTGGCTCTCCGTCTCCGCCTCGGGCTCCACCACCACCTGCTCCGCCGCCATCGGCCGCCCCCCTGGAGTCGTCAGCCCCTCCTCCACCATGGCTCCTCCCTCCGTCGACTCCACCGTGGGCTGCCATCTCGGCTGTGGCCTGGGTCTCTTCGGGCTCCTCCTGCTTCAGCTCCCTCCTGTCTTCTCCCTGGCTCCTCCCTCCGGCTGATCCACCCTGGACACTCCTGTCGTCTCCCTGGCTCCTCCCTCCTGCTGATCCACCCTGGACACTCCTGTCGTCTCCCTGGCTCCTCCCTCCATCTCCTCTCTGGACTCCCTTTGTTCTCCTCCTCCTGGATGTCCGTCCCCCTCTTGAGCCCCCACCCAAACCCCCCCATGTTTTTGTTTTCGGCGCGAGGTCGCGCCTTCCGGGAGGGGGGGAGTTATGTCAGGTTTTGGGACTCTTTTTGTTGTGTTGGTTTCCTTCCCCATGTGCTTGTGACTGTCACGCCCCTAGACTGTGTTTGTTTCCTTCACCATGTGCTTGTGTGACCTGGTTTCTGTCAGCTGTTGATTAGTTTATTTAGTTCAGGTGTGGTTCCCAGTTCTGTCTGTCTCTGATTGGTTTATTCGGTTCAGGTGTCCCTCATTAGCTCCCCTATTTAAGTTCCATTCTGTTCAGTGTGTTTTGTCCGGTCTCGTCTTTGTATCCGTGTGTTGCTTTACTCCAGTGATTATTTCTGCCGTCAAAGGACATTAAAAGTCTGTTCTCTGTTCTCCCTCGTCTGCATCCGTGATTTCCCGCAGCCCACCCGTGACAGGAGGCACCTAATTTTTTGAATGCAAAAAAATAATAATTATGCATAATTTCCACAATATGAATAAAAAATTATGAAAATTTTTACTGTTTATCACACTAGGGTACTTAAATGTTTAATCAGGAAGTTCACTTTTAAATGCTTTTATTTTGTACAAAATTGCAAAAAGTCACACTCGTGGTGTTCCCGGTCAAAAATGACCGGACTCCAAACAACTGCTTATAAATCTGAAATTATGCAATATTATCACCAAATATTGGATTCATTCTTTTTGTCAACTTGTTTTCTTTCATTTAGGACTGGTTTTGTGTTTCTATTTGTTTCCGTTTAATCATAGGCCTTATTTATCTGAAAGTAGGCACCTCACTTTTTGAGCGAAAAAAGCATTTTTTATGCATAATTTTCACAATATGAAGTAAAAAATTATGAAAAATTGCACTGTTTATCACACTAGTGTACTTTAATGTTTAATCAGGAAGTTTGCTTTTTAATGCTTTTATTTTGTGCAAAACCACACAAAGTCTCACTTGTCAAAAATGGCTGGCCATTGAAATGAATGGGGAAGATCACAAAAAACAGGACCTTTATTTTGAAATGCTTTTATGTTCTGAAAAGGGGCACAAAGTAAAATTTATGCTGTTCCCTGTTAAATCTGACCATTGTGACATACAAGAAAGAACACATTAAGAATATTTACATGATAACATTTCATGGAACAAGAAACCAAAACTGTTATATTTCAGTTATATATGTCCTGCACACTGACACTGTCAAACAGAAACAATATCATGGAACAACAAATCTGACCATTGTGACAGAAAACAAAAAACACTTTAGCATTGCCATATAGAGCAGGGGTTCCCAAAGTAGGGGTCGGGGGCCGCCCAGGGGGTCGTGAAACCAGGAGGAGGGGTCACAAGACGATTTCCAGAAATCAAATAATTTTTAAAGCATTAGAAATAGCATATTTTACCAATAAATAAAAAATATAAGGTGAATTAAAAATAAAAATCCAGCATGTTGCCCACCCAGCTCATTAGGTAAGATTAATGTTCAAATGTAAATAATGAGTAAATAACTATAAAATATTATTATGGTTGTTAGACTGTTGTGTTCCTTTGTGTTGTCATTATGCTTGTGCGCCATTTTGCAAAACGTTTGTATACTTTGAATAATGAATACCTGGACTGGGCAGTTTGAGCATGTGTGTGTTTGTTTGAGAGATAGCGAGAGTGTTATAACATTAGATTCATGAGTGTATTGCATGCAGTTCAGGGTAGGATGAAATAGGTGTAATACTCACAATAGCTTGAATGCATGGATGTGTGTGTGTGTGTGTGTGTGTGAGAGAGAGAGAGAGATGGAATGAATATTCATGCATCCACAAACGCACAGGTCCAAGGCCTTTATGTTTGCAAGCACAATATTCTCCTGAACACTAGTTGTTTCATTATTATTACTTTCATTCTTCCCCATTCACTTTCAATGGCCAGCCATATTTGACAAGTGTGAATTTGTGCAATTTTGTTCAAAATAAAAGCTTTTAAAAGCAACCTTCCTGATAAAACATTAAAGTACCCTAGTGTGATAAACCGTGCAAATTTTCATAATTTTTTACCTCATATTGTGGAAATTATGCATAAAAAATGCTTTTTTTGCTCAAAAAATGAGGTGCCTACTTTCAGATAAATGAGGCCTACAATTAAACGGATGCAAATAAAAACACAAAACCAGTCCTAAATGAAAGAAAACAAGTTGACAAAAAGAATGAATCCAATATTTGGTGATAATATTGCATAATTTCTGATTTATAAGCAGTTGTTTGGACTCCGGTCATTTTTGACCGGGAACACCACGAGTGTGACTTTTTGCAATTTTGTGCAAAATAAAAGCATTTAATTGCAAACTTCCTGATTAAACATTAAAACACACTAGTGTGATAAACAGTGCAAAGTTTTATAATTTTTTGTTAAATATTGTGAAAATTATGCATAAAAAATTATTTTTTCACTCAAAATATTAGGTACCTCCTCTCAGATAAATGAGGCCTACAATTAAACGGATGCAAATAGAAACACAAATCCAGTCCTAAATGAAAGAAAACAAGTTGACAAAAAGAATGAATCCAATATTTGGTGATAATACTGCATAATGAGATATTTATAAGCAGTTGTTCGGAGTCCGGTCATTTTTGACCGGGAACCCCACGAGTGTGACATCCAACCAGAGGGTTAAAACAATAAATGACGTTTTGTGGCTCTTTAATGTGTCATGACAGACTTATTAGATCAATGGACAGGTGAACCAATTGTCTTTCCTTATTTACTTAAAGCACAAAATAAACATGAATGAACATCAGAACATATTTTATTTCAACTGTGGAAAGACATCAATACATAGTTTTCCTGACATTTAGTAAAGTTAAATGTCAGTATGCTTTTGGTTGCAGTGATGTGAAGTGGATATTAGGATATTAAGTATTTTTTGACAGATAAAACAATAAGCTTTAAGACAAAGAGTTTAAGAACAATGAGTACTACTGTTCAAGTATCTGCACTTTATTAATTTTAGGGCTAAATGCAGATAATTGAACAGTAGTACTTAATTTCATTTTTCTTAAACTCTTTGGGCCTCATTCATGAAACTTATATATGAGTAAATTCTGAGTGATTTGTGTGTCCACCAAATAATTTTTGGTAACACTTTACAATAATTTTCATTAGTTAACATTAGTTAACTCCATTAGTTAACATGAACTAATAATGAGCTGCACTTATACAGCATTTATTCATCTTTCTTAATGTTAATTTGATAATGTTGACATTTACTAATACATTATTCAAATCTTGTTAACATTAGTTAATGCACTGTGAACATGAATAAACAACGAACAACTGTATTTTCATTAACATCAATAACGATTAGCAAATACAGTAACAAATGTATTACTCCTGGTTAGTTCATGTTATCTAATACATTAACTAATGAACCTTATTGTAAAGTGTTACTGAATTTTTAGCCAGCTGAAAAAAATGTCAAGCTCTCTTCTTACAATGATCAGCTGGTGGCACTTGAGAATATGTGTTGGCAATGAGTTTTTTAGCTGAGACACTTTGGTTGCTAGGTTTTGGAATATCCACAGCATGTACATTTCTTTAGTACCAACTAACATTTTGAAAATACAAACATTTTCATGAATTCGAAAGTTTACGCCAGAACCGCTTCACGAATGATTTACACACACACACACACACACAAATAGTTTTGCTCATGTTTCATGAATGAGGCCCTTTTTCTTTAAACATATTGTTCTCATGATATTTAAAAATACCTAATATCTGTCCACCACTGTGTGCCAGCTTATAACCTCTATTCCATACTATTCTAAGATGGCTTTTTAAATAGACAACTGCAAAAAAAAAAAAAAAAACACTGCTATCTGGCAGCGGATTTAACATTTCAGTAACCGCTATCACCTCTGTGGATTTAAATTAAATCGACTATCTGTTGGCATTTCCACAGAAAGTAGAGACCTGCTTAAATGACACAAATGAATGGTTTTATGACAGTGTTTTACAGCTATTGCCACCCCTGTTTTATTAGGGTCCTGTAAGTTATGAGCTGCCATTAAATTCCTACATGCTCCTACTTCTGTAGCTGGTGAGGGTCAGCCACCAACTATTTCCCTAAGTGCCATCAGCACAAAGACAAAGTTCCTTTAGTGGTAAAGCACGCTAGATACATTAAGGGGGGTTTCTGGCCTGTTTTGGCAGGGTCTAGGCTGTAAGATCAGTAAAGCCAAGAGGAGACTCCTAATGTTCAGATTTTCCTTGTACTATTTCTGGTTAAGTATGAAATAGTGGTTCCTGATGGAGGGAACGGAGACGTTGTGTCCTTCCTGCCACAACTCCAGACTGCCTCTGAGTGTAGTTGAGATGCTACTCGACTACTCAGAATAGAACGAGGGCGTGGCTAGCTATGCAAAATCTGCACACCCAATTTCATTGGCCTTTTCTCAAAACTGTCAGAAGTGTTTGGGCTCCCAAGAGCGACCCCTAGTGTTGTACATTTTGACACAACGTCTCTGTTCCCTCCATCAGGGGATGAGGGTTACCATATGTAACCAAGACGTTTTAGGCTGTCATTGTGTTTTTAAAATATAAATGCCTCTACATATGTAGACCACTAAAAACATGACATTGTTTTCAGTCTACTGCTTGTTTTGTGCTGCTCCGGTGAAGCTAACTTAAGCGAAAAATTAAACTAATAAACTTTGCACTCAGAGGTGGCAAGAAAAAAAATTGGAAATGTGCACTTATTTTTTTTCATTATTACAGTTTTTAACATGTTGTACATTTGCATTAAATCATTTAGGAGACACTTGATTTACCAATAAGTGCTGTGGTGAGTTTTGATCATTAATTAATATTATATTTAATATTTTATCATAGACAGACTGTGTGTGTGTGTGTGTGTGTGTTACTTAAAAGTCATCAAAACAGGTTACTGGCATCAGAACTACCCAAAATGTCGAGAATGAATAAAAATGATGGTGTATGACATTCTCTGAAGTATACAGTATACTCTGGGGGCAGTTGTGGCCTAATGGTCATCCAGTATGCAGTCCTTATTGGTAAATTAAGATTAAATAATCAAATAAAATTATACTGGATTTGACAGTTTTATTTTATTTATTTTTTACTTTTGTTTTTCTTTTTTATTTATTTTTTTTTTTTTGAATTATTATAAATATTTTTGAAGTTACATCAAAATATTAATTAGGATAAGCAATTTAAAAGATGAACAATAGCTTATCTCACTTTGTTATATAGCCTAACATTGTCTGGACAGAATATGTACATTTTTGGATATATTTTTGATGAACTCAAAAGCCTTTATTATTATAGTGCTAGTTATTATAGTGCTAGAAAATCATGGCACCCTCCGTGGCTGTTACGCTAGCTCCGAGGAAGAGACGAGAAGCGTGCGGATCCATTAGCAAGCTTTATTGAGTGAAATCGTAGTAAAACAGGCGGGGTCGAATAACAGTAGACGGGTATATACAGATAATCCAAAACGTAGTCAGTCCAGGCAGTAGTCACAAGGGGCACAGGCAAACAATCACAAAACAAAGAACAGGCGTGGGTCAAAGGCGGGCGGAGAACAATCACGGGAACCAGGGAGCAAGGAGTCGACAAGGGGAAAAACAAACCAGGAGAAAACGCTCGGAATTGCTAGTAACACTAAACAAGACTTCGCAAATAAACAGAGAACAGACCAGTCTATTTATACTGTGAGAAGCAAGATGACCGACAGGGGTGAGGAGTGAGAGGACACAGGAAGTTCATGAGAATGGGGTTATGGGAAATGTAGTGAGTAAATGGTCCATAGAGAGAAATGAAGGCTCCCTCTAGGGATGAAGTGAGGGAGCCACAACGGCGCAGTTCATGACAGAGGCAGACATGTTTGCGAGGAGTTCCTGTTACCAACTTAGTTTATTGTTATTTTTGTGTTTTTAAAGGTAACTAATATTCAGCGCTTGTGTAACCAAGTTACCAGAATTAACATAAAAAGAATAATATTAATATAATAATCTTGAAATTAGGAAAAATATCAAAACTATTCTAAAAACATAGATTTATGAAAGAAAATAATTATATAAAATATCTATATTCTTAATGTGTTATTGACGTTTGACCAATGGTATAATTTATCCCTGATCTAAGACGGGCCAATGACAGCGCAGAATGAAGCGAAGCGGAAGAATTAAGTTCCGGTTTTTGCACGAGGTATTCTCGTGGAGTTGAGAGGCCGATAGATCGAGTGTGTGTGATTCTGTTGAGTGCGGGGTCTTGCCGTCGCTCCAGAAGACAAAATATACGTGAAACAATTACCTTTGTGAAATCTGTCGAAGAATTTATGTAAGTGAAGTGACATACCTCATTTAGCAATAAGTATGAGTGATGCTAATGTGCTTAAGCAAGTAAAACGTATGTTTAACTTATAAATATCGATCTATAAAGCGATCGTTCACATGCTATATTAGTATCTGAGTGTCCCTGAAGTGTTCACTGATTGTATTCTGGTAAAAAAAAAAAAGGTGAAAAGAGGTGTTTAAAGGGGACGAGCTGCATCAGAATCTGTCTGGAATTTCTGTGATTTAGCGATCTCCTTGGTGAGTTCATTTGTCTTGTTTATACTTTCAAATCAAATTGTTATTTTGTGTAAAACAATAAGCAGCAGAAATTAAGTCTGTACATTTGATTTATACATGTAAATACCGTGAATACTGCTGTATTATGTGAATCACAGCTAAGTGTTATCAGTTATGACAGCGTTCAGTCATATATTAATAAGAGTGTTATGTTCAGAAATAATCCATGACATCGTATGTATAGAGGAAATATTCTTTATTTGAATAATGTGTGTACACATGCAAGTTCAATGTGGAATGTATGTTGTACATATTCATTATGTTTTGTGACCTTGTCTGTTCAAGGTCAGGTTTTTTTTCCTTCTGTTGATGTGTCCATTCGAAGTGTGATCGGTGTTGGTGAGATGTTCTGGATCTGTCCCAGCCTTCCGGTGATTCTAAGGAGGGTCTGGACTGGCGAGCCTCCCTTGAGTTTCTTCTAGAAATGTGCTGTAAACAAAACAAAAATTTCTTAGCGAATGGTAGGAACTAAATTTTCCTCTTCTTCAACTTTTTTCTACTGGATGGACAATCTTTTCTTCTTTCCTTTCAACAACGACTAAGAGACATTTCAATATTTTTTTTTTTGGACTATCTAAAAGACTTTTCTCAAAAGACTGAATAATTGAGTGTTTGAAATGGAAAGAATTTAATTTCGTTGAGAAGTTGTATATTTGTTTTTGTGTGTGTGTGTGTTGAAATTGGTGTTACATTGATTCATTCAAAGAGTGAATTTATTTACAATTGTTTTTGTGACACTTACCTTGAGAAAAAGGGTTGGTGAAAACCTGAAAAAAAGTGAGTTGTAACAGAGTGAAGAACTAAACATTTTATTTTAATACTGTAAATTTATTTCCACACTTAAGAAAATCACATACAAAAGTATTCACATTATGGATATAGTTGAAAAAGAAAACGTGAACGTTTCCAATGCTGTCATAGTTGTTGGCATAACATTGAGTGACTCTGACCAAAACTTAGAAGCATTTCTCAAGCGGTATGGTAGTGTAATTTGTACTCTGCTTATTGATGATCCTACATCTGAATTTGATAGGCAGGCTATAATAGAGTTTGCACACAGCTCTGCAATGGAAAATCTGAAGCCTCTGTTGCCTTTAAGTATTGTCAGCACTTCAGATGCTGATGTCATATTCACTGTGCGTGCCTTAAGCAGCGTATACTCACCTGTAGCTAAAGATGATGCTACCAGAGGCTATTTGGCAGAGTTGGAAGCCATTGCTAATGCTACTGGCAAATCTTTTCAAGAAGTGCTTAAAGAGGAGCTAGTGAAGATGAGGTCATCTACCGTTGAGAGCCCTACCACTGATCAGCTGCCAAGCTTGGGTAAAAATCAAGAAAGTCTTTTAGCAGACTCCCAAACTCAGGGACTCAGCACTGCTAATTTGATCAATGACCGTGGGTCACCCGCCACGTCGCAAAGAATGGGAGAAGGTAGAGATACAGTTCTCTCACCAGATGGTTCTCCATCACTGGGTGTTAAATTGAAGAAAATCCAAAACCTGTCCAACGAGAATGAGATGAATACTGTACCTGATAGTGGTGGAATTAACCATTCTTCAGCCACAGGGGTGTCACATTCAGCTCTGACCTTGGATATGATAGATCCTCCTGGAGTGCAGAGAGTTGTGGTCGAGCATGTTGTGAGGACAAGTGATGTGACAACCCAGCGTACTACTTTACGTCTCAGATCTTTTTCAGGGAAATTACCACGTCCACCAAATGAGCCAGACTTTGAGACATGGCGAGCGAATGTGGAATTCTTACTTGATGATCCATCCATTTCAGATTTGTCCCGTACAAGAAGAATCCTAGACAGCTTGCTTCCGCCTGCTTCTGACATAATCAAACACGTTAGTCCACAGTCATCGCCCTTAGTGTATTAAGAGTTACTGGAGTCAGTCTATGGATCAGTGGAAGCTGGAGAGGAGTTGCTGGCAAAGTTCATGACGATGCTGCAGAATCAGGGAGAAAAGCCTTCAAGCTACCTTCATCGATTACAGGTGATGTTGAGTGCAGCAGTGAGAAGAGGTGGCATTGCAGGAAGTGAGCGTGATCGCTGTTTGTTGAAGCAGTTCTGTCGCGGCTGCTGGGACAATGGCTTAATTGCCAACCTTCAGCTGGAAAGTAGAAAGACCAACCCACCGTCCTTTGCTGAATTAGTAGTGTCTGTCAGGACAGAGGAAGACAGACAGGCCTCCAAGGAGTATAGGATGAGAAGTCATTTTGGGATGAATAAACAAAGTGTAGCTCCTTCCAAGTCACGTGCTGCAGCTCGTCAGTTGTCTGCTCACTCACCTGATGTGACTAGTGTAGCAGCCCCTGAAGCAGAATCAATGAGAAAGCAGATATCAGAAATTCATGCTCAGCTTGCCTCCATGAAACCACTAACTCACCAGAGGTGTCAGCCCACTTGTTCCAAAGCGATGGATGTGACGTCACTAAAAAAAGAACTGACTGAACTGCGAGCTCAGGTTCAGGCTGTGGAAACTGCAGTTTCTCGTAGCGTTCCAAACAGAACCCCAGAAGCTGAGGAAATTGCTGAGCTAACAAGACAGGTTGCAGAGTTAAAAACTCAATTAACTGTCTCAGAGTCACAGAAACATCTGTCAGGGAAACCATCTGAGTTCAGGAATCCCTCTGAAATGTCACAGCCCAAGCAAGCTAGACATGAAGAACGTAAATCAGTCAGCAATGCTGGATTGACCTCAGCTCGACCTCGTCCAGGCTACTGCTTTCGATGCGGAGATGATGGTCATATTGCTGTAAATTGTGAAAACGACCCAAACCCTGCAAAAGTAGACAGCAAACGACAGCAGCTGAGGGAGAAACAGGCTCAGTGGGACCTGAAAAACAAGGATGCATCCTCACAGTTAAACTTCAAGCAGTCTCTGTAGTGGGGCTTACAGAAACTGAAGCAAGACTCACAGGCCCTAACAAAAAAAAAAAAGCATTCAACAAACATTGTGACACAGTTATACAGAACAAACTACCAAGAGGATTGGTTGGAATGAAATGTACTGCCCAGCTGTTTATTGAGAGAATACCAGTAAATTGTCTTCTGGATACAGGTTCCCAAGTGACCACCATCCCACTTTCCTTTTATCAAGAACATCTATCAAATTATCCTATGAAGTCACTTGAGTCTTTACTGGAAGTAGAGGGAGCAAATGGGCAGTCAGTTCCTTACTTGGGTTATGTAGAGCTCACTCTAACATTTCCTAAGGAGTTCCTTGGAGTAAAATCGGAAGTCAACACTCTAGCCCTAATGGTCCCTGATGTTATGAACGTGCGACACGTCCTTGTGGGAACTAATTCATTGGATGCTCTTTATGCTAACCATGCTCAGGAGAACCTAGAAAATCTCGATCCAGCTTTTAATGGATATCGAGCAGTACTCAAAATTCTGGATGTCAGACATAAGCAAATGAGCACTGAGATCCTGGGAAGTGTCATGTTGGAAGGAGTTTCTCCTAAAGTTGTATTAGCGGGGAGTGTAGCTGTTCTTGATGGGGTTGTTCACCTAAGTCATTGTCCTCCACAAAGGTTGACCACTTTAGGACAGCCAGAAATGTCAACTATGCCAAGCGGATTGTTAGTTTTGGATTATACACTTTGCCTGCTAAACGCTCCTTTAGTTTGCCTGTTGTGGTGAAAAATGACACTCAGACTGACATGACTGTTCCACCAAAAGCGGTGATCGCTGAAATGCACGCTGTTCAGCGTGTGATTGAAACTCATTCAAGACATGATGTTTGTCCGACAAACTCTAACAGCTCTCAGATTAGAGTTAATTTTGGTGATTCCCCTCTACCAACCGAGTGGAGGATGGCTGATGTATTTGCCTTACATGACATGGACTATGGGCATACAGATAAAGTAAAACATCGCATCAAGCTTAGTGATGAAACTCCCTTTAAGCATTGTGCAAGGCCCATTCACCCGCAGGATGTCGATGCTGTTCGCAAGCACCTGAAGGAATTGTTGGCTGCTGGAGTTATAAGAGAATCCGAGTCACCCTTTGCCTCCCCTATAGTGGTGGTGAAGAAGAAAGATAATTCAGTACGCCTTTGCATTGACTTTAGGAAGCTTAATTCCCAAACTATAAAGGATGCCTACGCGCTTCCCAATTTAGAAGAGGTGTTTTCCGTATTACATGGCTCGAAGTGGTTCTCTGTCCTGGATTTGAAGTCGGGGTACTACCAAATCGAGATGGAGGAAGCGGACAAACACAAGACAGCCTTCGTGTGCCCTCAAGGATTCTGGGAGTTTAATAGAATGCCGCAAGGGATCACAAATGCTCCCAGCGGCTCATGGAGCGTTGTATGACTGATCTGAATCGGAAAGAGGTGCTAGTTTTTATAGACGACCTTATAGTTTTTTCCGAGACACTCGAAGAGCACGAACGTCGACTAGTGCAAGTTCTGTCCCGTCTCAAAGAATACGGCTTGAAACTCTCACCTGAAAAATGTAATTTTTTTTCAGACGTCAGTCCGATATTTGGGGCATATTGTCTCCGAACACAGTGAAGATTGAGGCCATTAAAACCTGGCCAAGGCCACAGACACTCAAGGAGCTGAAATCATTCCTTGGATTTGCTGGGTATTATAGAAGGCTCGTCCAGGACTTCTCTAAAATAGTCAAGCCACTGAACAATCTTACGGCAGGATATCCACCTGTTCGAAAGGGAAGGAAGAATAAGGACATGGACCGGCAGTATTATGACCCAAAAGAAAAGCTGGGAGAAAGATGGGATGCTTCATGTCAGCTGGCATTTGAGACCATTGTGGAGAAATTAACAACTGCTCCAGTTCTGGGATATGCTGACCCTAGATTGCCTTATATATTACATACCGATGCCAGCACAATAGGCTTAGGTGCAGCATTGTATCAAGAACAGGAAGGCCAGTTGAGAGTCCTTGCTTATGCTAGCAGAGGCTTAACTAAGAGCGAAGCCAGATACCCTGCTCATAAACTTGAGTTTCTGGCCCTCAAATGGGCAGTTACTTCAAAGTTCAGCGACTATTTGTATGGGGCTGAATTTACTGTTTTAACTGACAGTAATCCCTTAACTTATATCCTAACTTCTGCCAAACTGGACTCTACCAGCTATAGATGGCTATCTGGATTATCGGCTTACAATTTCAAGATCCAATATAGAGCAGGAGCTCAAAACAAAGATGCCGATGGGTTGTCCAGACGGCCAAACGGTCAGCTGATGAATGATCTGGAGTCTCACAAAGAACAAGAGAGAATTAAACAGTTCACTCTGAATCACTTAGCCGAAGATGACAAAGATTTACCTGTGATTCTGCCAGAAGCAGTAAAGGCTTTGTGTGAAAAAAAAAAAGGTTAGCCAGTCACAGGATGGACATTGTTCTGGTTGGATGACATTAGCAGAATCCTTGACGATGAATGTTGGTGCATTACCTCAAGAATTCCAAGAAGAATATAATCATGGCTTACCTGTGATCCCTTACTTCTCTGAGGAGGATTTAATTAAACGGCAACGAGCAGATCCCGAGTTGAAAGAAGTCCTGGAGTACCTAGAGTCTGGTGAAAAAACCCCTTGGTAGGAAGACAGTATCTCCTACAATGTCTATTTGGATCAGACAGTGGAATAAGCTTGAAGTAAAGAATGAACTATTATATCGGAAAAGAGTGGACCAAGTTTTGAGCCAACTAGTTGTAGTACATTTATTAGCTCAAAGGGGAAATATTACTAATTAATCATAACTCATTATAATTAATTATAATATTTGGATAATTCAATAGAATTATCTTGATAAAGCTGAGTTTACATTACAATTAATTGACCCGTTCGTCCAGCGAACATTCAGGGTAATTTCACATGTATTCAAAGAAAGAATATTTTCTTGGCCACAGAAAATAACTTTCTTTTATACTAGCGCATAGAGCATGTAGCTCGAATCAGAAATCGTAAAGGGACATTAATATTTTGCAAGGCAGAATCAGAAACTCATGTAATCTGTGCACAAGAATTTTATTAACTAAGAACTAACACATAACTAATCTAAACAAACAAACATACAGTCATTCATACAGGGGGAAGGGCAAGTGAGACGGCATTAGAGAAAACAAGGAAATTGAAGCTATGAAAAGAGCCAGTTAACCTGTGAAACCATCTGTGACATTTTTCAATGGGTCTATAGCTTATACTAAACCTCTGTTTGTTTAGTTAAATGTACGATACTTGCATTGCCTTGGTTGTGGACCCGTGTCCAAATGCAGTCCCGTATGAAGGTCTTGATGGTTTCAAGGTTTTGGATTTGCGATCACTTTCTTCCGGTTTGAAGAGTGTCCTCCGAGATGTCCTGACTCTGTGGTGATTGGGAGTTTCCTCCCAGTGACGTGAAGAAGAACAAAAGGGCTGAGAGAGAGAGAGACCCAGCCGAAATCTGATGATTCTTGGAGAATGGAAAGAACAAGGCCGCACGGCCTGGCACAGACTTAGAAGTTCCAGAAGAGTTTAGCTCATCATTTTCTTCTCATCATCTCCTAGGTTCTGAAAAGAACCTCCGACGGATCATGCTCAAGTCCTGAAGAACACAGAAGAATGCACCCGAAGTGTGGCTGGTGTGAATCTTTTATCTTATAGGGTGGTCCCACCTCTATAAGTTCAGAGAGCCAATGGTGTCCTGTAATTTTGGAGGGAAGGTTAATGGTCTTTGTCTGGATCCAAAGTATTTTGCATAGGTGATTCGATTGGGTGTTGATGCACATACTACTAAGGATTCTTAAAACACTAATATGTTGCACATCTAACAACAAATAACAAAAACCATCTTTTGGGTAATCAAACTAGGAGTTGAAAGAGACCAAACATGGCATATACTGTATGTGGCTACACCATATAGCATTCTATCATAACACAAGCATAAAACAGTTATAAAATAAGAAATGCAAAGGACATGGACAGTCGTAATATACATACACTGATATACGGGGGCATGTGTGTCAGTTTACAGGAAGGTTTGTCTAAGAATTAACAAATAAGTCACTTTCAGTGGAACAAAGTATTGCTTTAGAGACAGTCAAGGTGGGGGAGAGCATCTTCACACATTCTTTTAGATCATAAAAGCCCATTTGGTCTGCCAGACGCGTCCTGGCCGCCATGGTAACCAGGCATATCTGGGACTTTGTGTCACCCATTGTTCTGTTGGGTGAAGGGGAAGTCTGCTTCTTTGTTAAATCAATAAACTACTGATTTGGTTAAATCTAATGAACCATTGTCTGATTGGTCCATATCCTACATAGTGCTACCTCAGGATCTTCGAGAGATGGTACTCACCAGTTTACACGATGACATGGGTCACTTAGGGATGGATCGAACTCTTGACCTCCTCCGTTCCAGGTTCTATTGGCCTAAAATGGCTGATGCTGTGGAGAGAAAAGTCAAAACCTGCGAACGTTGCATTAGGAGGAAAGCGCCATCACAGAGAGCAGCTCCATTAGTGAACATACAGACCAGTAGGCCCTTGGAGCTGGTCTGTATGGACTTCTTAACAGTAGAGCCAGACAATAGCAACACAAAGGATATACTGGTCATTACAGACCATTTTACAAGATATGCTATTGCAGTACCTACCAAAGATCAGAAAGCTCGAACTGTGGCCAGATGTCTCCTTTTGCACTATGGTTTTCCAGAAAAATTGCATAGTGATCAGGGCCCAGACTTCGAATCACGAACAATTCAAGAACTGTGCAAAGTCACGAGCATTCGTAAGGTGAGAACAACCCCCTATCATCCACGAGGGAACCCAGTGGAAAGGTTTAACAGGACCTTGCTGCAAATGTTGGGAACCCTGGAAAATGATAAGAAGGCCCACTGGAAGGAGTTTGTTAAACCACTCGTGCATGCGTACAACTGCACAAAGAACGACGTCACAGGGTACTCACCTTATGAAATGATGTTTGGACGACAGCCTCGTTTGCCTGTAGATCTTGCTTTTGGACTTCCAGTCAATAACTCTTCTCAGTCTCACTCGCAGTATGTAAAAACTCTGAAGAACAGGCTAGAAGAAAGCTACCAGCTAGCAACTAGGAATGCTTTGAAAGTAGTGGGAAGAAACAAGAGAAGATTTGATAAGAAAGTTGTTGCCTCCGTTTTGGACGTAGGTGATCGTGTCCTTGTAAGAAATGTTCGGCTAAGAGGAAAGCACAAACTAGCCGACAAGTGGGAACCTGACATTTATGTTGTTTTAAAGAAAAGCAGTGGTATACCTGTGTATACAGTTCATCCGGAAGGGAAGGAAAGTCCTGTGCGTACTTTGCACCGAGATTTACTTCTGACTTGTGGGTTTTTGCCCAACACCAATAATGAAGGTCCTGTTCAGCAGAGAGAACATCGTAGGCCTAGAACCAGAGCTCAGTCCAGAACTGAGGATGCTTTTGAATCAGAGGCGGAGCATAGTCATTCTGGATCTGACAGTGAATAAGGTCACTTTGATCTACCTGGAAAGTCTTTGGAGTTCATTACTAGAGTCATTCCTGAAGGGAGACCAACACAGTACTCTAAAGGTTCAAATAATTTACCTGTAGACTTACCTGTAGTTGAGTCTGTGGATCCAACATCCATTGTCCAGGATCAGTCAAGACATGATTCACCTGCTGAACAAATTCCAATCAGTGATGAAGTCGAAAGATACTCACCTGTGATGTGCCATGCAGAACCGGATGCCTCTGGAGTAGAACCTGAAAGGAACAGAGAAGATGGATTAGGAAAAGAAACCTCAGAAAAAGAAAGTGGTGAATCAGATGAGTTACCACATGAGTCATATGAAGTAATTAATGAAATTTGCCCAGACTCACCTGAAGAGGATGTCACTTCATATCCTGAGTTGTCCCCAGCCAAACATCTTTCAGATGCTTGCACTGTGCCAGAGGATGCAGAAAATATAGGTCCAAGACGTTCAGAACGGCAGAGTAGACCACCAGATAAGCTGCAGTATGGGCGGCTGGGAAATCCCTTGGTGTTAATTATTCAGTCCCTATTGCAAGGACTGAGCACTGCACTTTCTGAATCAGTAGAGGAATCTGATTACATCACAAGTTGTCAAAATACTGGACAAGATGCTGTTTCATGTGTGTGACTTACCCACTCATAAGCACAGGGACGTGCTTTGATTCAGGAGGGGAAAGTGTAACCAAGTTACCAGAATTAACATAAAAAGAATAATATTAATATAATAATCTTGAAATTAGGAAAAATATCAAAACTATTCTAAAAACGTAGATTTATTAAAGAAAATAATTATATAAAATATCTATATTCTTAATGTGTTATTGACGTTTGACCAATGGTATAATTTATTCCTGATCTAAGACGGGCCAATGACAGCGCAGAATGAAGCGAAGCGGAAGAATTAAGTTCCGGTTTTTGCACGAGGTATTCTCGTGGAGTTGAGAGGCCGATAGATCGAGTGTGTGTGATTCTGTTGAGTGCGGGGTTTTGCCGTCGCTCCAGAAGACAAAATATACGTGAAACAATTACCTTTGTGAAATCTGTCGAAGAATTCATGTAAGTGAAGTGACATACCTCATTTATCAATAAGTATGAGTGATGCTAATGTGCTTAAGCAAGTAAAACGTATGTTTAACTTATAAATATCGATCTATAAAGCGATCGTTCACATGCTATATTAGTATCTGAGTGTCCCTGAAGTGTTCACTGATTGTATTCTGGTAAAAAAAAAAGGTGAAAAGAGGTGTTTAAAGGGGACGAGCTGCATCAGAATCGGTCTGGAATTTCTGTGATTTAGCGATCTCCTTGGTGAGTTCATTTGTCTTGTTTATACTTTCAAATCAAATTGTTATTGTGTGTAAAACAATAAGCAGCAGAAATTAAGTCTGTACATTTGATTTATACATGTAAATACCGTGAATACTGCTGTATTATGTGAATCACAGCTAAGTGTTATCAGTTATGACAGCGTTCAGTCATATATTAATAAGAGTGTTATGTTCAGAAATAATCCATGACATCGTATGTATAGAGGAAATATTCTTTATTTGAGTAATGTGTGTACACATGCAAGTTCAATGTGGAATGTATGTTGTACATATTCATTATGTTTTGTGACCTTGTCTGTTCAAGGTCAGGTTTTTTTTCCTTCTGTTGATGTGTCCATTCGAAGTGTGATCGGTGTTGGTGAGATGTTCTGGATCTGTCCCAGCCTTCCGGTGATTCTAAGGAGGGTCTGGACTGGCGAGCCTCCCTTGAGTTTCTTCTAGAAATGTGCTGTAAACAAAACAAAAATTTCTCAGCGAATGGTAGGAACTAAATTTTCCTCTTCTTCAACTTTTTTCTACTGGATGGACAATCTTTTCTTCTTTCCTTTCAACAACGACTAAGAGACATTTAAATATTTTTTTTTTTGGACTATCTAAAAGACTTTTCTCAAAAGACTGAATAATTGAGTGTTTGAAATGGAAAGAATTTAATTTCGTTGAGAAGTTGTATATTTGGTTTTTTGTGTGTGTGTTGAAATTGGTGTTACATTGATTCATTCAAAGAGTGAATTTGTTTACAATTGTTTTTGTGACACTTACCTTGAGAAAAAGGGCTGGTGAAAACCTGAAAAAAAGTGAGTTGTAACAGAGTGAAGAACTAAACATTTTATTTTAATACTGTAAATTTATTTCCACAATTAAGAAAATCACTCACCTGTGTTACACTGCTAATACACATTTGTGTTCAAATGATTTTCACTGCTGTTGTCGCATCTTTCTCAGTGGCCGTATCTATTCTTCTGAGACGCTGGTCCACAAATTCATTATAGCTTTTAAACAGGTTATTAGCTGAGAGAAGCGTTACACTTGCACTCAAGGATCACATATATCAGAGAAGCACTTTTGAAAATTGGAACGGTCCACCATAGACTCAGTTCAGGCCTTTTGGACTATAGTTTTTCTCTCCTGCTCAGACTGCACCAACTCCAGCTGGCAGGCCACATCACCACCGGGCACTAGTAGGCAGAGCAGCCCACGAACAGCGCACTCAAAACGGAAGCACGGAAGAGAAGCGGGATACATGCTAGGCTAAAGGCTAGAGCTACACGACCACCGCCACCTAGCCTTCTGTTAGCTGATGTCCACTCTCTGGAAAATAAGATAGATAGAAGAGCTAAGAACCAGGATAACATTCCAACGTTAGATCAGAGAGTGCTGTGCCTCGATTTTCACAGAGACATGGACTACTGTAGGCATACCAGACTCTGCCATTCAGCTACAGACCCACTCGGTGTAACGAGGACACCGCACATCAGCCTCCGGTAAATACAAAGGTGGTGTGTTTATATTAACAACAGATGGTTCACGGATGTTCAGGTGGTGGTAAAACACTGTTGTGTGGACATTTAAGTGCCAATGGTGAAATGTAGACCCTTTTATTTACCTGTTTACATCCCGTCGCGGGTCGATCAGATCACATCGCTCATCGTTTACCAATATGTGTCTTTTCTAACGAAGGGTAAAAATATTCTGGACCACATCTACAGCAATGTGAAGGCCGCGTATATATCTGTGCCCCACCCCCATTTCAGAGAATCTGACCATCTTGGTGTGTTCCTCTATCCAACTTACAGACAACTCCTCAAACAAGCCTCCCCTGTAAGTAAAACTGTTCAAGTTTGGAATGAAGAGACTGATTTGTTGCTTCAGGAATGCTTTAATACTACAAACTGGGATGTGTTTAAAGCCACTGCTTGGTGTGAGGAGAACTGTTCGGTGGACTTGGAGGAAAATGCATTAGTGGTCACAAGTTACATCAGTATGTGCACTGATAACATTGTCTCTATGAAGTGCTGCAAAACTTTCCCAAATCAGAAACGATGGATGAACTGTGAGGTACGTTCCATGCTGCATGCACGTTCCACTGCATTTGCATCTGGTGATGCTGAGGCCTATAAAAAGGCCAGGTACAACCTATGTAGATCCATCAGGGAAGCCAAGAGACAGTACAAACTGAAGCTGGAGGGATAACACAACAACTCAGACCCCCGGAGCATGTGGCAGGACCTGCGACATATTACAGACTTTCTGCAGAGGAGCAGTACGATCACGGACAACCACAAAGAGTTACCGGACAAGTTGAATGAGTTCTATGTTCGCTTCGACACCCTTAATACCAACCAACGCAGTGTGATTTTACCTGCAGAGGAAGCACAGAGCTCTTCACTCATTGTGACTCTGACCGAGGTACTCAGGGTTCTGAGTAGGACAAATCCCCGAAAAACAGCTGGCCCTGACAACATCCCTGGCCACGCTTTGAGGGTCTGCTCGTCAGAGCTGGCTGAGGTTTTTACAGATATTTTTAATTTGTCCCTCTCTTACTTGTGCCTACGTGTTTTAAGACCACCATTGGGCTAATTACAGGCAGGGATGAGGTAGCCTACAGGAAGGAGGTGGTTCAGCTGGTGTCCTGATCCCGGAAAAATAATCTCTCTTTAAATGTTGAGCAGACCATGATTGTTGACCCGAGGAAGAGGAGAGATCGACATGTTCCATGTTCCATTGTACATCAATGGGGCCCAAGTAGAGAGGGTGAAGATTTTCAAATTCCTCTGCACCTGTATTAGTGAGGATTTCACCTGGTTTCACAATACACAACATATCATCAAGAAGGCTCAACAGAGACTCTTCTTCTTTAGGAAGCTGAGAAAATTTGGATTATCCTCCAAACTCCTTAGCAATTTCTACAGATGTGTACAGTGGAGAGCATTGTGACAAACTCCATCGCGGTCTGACCTGGGAATTGTACCATTCAGGACAGGAAGGCTCTTCAGCGTTTCATTAACAATTCATCTGTGGAGTAACCTTCCCATCACTACAGGACATACACAATACCAGGGTCATAAAGAAGGCACATAATATCATCAAAGACCACACTCATCCTCAGCACACACTATTCACACTCTTGCCGTCTGGTAGACATTACAGGAGTGTGAAAGCAAGGACAACCAGACTAAAAAATAGTTTTTATCGACAGACTATCAGGCTGTTAAACAACTGATTGAACTTTGAATATTTTAATTATTGTATGCACAAACGTCTTATCTCTGTGACAGTAATGCACAGTTAAAATGCACTTTATATATTTTTGATAATTTTATCTATTGTATTTAAAATTTAATTGTTATTCTCTCTCTGGTAACACTTTATAATAACTACACACTATAAACCATTAGTTAAACATTAGTATATAGTCAATTCATCATTTATAAATCAGTTAAACTGTTTTTCTGAACTCATCTAGTGAAGTGAAGACTATTTATACCTTGTAAAGCTTTTACAAAGAAGATTTAAAGGCTCAGTTATCTAAAATGAAAAAGAATACAGACACAACACAGAGTAATTGACACGCCCACGCCTCGTTCACCCAGTCAATCCACCATCCAATCATCCACACGCTCCCAGTTTACCCGCGAACCATCACCAGAATTCTAATTATCAACACCTGTGCACCCTCATTACTCACTAGTACATATACTCACCACCTCCAGTCATTCCTCAGCCGGAATCGCGTTCACACGTGCCACGCTCCAGCTCTCTCCTCTGATCCTGTGATGCTCCTATGGAAAGGATTGCTTTAATTCATCCAAAGGAAAGTTATGCTTTGAACTAAAGACTTATTGAACTCTTACTTACCTTTATTCACCGGCTGTTGGATGCATCTGTATATACTCACCTGAATCACCGTTGCTTTGCTCTCTCACTGTGTTTTAATAAAACCCACAAAACCTGATTACTGTTTCCTCTCCTCTCTGGCACGCCGTGACAGGATTCCGGCTCCTACAAAGAATGGAGATCCACGCTTCGGCACCCACGACGACGGATCCCTTTGCCGAAATGGTTCAAGCCCTCCGGCAATCGCTTCAGTCAGTCTCTCCCTCTGCCGGAGCAGGTACCTCCATGCTCGCCCAAGTGCCCATTTCACGCCCAGCACCTTATGCTGGCGATCCTGAGAGCTGTAACGGATTTCTACTGCAATGTTCACTTTATATTGAAGCTAATCTCCACAATTTCCCGAGTGAAATATCTAAGATTGCCTTCATTATGTCGCTACTCACCGGAAGGGCGCTGCAATGGGCAGAAACTATCTGGAATGCCAAGAGTTCGGTATTATGTTCAGTCAATTCATTCATCACTCACTTTAAGGAAGTGTTTGGAGTGGCACTCACCCATCTTTCAGTCCATGACGAGCTCCTACATCTGAAACAAGGCTCTTCTCATATTCAGGATTACACTCTCCGATTCAGATCCCTCGCTGCCAGCAGTGGATGGAACGAAGTTGCCCTCCTCGCCGCTTATCGTAAGGGTTTGAAAGCATCTATTAAGCGACACATGGTAATCTACGATGACTCTGTGAATATTGAAATGTTCATTAAAAAGGCCATCCAAATATCCCAACGTCTTCACGCTTGTGACGAAAGTCCTTCTCTGGCTCCTGTCACCCACGTCCACTCACCGGTGCCCCCCACAGACAGGGAGGAACCAATGATCACCGATGCTTACCACCTCACCACTCAAGAGCGTCAGCGTCGAATTCGCAGCCATCTCTGCCTCTACTGTGGATCAGCTGATCATCTCATCCACACCTGTCCCATTCGACCAACACGCTTCTTGGTGAGTGCAGTCCGATTTACTCCTTCAGTTTCCAATATTCCCCATATGAAACCTGAAATTCTAGTTAACCATCGTCGTCTCTCCGTACATGTGCTGGTGGACTCGGGAGCTGCTGGAAACTTTATCTCCTCTGATTTCATCGAAGCTCACAACCTTCCCACAGTGAAGAACGACACCCTGTACCGGATCACCACTATCCAAGGAACACCACTAGGAGATGGTCAGATTTCACTTCGCACCCGTAAGCTCCAACTGACGATAGACTCCAAACACACCGAACATCTCACTCTCCTTGTCCTTCCTCATTCATCCATTGATGTGGTCCTTGGCCGTCCATGGCTAATTCGGCACCACCCGCAAATGAACTGGGACACCGGTGAAGTTCAAGACTGGAGTTTGTTCTGCCATCAACACTGTCTGAAGAAAACGACCACTTCACTAACCATCCATTCCACTACTATAGAGAGTCCCGAAGTCACCACCAAGATTACCATCCCTCCAGTTTACCAGCATTATCGGAACGTCTTCAGCAAGGAACAGGCCACTCACTTACCTCCACATCGGCCCTGGGATTGTAGCATCGACCTGCTGCCAGATGCCAAACTCCCCCATGGTAAGATCTATCCACTATCTCAACCCGAACATGAAGCTATGGATGCTTACATCCGCAAAGCACTACAGCAGGGGTTCATCAGACCTTCCACTTCACCAGCCGCATCCAGCTTTTTCTTCATACCCAAGAAGGATGGGGGACTAAGGCCCTGTATTGATTACCGAGTTTTGAATGAAGCTACCGTCAAGTTTGCGTACCCACTCCCGCTGGTACCAGCAGCCCTGGAGGAATTACGTAACGCAAGGGTCTTCACTAAACTCGACCTCCGCAGCGCATACAACCTCATCCGAATCCGGGAAGGAGACGAGTGGAAAACCGCCTTCATCACCCCTACTGGTCACTATGAGTACCGGGTTATGCCGTACGGGCTAGCTAACAGTCCGTCCATTTTTCAAAACTTCATGAATGAGATCTTCAGAGACTTCCTCCATCATTTTGTTATCATTTACATCGACGACATTCTGATCTATTCCAATGAGTTGCATCAGCACCAGACCCACGTTAAACAAGTACTCCAACGACTGCAAGAAAATCACCTGTACCTAAAACTGGAAAAATGCGAGTTTCATCAGTCCACCGTCTCCTTCCTGGGTTACGTGATCGCTGCGGAGGGAGTACGTATGGAAACCTCAAAGGTGAATGCCGTAACCAACTGGCCTATTCCAGCGACCATCAAGGAACTACAACGTTTTCTGGGTTTCGCAAACTTCTATAGACGGTTCATCCAGAATTACAGCTTGCGTGCAAACTCATACCCCTTAAAGGTCTGCCTACAGCTCTTGAAACAGCGGAAGCACTGTTCACTTATGTTTTCAGGAATTTTGGATTACCAGAAGACATCGTATCAGACCGGGGTCCACAGTTTATATCCAGGGTCTGGCGGGCCTTCTTCCAGCTACTTGGAGTCACAGTCAGTCTCACATCTGGATACCATCCTCAGTCCAACGGCCAGACCGAGTGCAAGATCCAGGAAATATCCCGCTATCTCCGTGCCTACTGTTCTCAACATCAAGACACCTGGAGCCAGTATCTACCGTGGGCTGAGTACGCACAAAATTCTCTTCGTCAGGAAACTACCGGTCTAACCCCATTTCAGTGTATCTTAGGATTTCAACCTCCATTATTTCCCTGGTCTGGGGAGGTTGCCGGAGTGCCCACGGTGGATTCCTGGTTCCAGGAGAGCGAGAGGGTGTGGGACTCAGCCCATATCCATCTGCAACGGGCAGTTCGGAGGCACACTGAGACCGCCAACCGCCACAGGTCAGAAACTCCAATTTACCATCCCGGAGACCAGGTATGGCTGTCGACCCGAGACATACGCCTCCGACTGCCCTGTAAAAAGCTGAGTCCCCGCTACATAGGGCCGTTCACAATTCACTCCCAGATAAACCCCGTCACATATCGTCTCAACCTCCCAGCCCACTATCGTATTCACCCCACCTTTCACGTATCCCTCCTCAAACCCTACACTGAACCTGCTATCCCTCCTCCCACAGGAACAGACACGCCGCCTGAACCACCAGAGATCCTTGGAGACAACATCTGCCAAGTTAAGGAAATCCTCGACTCCCGGCGGCGCCACGGCCAACTCCAGTACTTAGTGGACTGGGAGGGTTACGGACCCGAGGAGAGGTCGTGGATACCCCGTGATGACATCTTGGATCCCACTCTCCTCGAGAAATTCCATCACCATCACCCGAACCGCCCAGCTCCCCGTGGTCGTGGACGCCCCCGCAAAAGATCTCGGGTGCCAGGAGTCACCCGTGGAGAGGGGGGTACTGACACGCCCACGCCTCGTTCACCCAGTCAATCCACCATCCAATCATCTACACGCTCCCAGTTTACCCGCGAACCATCACCAGAATTCTAATTATCAACACCTGTGCACCCTCATTACTCACTAGTACATATACTCACCACCTCCAGTCATTCCTCAGCCGGAATCGCGTTCACACGCGCCACGCTCCAGCTCTCTCCTCTGATCCTGTGATGCTCCTATGGAAAGGATTGCTTTAATTCATCCAAAGGAAAGTTATACTTTGAACTAAAGACTTATTGAACTCTTACTTACCTTTATTCACCGGCTGTTGGATGCATCTGTATATATTCACCTGAATCACCGTTGCTTTGCTCTCTCACTGTGTTTTAATAAAACCCACAAAACCTGATTACTGTTTCCTCTCCTCTCTGGCACGCCGTGACAGTAATACAGAACATGTGTATAAGTTTTATGAAGATGCAAAAAATGTAACAACATCATATCTGCAATATCATAAAATAAAAAAGGAACTACTGTAAATAAGCAACACAATGTACAAAAAAAGCAAGAAAGTACATATAAATACAAAATAAGCAACAAAAGGAATGTATGTCAACAAAATAAGCAACAAAACTAAAAAGTAAATTAAAAAACAAACAAACAAAAACAAAATGAAGAAAATAAGCAAAATAGTGTGCTGTAGTAAGAAGGTTTTCTTGTTTCAGTTTCATGGCTGAGTGAAAATTCAGTGCAAACAATGAGTCACAAAGAAGTGCCAAGTGCAAATTTCAAATAAATTATACATTTTAATCTGAAGATTTACAATTAGCTAAAATAGAAATTATTAAATATATTCAACAAATGATACAAACATGTATTTTTATATCAAATTGCAGAGGCTTTGATTCATGTTACTGCAAAGTTAAGTTTTCTGGAGATGTACAAAATTTAATTTTAACTGGTGTTAATATAATACATAATTTAGAAATTATGAATTGATCATTAATAAATTATGAAAATACAATTATTAAAAACATTATAGACATGCTTATAAATCAGGAACAAAACATTTATAGCTGCATTTATAAATTGCTTACTACTGTCTATTAATGTGGAGATAATGCTTTATAAATGATGAATTAACCATTAACTAATGAGTCATAGAGTGTAGTTATTATAAAGTGTTACCCTCTCTCCTTCTATGTATTTGATTTAGTTTAGCTTAGTTGTATTTTAGTCTTGTGAAGGGAACTCGCAAAGTAAGAATTTCATTGTTCAGCACAACCTGCTGTGTATAAGACAATAAACTTCTTGAATCTTTAATCTCTAGCCGGAGGAACGTAACATCTGCTGTGTACAAACATCTGACAGACATCTTAAAGATGTCAGTTGTACATATATTCTGAATCCTAAACATCTTAACAACATCTAATAAACGTCTATTTGACAACTGACTTGAAACATCCTATAGACGAATTGCAGATGAGCAAACATTCTAAAAAAATACATTTTGCAGATGTCAATGCACACGTCAAATAGACCTTCCGGCTCTGGCAAATATATATTTGTTTATTATAAGTGAGTTTGTCTTTGTTTTATTGTTGTTGTGTTTTCATTAAAGTAATAATGGACCACTAACTTGTTTTAATGGGAAAAAGTTGTTTGAATATTTAATCAGTTAGATATTTAATCAGTCTTAGTCATTATGTTAATAAAACTTTAGAGAGTTTATTGCACTATTTTCTTATTGTGTTTTCATTAAATTAATAATAAACCAAAAACTAAGCATTTCTTTGTCAGTAAGGTTGTAATGAAAGGGTCTGACAAGGGTGGATCCATGTGCATAACTTTATTAAAGGCAGGAATCATAGTCAGACATGCAGGGTCAGGCAGGAACAAACAGGAACCACAGAGAACAAACAGGGAAGCGTCAATATCCGAGCATGGGGGGTCAGGGCAGGCAGCTGGCAAACGAGGGTAATCCAAAGGGCAGGCGAGAGGTCGGTAGGCGGGCAGAAAAGGATCAGGAACGGGGAACAGACTAGGTAATAAAATGGGGAAAACAAACATGGGAAAAATCGCTCTGAAATGACTGCAAGGGGCAAATCAAGACTTCGCGATCTGAATGGGGAGACGAAGCTATATTTATAGTCTACGAGGTGAAATAAGATGGCTGACTAAGGTGAAGGGGGACAACACGGGGGTTATGGGAAATGTAGTGATAGATGGTCCATAGTACATTGAAGGCCCTCTCTAAAGGTGAACGGAGGGAGCCATAGCAGCACAGTTCATGACAAAGGGGAAAATTCTATAGGTCTTTCATTTATTTGTGTACAGGACTGTAAATAATTAATGAACAAAATTTACTGTATCCTAACTGTAAATTTACTGTATCCTATCCCGAAATTAATCAGATTTGTCATCATTATTTTTTTACAAAAAAAATGTCTGGGATCCCCTTCTACGGTAACACTTTATTTTGATAGTCCACTTTAGATATTCTACTAACAGTAATTAATTTTGCAACAAAATGTCAACTAGCAGTTCGTAGAGTATTAGCAGACTGTCTGCTTCATATCTTCTAACACTTTCTTTGTCAACTTATTCAACTAACCCTAAACCTACCCTAAACCCCAACTAACCCTAAAGTCTACTCTGAGAGTTAGTGGACATGTAGTTGCAAATAATGAGATTTAGTTGATATGTAGTTGACAAGTAGTTGACATGTAGCTACAAGGTTACTTACAGTTAGTAGAATGTCTAAAGTGGACTATCAAAATAAAGTGTAACCCCTTCTACGTCTAATTTATATTTTTATCTGTGCTTCTCATCTCCTCTGTGCTGTCTATGGGTAGGCAGCTTCACCATACAGCTTTTTTAGTTTAAGTTTAAGAGCAGCAGAGGACTATTATTTTGTTGAACAAACAGAGGAACGACTGATGACATCACAGGCTCAGATTTGGTTGACCAATCAACAGAAAGGGGCATGTCATGACTGCCTACAAGTGGGAAATTAATTTTGAAGATGTTCATCCATTTTCTACTTGTGAACAAAAAAAAATTTAATTTCAAATTGAAAAACAAACTCAAAATCATAATGCACACAGACCGTTTCTTTTTAGTTTTTTTTCAGTTGTGTACATTAGGGTTGTGTTACATCTAATGTTGGTAAATTTATTGTTATTGTATTATTTCAGTTTCATGTGTTACCATGATAGTATTTAGTGTTAGTGTGAATGACAGTGTGCACCTTCTATATATGTTATTATTTAAAATGTACTCAGTTACTAACGTAACCTCAGTTCCCTGAGATACGGGAATGAGTACTGCGTCTTGATAAAAGACGCTATTGGAAAAAGACCTTTTTCTCCGAGACTGAAGCACTTTTTTAATAACGCAGTGTAACTGCATGACTATTGGTCGCTTTGGTGATAACTAAATGAACCAATAGCTTGGCAGTGGTGCTGCACAAACCTATGGAAATGCAGCCCGCCAGATCCTGCCAGAATCTGCCAGAATAGGCGTGGTAACTGGCTGTATAAGTAGGCGATTTGCCATAAGGACTCAGATTATTCGACTGAAGCGACGACTGAGTCGGCAGCAACTAGCACGGCTAGCGACGCAGTACTCGTTCCCGTATCTCAGGGAACCGAGTACGTTCCCTTTCCATACTTTCACTCGTACTTTGTCTGTTGGTGCAGCCGCCAAAGCAAACAAAGAGCTGTTCCGACTGTCTGAATGAGGCAGAACACTCAACATAAATTTTTAATGCCTGAACAAAACATAGAAGTGAAAAATCCTGGTCCTGCTCTGACTGAGGAAGAGCCAGGAGCATGATGATTTGGTCTCTGAAGGGAGTCGTAGGTACCTTCGGTACTCGTCTCGGTTTCAGGATGAACTTGGAGTCATTAGGCCCGAATTCCAAGCAGGAAGGACTCACAGAGAGCACCTTAACTGATGCTAGTGCTAAGAGCAGAGCAGTCTTAAACATTAGGGGGCGAAAGTCACCAGACTGAAGCGGCTCAGAGGAAGGGCCCTTAAGGGCTCCCAACACCATGAGTAGGTCTCAAGAAGGGACAGTGAGAGGGCGAGGAGGATTTAGCCTCCTAGAACACTTCAGGAAACGAACGACGAGGTTGTTCTTACCCACTGACTGGGCGTCTATAGGAGCATGATAAGCTGCTATAGCTGCTACATAGACCTTAAGCGTGGAGGGAGTCAGTCCCTTTTTCAAGAGCTCCTGCAGGAAAGACAATATCAACGATATGTCGCAGAAGGTAGAGTCTGCACCATGGGCTGCACACCAGGCGGCAAAGACAGACATCTTAAGTCTATAGAGCGGTCTTGTAGATGGAGCCCTAGCCTGAGATATAATTCTTATTAGGTAACACTTTATAATAACGTTCAGTTGTAAGTCATTTCTAAGTGATTAGTTAATGATGAAATAATCTTTTTACGAAACATTCATAAACTATTAATAAGAGATATGCTAACAATTTATGTATGTTTTGTTAATTCATTTACAAGTAATTTGCAAGTAATTAGTTAATGATGAACTAATCATTTACAAAACGTAACTATGCATTCATAAATGTTTAATAAGTGATATGTTATGTATGATATGTTAGTATTTTTAGCATAGAGCTTTGTCGTTTAAGTTATAAATCATGTACAAGTGATTAGTTGATGAACTAATAATTTACAAAACATCACTATGTTCACAAATGATTATTAAGTAATATGCTAACAATATACAAATCTGTCAAAAGTTTGTCTTAAAAATAGCATATCATAAAATAATCAAACAGATCCTTAGTAAATTGTTAATAAGATACTAGTTAATATATTACTAATCAATTTTAAATAATTGAAATGTCTGTCACTGAAATGTTTACCCTCCACTGAAGATCACATCATGAACAAATCATTTACAAATCTTTCTGCATCCCCTATTCTAAAGTGTAAACAATTCATCAGCTGTAAATGTTTTACTCATCATTTGTAGATCTTTCCCCCCAGTGTGTATACCCACACAACCTGCAACCGGCAGGTTTATAAAACATTTACAACTGATGAGTAGTTTACACTTTAGATTAGGGGATGCAGAAAGTTGTAAATGCCTTGTATACACCAGAACATTTGTGACATGTAAGAAAAATCTACAAATGATGTGTAACACATTTACAAGTCATGAATTGTTTACACTTTAGAATAGGGGATGCAGAAAGATTTGTAAATTATTTATTCATGCGTTTACACAACAGGTTTTCAATACTTTGTAGTGTGTACTGCAATGTAAGGGCTGACTGGTGAGGGTAAGATGTCTTCTGTGACACACCTGGAGTATTTTAGCACTGTGCACCTGATGTGATCTTCAGTGGAGGGAAAACTGGTTTACATTACCAGAACACAAGTCTGTGCTGATGAGATAAATAATTTAAATGTTTACTCAAATAATTTATTATTATTTAAAAAAAGAGTTTTAGATTAATTGCATTTTTTGCATTTTAACATATCACTTATTAATCATTTATAAACACACTTTTATGTTTTGTAAATGATGAGTTCATAATTAACTAATTACTTGTAAATTAATTTGTAATTGACTTGTAAATTAATTAACAAAACATATACAGATTATTAGTGCATCACTTATTAATCATTTGTGAATGTTTTGTAACTGATTATTTTACCATTAACTAATCACTTGTAAATGACTTACAACTGAACGTCATTATAAAGTGTTACCTATTATTATTATTATTATTATTATTATTATTATTATTATTATTATTATTATTATTATTATTATTAAACTCCCATTGAGAGGCCAGAGGTGCAGAGCCCACAGCACTGGCCTGAGAGAATCGCCTGAGAGAGAAGGTCTCATCTCCAGGGAATTTGGCCACGGGGCTGCTGACAGTAGTTGAAACAGGTCTGCAAGCCAATGCTGGTTCTTCCAGAACAGGGCCACCAACAGAACTTTGTGTTTGTGTTCCCTGATGCGCCTGATAACCTGCGGGATCAGGGCGATCAGGGGAAATGCGTAAAGGAGGAGGTTGGGCCAATTATGGGTCAACGCATCCCGATCCTTTGAAAAGTAAATTGGGCAATGAAAGTTGTCTTCTGAGACGAAAAGGTTGACTCTCGCCTGGCTGAAGGTTTTCCATACCTTTTGAACCGTAAGAGGGTGGAGCATCCACTTGTCCAAGTTTACTTTTTTATGCTAAAAACTTTTGAACTGTAAGGCACAGAAGCAAATTTTTTTTTTATTTATTTTTTCTGAATCGGCTCATGCCAAGTCGAATGGACACCAAAAATCGTAAGGTTTAGGTTGTTTTTTTATATATATATATATATATATATATATATATATTTATTTTTTATTTATTTTTTTTTTTTTAATAGTTTGTAAAACCTACTTTTTCGAACTTGTCCTAGACGGTTTGTCTGATTTTTACCAAAATTGTCTCAGACCATGCTGGCAAAAAGTTATGGAATTTTCCTTCCAGCTGTTTTCGAATAACATGGGAACAAATTCTACGAAAAAGCATGCAAAAATTGATGTGAGGCTATATCTCTGCAATCGCTTGGCCAAACTTGGTGTGTGTTATAACAAGCATACCCTGAGACTATCTGCAGTGTTTTGGCGCAGTGCCATCTAGTGGTCAGAAGATACGAAAAATGGCTATTTTAGCTTATAACTTCTGAATGGTTTGGCCAAAAATCACAAAACTGGTCTATTTATATTTGGTGCATTATGCCGATGCCGATGTGATAACCAATTTTTCCATGTCAGCTAATTTATTTGTCGGCCATTGAATTTTGTAATAAAATGCTATATTTTATGAACGCATCGTATCATTACAAAACTCAGTATGGATCATCAACACGATGCCCTGAAGGAGCATAAGACATTTCGAGCCAGCGCCACCTAGAACACAAAATTATTAACTCCTTATAAAATATTTCATTATCTTTCAAATAACTCCCAAGTGTTGTTTAACAGAAAGATGATTTTATCAACACAGCATTTTTAAACATAATACTTTATTCAGGAAGCGTTTAGGGTTTGTAATACAAATAGAAGTAAATGTATAACCAAGAATTTTAAAAAGTTTACTGGTCAAAATTATTAGCCCTCTGATGTTAATTGTCAGTAGTGTATCCCTTTTGCTTGATACAGCCTTTAGTCATTTGCTGTAGTTCTCAACAAGTTTCAAGCATGTCTCCTGAGGAATGACAGCCCATTCTTCCTTAGCAAATCTCTCAAGCTCCTCCAGATTTGTTGGTCTTCTGGCACAAACTCTGGACTTTAGTGTGCCCCACAGATTTTGTATTGGATTCAAGTCTGGGCTTTGTGCAGGCCAGTCAAGTACACTCGCTTTGCTCATTTGGAGGTATTTCTTCACCAGAAGTGAGGCATGCTTTGGGTTGTTATCATGCTGGAAGACAACATGTCAACCCAAACAAAGTTTTCTTGCAGACTATCTGAGGTCGTCTTTCAAAATCTTCTTATAGTCTTCCTTTTTCATGTTTTCTTCAACCCTGACGAGATTCCCAGTTCCAAATGCACTGAAAACATCCCCACTGCATTATGCTCCCACCACCATGTTTCACTGTGGGAATGGTGTTCTTGGGGTTGAATGCCTTTCCCTTCTTTCTCCAAACATAGGCAACATCTCTATGACCAAAAAGCTCTAGTTTTGTCTCATCTGACCAAAGGACACGTTTCTAGTATGCATCACATTCCCCCAGGTTGTCCTTAGCAAACTTCATTCTAGCTTGGAGGTGTCTCTTCAGAAGTGGAGTCTTTATTGGTCGGCAACCTTGCAGTTCTTTCCTGTGCAGGGCTCTAGTGACTGTCTTCGTTGAGACATCAATTCCAGACTTGGCTAGGTCATTCAATAGTGTCTTGGCAGCTGTTCTTGGGTCTTTAGAAAGACTCTCTCACTAGTTTTCTTTCCAAAGTTTTTGAAATATTTTGCTTCCTGCCTCTGCCCGTCTTGTTCTCCACTGTGTTGGTCTCTTTAAACTTCTTGATAATGCATCTCACTGCAGTTCTTGACACTTGAAAACGCTTTGATAAACGTGTATCCTTCTCCATCTTTATGAGCATTAACAATTCTTTCTCTCAAGTCCAAACTAATTTCTTTTGTCTTTGCCATGATGACAGTGCATATTATTTTACTAGTTGTTCTGCAAGATACTAATCCTCAGCTTAAAGAGCAGTTTAAAGGCTTAACTAGGTTAATTATGTTAATCAGGCAAATTAGGTTAATTTGGCAAGTCATTGGACAACAGTGGTTTGTTCTATAGCTAATCAAACTAATAATTTATTAAGGGGGCTAATAATATTGACCTTAGCAGTTTTTTATTTATTTATTTATTTATTTATTTATTTTTTCCAAGTAACTATAAGAAATCAAAATTTCTCTAGAAAGAAACAAATAATAGGAAATAATGTGAAAACATTCTCTAGCTCTGTTAAACATCACTTGGGAAATATTCTAAAAAAAAAAAAAAAAAAAAAAGTAAAATTTCACAGGGGGGCTAATAATTGTGTCTTCAACTGTATATATATATATATATATATATGTGTGTGTATATATATATATATATATATATATATATATATATATATATATATATGTATATGTATATGTGTGTGTGTGTGTGTGTGTGTGTGTGTGTACATTAAGGCTATCTCAATATTTTGCTGCACTGAGCTTTTTTTATACTCTGATGAGTCCCTTAGTCCCTGCCGCTGAAAAACAGCCCCACAGCATGAGGCTGCTACCAGTAAACTTTATTTTTGGGATGGTATTCTGCAGGTGATGAACAGAGCTGGTTTCCTACAAACATGATGCTTAGAATTGAGGTTCATCAGACCAGATAATCTTGTTTCTCAAAGTCTGAGGGTCCTTTAGGTGCTGTTTTGCAAATTCCAAGTGTGTTTTCATGTGTCTTCATTGAGGAGAGGATTGAGTTTGGCCACACCACTATAAAGCCCAGATTGGTGGAGTGTTGCAGTGATGTTTGTTCTTCTGTAGGTTTCTCGCATCTGCATATATGATCGTGGAGCTCAACTAGAGTGACCATCAGGTTCTTGGTCACCAGTCTAGACAAGGCCTTTTTCCATCAATTGCTCGGTTTGGAAAAAGTCCTGGTTGTGCCAAACTTTTTCCATTTGAGAATTATGGAAGCGACTGTTCTCTTGGGAACCTTCAGTGCATCAGAATTTTTTGTAGCTTTCCCCAGATCTATGCTCAATACAATCCTGTCTCTGCAGGCAGTTTCTTTGACCTCATGGCTTGGTTTTCGCTCTGATATGCATTGTCAACTGTGAGACCTTTTATAGAAAGGTGTGTGCTTTTCCAAATAATGGAAATTTTATTTACCACAGGTGGACACCAATCAAGGTGTAGAAACATCTCAGCAATGATCAAGAGAAAAGGGAGGAACCTGAGCATTGTTGTTGCAAAGGGTCTGAATACTTATTTAAATGTGATATTCCAGTTTTTTCTTTTTAAGAAATTTACAGAAATTTCTCAAATATTTTGTCAGTACGAGGTACGGAGTGTAGATTAATGAGAGAAAAAAATGTAATAATTGTAGTATTAGACTGCAACAACAAAAATGTAAAAAAAAAAAAGTATAGGGGGTCTGAATTCTTTCTAATTGCACTATATTTATTAACAAAAACAAAGCTTTTTTTCAGTTTATGGAGCAAACTTATTTTTTTTCTCTTCTCTTTTATAATTAGGGTCCACCTGGCCCAAAAGGTGATAAGGTAAGAACCCTTTCAACACTTCTTAAATCAACAGTTTATGCATTAATGCATATCGTCGCTGTCGAGCGGAAACCTCTTATGTCCAAATTTTGTCAATTTCATATTTTTTCACAAATCGATGCTATTGGTCAGTCCACACATGGGTCTGTTATTTTTACAAATTATTAACCAATCTAAAGTGTTGAAAATAGCTTAAGAGCAAATCTCTTAACTCCATTCAACTGTCTGAGAAGAGCTCATAACTCCACCTCTTCTTCACTCTGCGGGAGCTACGCAGCTTATGCAGAGTAATTTCCACCTATTAGACAGCTTATCGTTTTATTTTGGTATTGCATCACTCATAGCTCTATGACTGTTAAGCCTCAATGCGACCGCCGACTTTGCGTGCAGAATAATTTCCGCCTATTAGTCAGCTTATCGTTTTATTTTGGTATTGCATTACTCATAGCTCTATGACGGTAAAGCCTTGTCTCTTGTCAAAAGGCTCAACGCGACCGCAGACTTTGATAAACACTGCTGGCAGCAGCGGCATCTGTGTCCGTACCATTCTTATCAATGGCAGCGTAAGCTTGTATCTCCCTGCTCCTAAGTCATAAACCTTGTATGTCCGATAAAATATGATTTTGGGGAAATGTTGTGTTAATATTTATACACAACAGTATATGATAGCAATATAAGGTATAATACCAACTTTAACGATACAATGTTTAATAACTCAAAAAAATGCCTTTTTTTTTTTTTTTTTCCATTTCCTGAAAAATTATGGTTTTGGAGATGCGAGGATTCCGCCCAACAGCGACAATATGTATCCCATTTTTACAGCTCCAGAAATATTGAATATCCCATAATGTCAATTGCTATGGTTTCAAAGATTGTTGGAATGCCAGATCAGAAGTTGATTTAAATGAAGGAACATATAAATTACCCATATTGATCACAAAATTTCAGAATGATTCATGTCAGTGCTAAATTTATAGGTGGAATGGAAGAATGAGAATTGAATGTGTTCTCATGGTCTGAAATAGCTTACCGGTGCAAAATTTGAGGAAAAATTGTACCAACTGTTAAACACCTTCAAACCGCCACTGGTCAATATTCATGATTTAACAGGTGGCCTGGGGCTCCCCTTACTTTAATACCTTAAAGTAAGTATCTTTTCCAGGTAATTTCCTTACCCTTACTTATTATGTATTTTTAACCATGTGTGAAGAACAAAGTGAGTTTACCAGAGGATTAATTCCAAATATCAGTGTCAAAATGTTTTTTGTCACTTACCTCTTAGTTCTTAATTCAACTTAATAAGGAATGGATCCATAGGGAATAGATATCAATAGAGCTCTGCAGTCAGTCATTGCATATGGAGTGACTTAGATAGCTTAGCTTTGCTTTTGGTTCTTTACCCACCTAGTTGCTTTCTAACTCAGATTCCTTTTACACTGATGAGCTACATAGCCTCCTCTCCATGTTGCATAAAGGCCTTGAATGTGATATTACAACATCAAAAAATCAATCAATCAATCAATCAATCATTCCATTTCAGCAAAAATCCTTAGAGGATAAGGGACATGTTAATTTTATGGTAACAAAAACAGCTGTGATTGGCAGAAACCAAGCGGTAAAAAAATATGTCAGGCATTATGGGATAGCATTTTTGGTGCCTTATTTCATTAAATAGTTTAATCTAAATATAATGTAAATTATATAAAAAAGGAATTGTTATATAAATATATAATTAAAATTAAATGGCACAAAGGAACCCATACAAGTGTTCTTTTACTGTTTAAATTACATGTGTTTGTCATGTTAAAACACATTATTTTTCATTGTAAAACAATGAATGATAATGTATTGCAACAATTAATGTAACATATTCACATTTGTTTTCTGTTAAAATGATCAACGTTGTTTTTAGTTTGCACATTCACTTCTCCTTCTGACCTCTGTCCACAACAATTTATAGTATCATAAGTAATTTTACCTATAACCACAGTTAATTTGTAATGAGGGTCTACGGAATGGCAAGTTGAAGATCAATCCAAGTGCAGCTTTATTATAATATTCAAAGTGAAATCCAAAAGACAAAACAATGAACAAAGACTTGACTTGACTACAGACATGAAACACTAACCAAACAGGTAAATACGTTCAATATATGACAAGGAACAAAGGCAACATGAGGGCCACTTACAGCAAACAATGAGGGTATGCCCAATGAGGTAACATGACGTCAACCAATGAGCAAACAGGGTAACACTTTATTTTAAGGTGTCCATAATACAGAGTAATTACCTAGTTAAGTACTTAGTATTAGCCATTGTACTTAAATAAAACAAAATTTACTTACCATGTAACTAAGTTATGAAACAGCCTGTACTTACAGTTTGTAATTATGTACATGCAGCTACTGTTACCGAGTCTGTTACACAGCTAGCCTCTTATGTAACCAAAAGATTGTTACATATGTGTTGCAGACTTTATACAATGTAATTATATATGTAAGTACACAGACATAAGCTACATACATTTACATTTAGACATTTAGCAGATGCTTTTATCCAAAGGAGGACAGTGGAAGCAATCAAAATCAACAAAAGAGCAATAACATGCAAGAGCTATGTCTCATTTAGCCTAACACAGTACACGTAGCAAGGGATTTTTAAATTATATTAATAAATAAAAAGAAAATTGACAGAATAAAAAAAAAGCAAGCTAGTGTTAGAGGCCTTCTTTTATACTTTTTTTTTTTTTTTTTTTTTTTTTTTTGGTTAATTGTGTAGGGTATTTGTGGTATAAGATGATTAGTAGAAAGACTTGGTCAACCTCCCCCCACTAGTTTATTGCTTATGGCTCCAACAAGTCTGCTATCCAGGCAGTTTTAGACCCCAAAAGATGTTGAACATCCCCTGTCCTTATCTGCTTCAAAGGGTGTTACCAGGGAAAGGGGGGTGCAGCCCCCACTTCCACACACACACACACACACACACACACACACACTCACACACACACACACACACACAGATGCACATGGACTCCTCTCCTAAAAGGAAAAGGACATTTACATTCAAGCTAGAAAAACCATATTCAGACTGTAAATAGTGTATTCCTGAGTTTGTGTGTAGGCTCACAGCCACCGTTGTTCAAGCACAACATCATATTAATGACAATACTGCTTGAACTACTTGTAGAGCCCCTTTTTGTGTCTAACCCTTGATACTGTACAATACCTGGCGTGTTTAGTATCAGCGTAATTCTCTTTCCGTTTCTGAACTGACGGTGTACAGTACATGACTTTAATGTGCAATGTATGCTTTCCATCACACTTTTGGGCAAAAGTTACACAATCTCATCAAACTATCAAGATGCAAATCAGGCGGTCTGGTGACACAAAGGAACTTCTCCCTCCAAAAGACCCTCGCACTGTCATTCGTCAATTCCCCAGGGATGGGTGGTGACTTTTAAATGAACTTAAAAGTTGCCAGACACACCCCCGGTCAGTTCAGTTCCTTTCTTCTTGGGTCACAACTCTATGCTTCCCCTTCCGGGGAGAAACCCCCGCCACGGGGACTCCAGCATGAGGCCGGACTCTCTCTCTCTCTATTCTGGCATCTACAACTCAGCCCTTTGTAACCATCCGATCAGCCGATCAATGGACCAACGAAGGCTCCAACTCCACGGAATCATCAGGACTACCTATGAGCTGGCATCTGGACACTTGCGTAAGCACCACACAAAGGAAACCAATGCAAGTAACCATTTAACTGTTAGATGCGATAGCAAAGCTGTGCCCCTTGTAGGTCAAGGAGATTCAGGTTTTCTCTGATGATTTGGTTGTGCCGCTGATGTAAAAGTTTGCCAATCTACTCTCTCTCCCTCTCTCTCTCTCTCTCTCTCTCTCTCTCTCTCTCTCTCTCTGTTCGTTTTATGTTTAATGTGTTTTTTGTTTACTGTTCGTCATTTGCTAGTTAGTGTTTATTTTCCCCTTTAATGTAATCAATAAACCCACATTTTGTATTCACATTTGAATCGTTACTAAGTTCCTTGCTCACAAGTATGACATCACTTAAACTGCTTTGATTTCATTACAAAACTGATCCAGTCCTGTAGCTTAGCCAATTACGGTGGGAAAGATTAATTTTCAAGGCTAGGAAATTGATTTTTCTTAGAGTTAGAATAAAGGCGGCTAAACATTCACTGGACGAGGGCATTAGTTCGGTTTATTATTGACTTTGACTATTGACTATTATTGACTTTATCAGATAAGTGTATAAAATATGTGTAATTAATAACCATTAATCATACATATTTTATTGTGCTTAAATAAATAACTTTCATTACAGTTGTTTAGAGAGAAGCTGGTGTTAGTCTTGTTTTTTTTTGTTTTTTTTAGTGAGTAAATGAATAGAGCAGTGGTTCTCAAACTTTTTTGGTCGCGCCCCCCTTTAAACTTATAAAAAAATCCTCACATTCAGTATAGACAGCATGTTTGCAATGGTAGCTTTGTTGCGTCCCATATATAGAGCTGTTGCGGCGCAACGCGACAATTGTAGCATCCGGTGTAGACGCAGAGAAGCTGTGTTGAAGATACGTCTCCTCATATTTTCTGCATTTAGCTTTTGAATGACTAGCACCTGTCTGGGTCTGTGCTACTTCATTTATGGCTTTCTCATCCCTTTCACATACCGATCCGTCTCCCATTCTAAGTTACGTCCTTTGGCTTTTTATTTCTTTTATTTTTCTGCTGATGGCCCGCGCGCCCCCTGCAGTACTCATGCGCCCCCCACACTTTGAGAACCACTGGAATAGAGTATAAGTCTAAAAGGGGCATTTTTTAAAGAATAGAATTTTAGCCGATTCTTGAAGATGGCTAAGAATTCAGCTGTTCAGGGTGAGTTGGGCAGGTCATTCCACCAGGAGGGTACATTTAATGTGAAAGTCTGTGAAAGCGATTTTAGGATGGCACAATAATGCATTGTTCACTTGCAGAACGCAAGCTTCTAGAGGGCACATAAGTCTGAAGTAATGAATTTAGGTAAAGGGGTGCAGAGCCAGTGGTGGTTTTGTAGGCAAGCATTAATGCCTTGAATTTTATGCAAGCAGCTATTGGTAGCCAATGCAAACTGATGAATAGAGGTGTGGCGTGCGTTATTTTTGGCTCATTGAATGATAGAACTGGCTGGAAGACCTGCAAAAAGAGCATTGCAATAGTCCAGCCTAGACAGAATAAGAGCTTGAAAAAGGAGTTGTGAAGCATGTTCCGAAAGAAAGGGCTGGATCTTCTTAATGTTGAATAAAGCTAATCTGCAGGACCAAGTCTCCAAGCAAAACTAGAGGAGTACCATCCTCTGGAAAGGTTGAAAGTAGCATATCAAATTCATCCAAGAAGGTACCTTGTGGTCCTGGGGGCGATAAACAACTACAAGATGGATTTTAAATGGGTGGGTAATCATAACTGAATGTGATTCAAAGGAGCAGTTAATATCCAGAGAAGGTAAAGGAATAAATTTCCAATCATTAGAGATAAGTAGACCAGTACCTCCACCTCTTCCAGACAGACGGGAAGTGTGGGAAAATGAGAAATTGTTGGAAAGTGCTGTTTGTGTAGAGGCGTCCTCTGGTTTGATCCAGGTCTCTGTCAGGGCCAAGATGTTTAGTCTTGAATGACTAGTAATAGAAGTAATGAAATCTGCTTTGTTTACTGCAAACTGGCAATTCCAGAGACCAAGAGAAAAGGAAAGAAATTTGTTAGCAAACAGACAAAGTGTGCATGGTGTTAGGGTTGTGCTGCCTATAATGTGTGATAAACAAGAACAAGAGCGCTTATTGGCTATAACTTCTTAACACTGCCGCCCACAAATATGCTGAGCATATTTGTCCCTTTGTAGGCTTAATTAGTTGTGGGGGCTGAGTCTTTGGCATGATCATTGTCGTTTGAGAAAGCAGGAAGGGGAATCAAACGAGCAACAGGTTGTAGGAACTAGATCAAATTTTAATTGGTTCAGTTTGAAATTCGAATCGTAAGGATTCGGAACCGCGTGATCAATTTAATTCACACTGGACAGTTAGCATTCATTAACTGTTTATCCACCAAAAGGTTTAACTCAGTACCTATTCTGCTGTTTATATTACGCTCCTGGCCATAGATCGTAATTATAACAAGGAAAGGTTTAGATACTTTAAGCTTAGGTAACTGGATCTGGGCATACAATAATTTATGAACTTAAAGACACAAGACACGGCTCTTTAAGAAAAATAAACACTGGTTTATTAAACTACTCTATGATACAGAAACTAAAACTACTGAGATTCACACGCATTCACACACACACACACACACACACACACACACACACACATACACACATACAAGTTCAGGGTGATGAAAGTTACTGAGTTTGAAAAGAATCCCAAATTTCTGTCTTTGCTACCAGTTCTTGAATCGCAACCTGATAATAATCATAAGGCAGGAATCTGGCTATGATCTGCTAAAGAGACTTAGGCACCAATTCAAGCTATTAAGAGGGAGATTTTGTTACTTGCTCTGCGTTGCTCGGGTGTTCCGTGATGGGCTCGCTTCAGCGTAGGAACGGTGCGGCTCCTGATTGGTCGGCGACCGGTCTGGAATGACGTCTTTTGGAAAACTCCTCGATGAGAATTGGATGACTGGAACCGGTTTCAGTGCCTTCGGGCGTTGCTTAGTAACGGCGCGACGCTGGATGCTCTTCCGAGTGATTTGGAGTTGCGGCCGCTTCCCGAGGCTCGTCTGTTAGTTTAAAAGTTCTGATGGCAAGAACGCCGCGCAGTTGGAAAGTGCGAGATGATCGTCCGCGACGAGGATTGGTCAAGCTGTTTATCAAGAGATCTTGTGCAGGAAGTTCCGGCGGTTCAAGCAACGAGTTGGTTTGACACTAGTGTTTTAATCGGGTCCTCTGAGCCCATCCCACGGGGCTGTGGTCCAATGAATTACCTAGGGGGCAGAGCCCCACCCAGCGTGGTCACTTTCTTTCGTGCATACATTAATTTGCGTGCATTCCAACTTTCAATAATAATATCACTACACAGCTGTAATATCCGCATTGGACACAGGACACACATTTCATTCATACATTCACTCAGCATGCATCATTCTGATAAGATTGATATCAAACACGCAGATACTTGACCTACATAGTGATACATTTTGGTAATTCCCACATATAGACAACAGAAGAGGTACAAGGCACAGATAATTCTGTTCACGTAAAATACATAGAAGAATACAGCAAAGATATATAGTACACTATTAGCGAGTATATTTGCTCTGAAAGAAAATAGGACTAACTGTTCTTATAGATCGTTTTCCCTAGTTTCAGGTGAGTCTGCGTTAGTGATCAACGCATAAAAGAGGGGAGGGGGAGTTGAAATTGCGCGCCTGTTTTTGCGTCTTTGTCTATTGATTATCAATTTATGACTAGTGGGTCAGTGGTGACACGGGCCATCTGTTCCGTGGCTGATCTGAAGCAGAAAAGGAATTTCTGTTCATTAGGTCGTCTCGTTTTTTTTCCTTTGATCTTGTCTGGGAAGAGGTGATGGTCCGAACATTTGGTTTTAATTGCTCCCCATGGAGGACGAGTGTCCTGTTTTCTGAGTGGATTATCTTATCGCTAGTTCAGCCCCTTTCCAGGGCTAGATTGGGCGATTTGGTCCGATCGGCGCCAGAGATGGGGAGTGATTGCTTTTATGATTCTTAGGCTGCTCATGTGAGGGCAATCGGCAAGTTTTATGGCAAAGCCCAGTTGGAATGAGAATCTCCAAATGTTTTGTAAATGTGATTCTGTGGTTCTATTGTTGACAGAGCCAAATTCCTACAAGGTCGATTGTAGGTTTTATCATTGATTTGGATCTCAGCAGTTCTGACCTGGCCGTCTGATCCAGGAAAGGTTTTCATAACCTTGCCCACTAACCACAAGGCACGAGGAACCTGAGGGTCCACAAGCATTACTACATCTCCAGCGGATAGGTTCCCAACCTCTGAATGCCAATTGGAACGAGACTGTAGCGTAGGTAAGTAGTTACGAATGAAGCTTGACCAAAACTGATCAGCCAGTACCTGACTTTGCCTCCACCTCCGCTGCCCTGTGAGCTCAGTGGCTGGATAGACCACAGGTGGCAAAGAACTATCTGGCCGGCCCATGAGCAGGTAGTTAGGTGTAACAGGATCAATGTCAGATACATTGCTTGAGGTGTACCCTAGTAGTTTACTGTTGAGTATGCCCTCCACCTCAATGAGGACTGTCAGGAGAACCTCTTCGGTCACTACCTGTGAGCCAATGGTAGTGCGTAGGGCATTCTTCACTGACCGAATCTCTCTTTCCCATGCCCCGCCAAAGTGGGGAGCATTCGGTGGATTGAAGCGGAAGACTATTTTCTGTTTTGCCAGCTTTTGTTGTAGTTGAGGGCTGAAAAGGCTTCTTGCATTTCTCTTTCTTCACCACGAAAATTGGTGCCCTGGTCTGAGATTAACTCGAATGGTGTACCCCACCGAGCTACAAACCTCCTTAAGGCCATCAAGAATGAGTCAGTGTCAATTGAAGTGAGAAGATCCAGATGGTACACTCCTTGTGGTAAGGCACTTAAAGATGATCCCCCACATTTTCTCATTGCGTCTGCCGATTTTGATTTGGAATGGCCCGAAACAGTCCATGCCAGTACTGTAGAATGGTGGTTTATGGAGTCTCAAGCGGGCAGGTGGTAGATCTGCCATTTTAGGAATGGCTGGCTTACTCTTCCACCTTTGACAGTCTCTGCATGTATGCTGCTGTTTGCGGATAGCTTCGCGTCCTCTTAATATCCAGAAATCCTTAATATCTCTGGTCCTGGATGGCAGAGCTTGTTATTATAGTCCTGGATTAGTAATTTAGTGCTTGGATGATGGGGATGTAGAACCATGGGGTGGATTACTGATAATTCCAGTCCTTCCGCTCTACGCAAACGGCCACCAACTCTGATGAGCTGACAGGACTCATCGAATTCTGGTGCAAGGGTGAGTAGCCGACTGGTTGACTGTACAGGCTTCCCAGCTTTGAGTAATCTGTAGTCGTCAGGGAAACTGTCAATCTGGGATTTCTGGAAGATTAGTGTTTCTGCGGCTAGATAATCGGCAGCTGATGGCTGTTCTTGTCCTTTAAGGTTCTGGACTGTGGCCTCGACTAGCGCTTCCCAGGAACTGCAAGTAATCGGATCAGGGATGCTTGGGATAGTTGTTTCTATTGAAATGCCACAAAATATTCCTTTACGATGCTCTGCTTTGTCCTCAGGGGGTTGTATGACAGGAGTTATCGGCCATGATGACTCAGGTTCAAGGAGGAATGATGGTCCTTGGCTCCATCTGTTGGTCACTGACAGGTCTTTGAGGGTTTTACCTCGGGTGAGATCATCTGCTGGGTTCCTATTGGAATCCACGTACCGCCAGGTACACCTTGCAGTAAGGCCTTGAATTTCAGCGATCCTTGTTCCAACAAATACTTTGAATCTGTGAGATTCAGCTTTTATCCAGGAGAGTACGGTTGTGGAATCTGTCCACAGGACCACTCTGCTGATTGCCATCGTAAGCTCCGTCTCCAGAAGTTTGGCTAGCTGAGCACCACTTAGGGCTGCACACAGCTCCAATCGAGGGATGGTATGTCGTCGTTTAGGAGCAACTCTGGATCTGGCCATGATAAAGGCAAGCTGGACTTGACCTCTGCAGATATGAGACCGACCCATAAGCCTGCTCGGAGGCATCACAGAAGATGTGTATCTGTTTAGTAACCTGAGACTGGTCAGTGTCTAAAGATACAAGACAACGAGGAAGATAAATGTCGGCCAGCACAGGGAGTTCTTCTTCCCAGTCATTCCAGGATTTTAAGAGGTCATCTGGAAGGTTGGGATCATCCCATTCCCTCTGCTTATCCCACAACCTTTGTACTAAAACTTTGGCTCGTGTGGTAAATGGGAGGATAAACCCAAGGGGGTCATACTGAGTTGCGAGTGTTCTGTAGATGTGACGAAGCGTTATGGGTCCAGGCTTTGCTTGGCGAGTCTTATATCCAAGAGTGTCTAATTGGCAGTACCATTTTAATCCCAAGGTAGATTCCTGTATGTCTGTCTGGTCTTGTGACAGCCACAGCTCGGTTCTGTTGGATTGTGCCTCTGCTGGCAGATGCTCAACCACACAGGGAACATTACTTGCCCACTGACGAAGATCGAAACCACCACTGGCCAGAAGTTCACGGAGTTTATCCACAAGTACTCTAGCCTCTTCAGGTGATGGTAGGCTCTTCAAACAGTTGTCCACGTAGAAGTTTCTCTCTACCGTGGCTCTGACATCATCACCGGAATTGCTATGATCCATGATGTGCCGCTGAAGAGCATAGATGGCACAGCAGGGGCTACAAGTGGTGCCAAAAGGTAACACTTGCCACTCATAGACATCAGGAGGTTTGGTTCTGTCCAGGTCCTGCCAGACAAAACGGAGGAGAGGTCTGTCTTCAGGAAGGAGGCGGACTTGATGAAACTTCCCCCTGATATCAGCACTCACTGCCACTGTATGCTCACGGAAACATAACAGGACACCCAGTAAGGAAGGGCCTAACACTGGTCCAGGCAGTAAGTATTCATTCAAGCTGTGACCTCTAAACTGGAATGAACAATTGAAGACCACACAGTTCTTTCCATTATGTTGAACAAGATGGTGAGGAATGAACCATGACTCACCCTCAGTGTTAACTTCTCCAGGAGGAAGTTTGCGTGCATAACCAGCGACTTCTAGCTTCCTTATTTCCTCCTTGTATGCAGTGGCTTTAAGGATGTCCCCTTCCAGGCGCTTCTCTGTACTCCTTAGGTTGGGCAGCACCGCCTCTTTAGGAGCTTGAAGAAGAGGCATATCTTTCTCGCGAAGGAGTGGAGTAGCATATCTATTGATTCCATTAACCAGTACTCTGGTAGTCTGAGTGCGCAGAAGGTTAAGAGCTTCCTAATCTTGTTTTGACCGTGTAACCACTCCCTCTGATCTAATGGGAAGAACATCAGCCTGCCAGAGTCTTTCAACATTCTGGAAAAGCTCAACCATTGAAGGTTTAATGGTGATGTGCAGACACTGTTGAGGCTGTAGTTTATCTTCAAGGACTCGTGCTGGACCTTGCAGAGTCCAACCCAGACGTGTCTTAATGACTGCAGGGCCCCCTCGTGGACCAAGGCGGACTGGTTCTATAGGAGCTATTAAATGAGGATGGTCTGCTCCGATCAACAGTAGTGGGTTGGCTTTATGAATGGGCTGAAGTGGTAGACCTCTTAGGTGGCTGTATTTCTTTTGAAGGGCAGCCATGGGGTAGGAATGTTCGGCTAGGCTCATAGGTTCCGCCGTGAAAGCTCTCTCAACAAGATAGCTCTTATGAGGTTGAGAAGGTGTTGAGATCTTGAAGGAAACTGCGGTACCATGGAGCTTTGTGATGTCCTGTCTTATGGTCCTCAAGGCTAAGTCCTCTGACTGTCCTGTGAGACCAAGTCTTTGAGCTGCAGGTGACAGGAGGATTGTGCGCTCAGAACGGTCATCGAGCACAGCATATGTGTCTAAGCTCTTACCCTTGTGCTGCAGGATCACTCTAATGACCTTGAGAAGGACTTGACTGGACCCTTCAGGCTGATCCATATACAGTGGAGTGCTGGTAGAGCTGACGAGGCAGGTACCTTCCTTCTGTGACCTATCATTCACATGATGGAGAATTTGCAGGTGCTTTCCGTTGCACAAACGGCATGGCTTCTTCAAAGTGCACTGAGCAGCTCGATGTGAGCGTCCACACCTATAACATCTATTGTTCGACCTTATCCAATCAGTCATTTGGCCTTTGGAAAGCACCTGAAAGGATGTACACTGGCTCAGGTAGTGGTCTTTGCTGTCACAGTAAGGGCAGAAAGCATTACCTTTACTCATGCTCTTGGCTGACTGTGGCGTCACAGCTAAAGTTGGTTGATCTGCACCATGGAGGATTGTGGTTGGTTGAGATTTGACTGTGAGATCTCTGCGGAAGTCTGTTCTCTGTCTGGCTCTGTCTCTTCGAACCTTGTCTCCACCACTGCTTTCAGGATCTTGACACCATGATTCAAACTTGAGTTACTTAGCAAAATCAAGGAGGGTGTACACTACTCCTGGTTCATAACTCATGTGCCTTCTGAAGGATGAACGCAACTCTGGAGAGAGTTTGGTAAGAAGTCGAGCTACGTGGGATCCACACCGTAATTCAACTTCTCCTTCTGTGCCAAGTGTCTTAATGAGGCCGACAAGTGCCTGGATTTGGAGAGCAAAGCATTCAAAGGCCTTAGTATCTCCAGATTGAACATCCAGAGAGTCCATAACAGCAGCTATTCTACTTAGTGCAAGTTGGTGAGGTCGCCCAAACCTCTCAGTGAGTGCTGCCATAGTGTCAGAATAAGGATTAAGGGAGTTTAAGAATGAATCTGCTATCAGGCAGGCTTCCATTAGCTTCAAGTGGTCAACTAAAACCTGGTACTTAAAGAGCTCAGTTGCGTCCTCTGGTAACAGATTACCCAAGGCCAACTTAAGGCGGGCAAATTCACCTGGGTCACGACGGGTAAAGTCCGGTATACTTGGCTGAGGACCTCTGTAAGTTGTCTCCTATCTATTCACATTCATCTGCCATCCAGTTCGGCTTACTGATAACCCATAGGGTTGGACAGAATAGTGCGCTGAAGGCATGGAAGGGGTAGGGGCTGACCTGTCCATTTCTGGCTGCCTTGGGCCTATGTAATGTCTGTAGGGTTCAGGTGAGCTTGAAGGAACTTGAGCTGATATTTTCCCGGTAGCAGGGATGTCAGTGCAATGACGTCGAACTTGAAGCGTAATGTGCGTCATCATCTGTATAAGGTTTTGTACTCTTTCAAGTGGGAAATCAGCGTGGTGCAGGAACTGGATGAGTACGGGGTGCTGGTTTAGGCACATGTATTCGTGACTCCCTATTAATGGCTCTGTGTGAGGGCACTGGGGGCGCTGTTTGGAGGTGGGAGATGATCTTTGACTTGACTGGCTCTTTGTTAACATATCTTGCATACCTTGTTGGATTTCCGTCAGTCGTCTGATCTCCTCTCTCATTGATAATTGAGATTGACGAAGCTCTCTGTTCTCGTTTTCAAGGTCATGCACTGTCTTGCGAAGATCCAGAGGTAAAGTATGGGTACTGTCATCTTGCACACTCCGCTGATCTGTAACAAGGTACCATGGCTCTGTTTGAGGCCTCGTTACCTCCAAAGAATCAGGTGTTCCCCCTTCGGCTCCCTCATCTGAGCTGTAATCTTCTCGCCCATGTGTCTGTGTGGAAGGTACCATTAATTGAGGTTTCCCTGGATACTGAACTTCGGAGTCTTGGAGGTATGTTGGCTGGCGAACTGAACGTCTAGGCCGTGCATATGGGATCTGATATTCTGAACTCTGGGGTTCTGACATCTTGTATCCAGTGTAAACACCATCCGGCTCGAAGGACCAATTGTGGGAAAGGGTTAATTATAACTGTATGTGCACTAGTTCAGGTGGGGTTGTGTCCGCACTGGTGTGTTGGTAAGGACACCTGAGGCAGGATTCAGTTCCAGAGTTTAATAAGAAATTGAGAATTTCTCTAAAAGAGTCAGACACGGTTGGTTTGTGTGTTTACAATGCCTTTCCTTCCATGTCCTTCTGGTTGTGGCTTCTATCTCTCCCAGAGCGATCGGCACGAGCTCTGTCTTCAGTGTTTGGGTCGTGAGCATGCTGAAGCAGCATTCGCTGAAGGGGGATGTCCTGCTTGCGAAGACATGCCCCTCAGCACACACTGTTCGTGGATTGCGCTCTTTACTAAAAGACCGCAGCTCGCACCAACCGCTTCCGCTGCTGGTCCTTCTACTTCCGGGTACGAGACCGCTGCGGTGCGTGTTGGTGAAGAACGGGAGGGAGTGAGTGGTTCGGTTGTGTGTCTGCCGATCAAGCTTTCGGAGGACTTTGAAAATTCATCTCAGTACGGGTTGGATTGGTTATTCAGGGCTCCTGCGGGAGAGGAAAAAGTGTCTGCAGCATCAGAGAGTGGGCAGCCATCTGAAGCGGAAGCTCTGTCTGAAGCACCCGCTGCGGGGGCGGATGCGGAAATGGCGGCCATGCTTGAACGGGCGGCCAAGGCGATCGGGATTGAGTGGAATTCTCCAACCCGTCCTGAACGTTCACGGCTGGACGATTGGTATCTGGGTAACGACCGCGGTTCTTGGCCGTGTTCTACCCCAGTTCCTTTCTTCCCGGAAGTGCATGAAGAACTGACTAAGTTGTGGAAGGCTCCTTTTTCAGCCAGAACGTGACTTAACGGTTCTTCCTCTCTCACCACCCTCGATGGAGGTCTAGCGAAGGGGTATATGGAGGTTCCCCCGGTGGAGCACGCGATCACGGTGCATCTCTGCCCGCAGACCGCCGCCACCTGGTGGGACCGCCCGAGACTCCCATCCAGGGCATGTAAGACTTCTTCCACTCTTGTGGGGAAGGCTTATACTGCTTCTGGACAAGCTGCATCCGCCCTTCACGCTATGGCCGTCCTGCAGGTCTATGAGGCCAAGGTCCTAAGCGAGTTGCACGAGGGTGTTTTCAAACCAGAGCTTTTGCAGGATCTGCGCTCGGCGACTGACTACGCTCTCCGGGCTACGAAAGTCACGGCGCAGACTCTGGGGAGGGCGATGTCCACTATGGTGGTCCAGGAGCGCCACCTTTGGCTGAATCTGGTGGAAATGAAGGACGCTGAGAAAGTTCGCTTTCTTGATGCCCCCATTTCTCAGGCTGGTCTTTTCGGTGACACTGTTGAGGAATTTGCGCAGCAGTTCTCCACAGTGAAGAAGCAGACAGAGACCATTAACCCTCTGGGGTCGACGGTCACGCCGGCGCGACCAGCTTTTTTTAAGATCAGTGCGAAAGACACTAAAAATGCTCTGTCGATATTAGTCACACAAATAAGAGTTATACACCATTCAAAATGGTTGTGTATACTTTTTTTTGTGTACACTCACAATAACAACTGAACTTTGTTCTTTTTTTAAATAAAGAAAACAGACGGGGTGTTTTTTTCTGTCTTCAGCGTCTCCGCGCACTGCGATTAGAAACGCCTCAATAAATGTATCTTTAACTCGGTGGAGGCTCAGCACACAGACAGTTAATATACATGGATGGAAAGCTTAATATCTCTACTTTTAAATAAAGCAAGTCTTGTCGAAAACAAATGTTCTGTTATAAAGTAATCCGTATGAAACCAACAGCATGTTGAGTTTTGCACTCAGAGTTCATTATAAGTTAATTTGTAACGCCCCCTCTTTACTTTCGCTTTTGATATGGTAATTAGCCATGTGCGCCACGCGGGAATGTTAACGCCCACATCACCGCAAACCAACCTTGAGAATTAATCGAGTTCATCTCAGCTACTGTTCGCTTATGGAATAAGACACACTGAGAGGAGTAAACACAGAATTCACCTCAGATGAAGAATAGAATGCGACGACGATATAAAAGTAAAAGTAATAGGACTGGCTCGTATCAAGTTCAAGACTCTGATGCTTGCATATAGGACAACCACAGCTACTGCACCTGCTTATCTGCACTCGCTATTGCAAATCTACACCCCCTCCAGAACTCTGAGATCTGCTAGTGAGCGACGCCTTGTGGTACCATCACAGAGAGGTGCTAAATCCAGAACATTCTCTTTTACTGTTCCTGGCTGGTGGAACAATCTTCCTACCCCTATCCGGAATGCTGATTCCCTGACAAGCTTCAAGCGACAGCTTAAAACTCATCTCTTTCAACTCTATTTGCTGTTACCATAAAAAAAAAAAAAAAAATTTAATCTCTTTATTCCTTCCCTTTCTAGCTTGTACTTGTCTGAAGCACCACTTGAAATCTGGTATTATAGCACTGCCTGTGTCTGTTTGTCTCCTTAAGAAGAATCGCTCTATGTTCTCCCAACTGTATGTCGCTTTGGACAAAAGCGTCTGCCAAATGCCTAAATGTAAATGTAAATGTAAATGACTGTACTGTTTTTAGTGATCGCATACCTGCATCACATATGACTCTTTCACTTGAGTCTAGTTTTATTAACATTATTTCTACTGCAGTACCAGGGGTAGTTCAGTTTTTGCGATCGAGTAAATGTACAGATATAATAATTCACTGATGTAATTGTGTTTGCATCGCCATAATATTGAAGTATATGTACTTGTTTGATGTTACAAAACCTGTTGTTTTTGTTATGCGTGGTTATTAGTGATTAGTAATAAAAATGTAGTTTCTTTTATTTTGTTATCAGCATTTTTAAGTGCACTGTAATCAAATATTTCTAAAAATCTAATATTGTACTGATGTAATTATGTTTACGTTGTCATAATTCAAACAGTATTTGTACTTGTTTGGCATTACAGAAACAGTGATAATAATATAGACTCTCTAATTGTTATCTGTATGCTCACACTGCAAAAAAAATGCTTTTCTAGCTTAGATTTTTTATCTTGTTTCCAGTCAAAATATCTAAAAGTTCTTAAATCAAGAAGGATTTTCTAGACAAGTAAACATTAATGTCTTGTTTTCAGACACAAGAAGTTAAAATTACGCGAGTTTTTGCTTGAAACAAGCTAAATAATCTGCCAATAGGGTAAGAAAAATAATCCAGCCTTCTGCTTGAAATAAGATTATTTTGCTTACCCTATTGGCAGATTATTTTGCTTGTTTTAAGCAAAACCTCACTTAATTTTGACTTATTTTTTTCTGAAAACAAGACAATAATTTTTACTTGTCTAGAAAATCCTTCTTGATTTAAGAATTTTTAGATATTTTGGTTGGAAACAAGACAAAAAAATCTAAGATAGAAAAACATTTTTTGCAGTGCACCCTTTTTTAACAGATTTGCTAGTGAAAAGTGTTAATATATCTTCACATTTCTAGCACTGCAAGCAAGGCACAACACTTTTCCATTAATTAATTATAATGAAATAGATGAAAATCTTTGAGCATTCTCACTTGATGGGCGAACATTAGCTTTGATAGGGGAACATTAGCCATTGTGGGAGTGTCTTTTGTCTCTCCTTGTGTGAATTACATGAATATTCAGAGCTATTAACACTCCCATGAATATGGCAATGCTGGCCAAAAACTTACTTTCAAAATTCAAATCATTATATCTTTGTTTGTGATGAAGTGGTCAGAATGATTCTCACATCATTGTGAAGAAAATATTCTAGCCTACAAGACTGATTACTCAAATTATTTCATCAGAACTATTCAATATGTGTTTAAAGGCCTTGTTTCAGCTAAATGTTTTTTCCTAAAATGTGCTAACCACGCATAATATTTTTTTTTTTCTACAAAATGCAAACATGTACATCCATCTTTCTCACATATTATTGTAGCACAGTTTGTGCTGAATACAAAAAAAAATGCATATGGGCAATTAGTATGTTATAAGTGGCTGAAATAAGCACAAATGTCAGGGCATGTCAACACACCTCAGGGGCCCCAAAATCACCTCAGACCCCAGAGGGTTAAACACATCCTGCCCTCAAACACATTGTCACGTGCATCAGGTTCCAGGATTGGTTTGTGGCGATAGACCTGAAAGACGCGTACTTTCATGTCTTGATTCTTCCAAGGCACAGGCCCTTCCTACGGTTTGCCTTCGAACGTCGAGCATTTCAGTACAAAGTCCTTCCATTTGGGCTCTCCCTGTCTCCCCGCGTCTTTACGAAAGTCGCAGAGGCTGCCCTTGCCCCTCTCCGGGAGGTGGGCATCCGCATCCTCAATTACCTTGACGACTGGCTGGTCAGAGCACACTCTCAGGAGTTGGTTTGCAAACGCAGGGACATGGTCCTCAACCATCTGGCCCATCTGGGGTTTCGGGTCAACTGGGAAAAGAGCAAGCTCACCCCGGTATGGAGCATCTCTTTTGTCTGTGTCCAACTGGACTCAGTCACTATGAACACATGCCTCTCCCCGGAGCGTGCATAGTCAGTGCTGAGCTACATCCAGAAGCTCTCACACAGCCCAACGGTCCCCCTCAAACAATTTCAGAGGCTCCTGGGTCACATGGCATCCTCAGCCGCTGTCATGTCGCTGGGCCTGATGCACATGAGACCGTTACAGCACTGGCTGCATACCCAAGTCCCGAGATGGGCATGGCGCCAAGGTTCATACCGGGTGCACGTCACACCTGTATGTCTAAAAACCATCTGCCCTTGGAAGGACATTTCGTTTCAGGCAGGAGTTCCCCTAGAACAAGTGTCCAGACGCATTTTGGGCAGATGACACGTCCAACACGGGCTGGGGCACTGTATGCACTGGTATATCAATTGCCTCGAGCTGTTGACAGTGTTTTTGGCCCTGAAGAGGTTCCGACCTTTGGTTCAGGGCAAACACGTGCTGGTCCGGTCAGACAGCACTGCGACTGTGGCCTACATCAATCACCAGGGCGGTGTCCGCTCCTTTTGCATGTCGCAGCTAGCCCGCCATCTCCTCCTTTGGTGTCGAAACAATGTCAAGTCTCTACAAGCCACCCACATACCGGGCAAACTCAATCGGGTAGTGGACGCACTCTCACAACAGACTTCGCTCCGGGGCGAGTGGATACTTCACCCTCCGACGGTTCAGCTGATTTGGAGTCTTTTCGGTCAGGCCCAGATCGACCTCTTTGCCTCGATAGAAACTACTCACTGCCAGTTGTGGTCTGGTCTGTCCCCTCGGCACAGATGCACTGGCACACAGCTGGCCCCAGGGCCTCCTCAAGTATGTGTTTCCACCAGTGAGCCTAATTGCACAGACCCTGTGCAAAGTCAGGGAGGACAGAGAGCGGATCCTGTTGGTGGCCCCCTACTGGCCCAACAGGGTTTGGTTCTCGGAGCTGGTGCTCCTCTCCCCCATTCCTCCCTGGCGCATTCCCCTGAGGAAGGACCTCCTTTCACAGGGGAAGGGCACAATATGGCACCTGCGCCCAGATCTCTGGAACCTCCACGTATGGTCCCTGGACGCGACCAGGAGGACTTCAGTGATCTCCCACTGGCGGTGGTAAACACTCTGTTGCAGTCGAGAGCCCCCTCTACGAGGCGGCTGTACGACCTCAGATGGCGCAAATTCACAAACTGGTGTTCTTCCCAGGGGCAGAACCCGCAGAGATGTGGCATCCGAGCGGTGTTTTCCCTCCTCCAAGGAGGACTGGATAGGCACCTTTCTGCTTCGACACTTAAGGTTCAGGTAGCCGCTATCGCCGCTAACCACGACCTGGTGGAGGGCAGATCGGTTGGGAAGCACGACTTTGTTATACGATTCCTTAAAGGTGCCCGTAGGCTGAACCCCGTCAGACCACACCTTGTCCCCTCTTGGGATCTGTCTGTGGTCCTCCAGGGCCTACAGTCAGATCCCTTTGAGCCTCTTCAGTCGGTTGAACTCAGTGCTCTCTCCCAAAAGAGGGCTCTCCTTCAAGCCCTCTCCGTCAGTGACTCGTGCCTTGAATTCGGGCCAGCAAACTCTCACGTTACCCTGAGACCCTGGCCCGGTTACGTGCCCAAAGTGCCCATCACTCCCTTCAGGGACCAGGTGGTCACTTTGCAAGCTATCCCTTCTGAGGAAGGCGACCCCAACCTCTCCTTGTTATGCCCAGTCCGTGACCTCTTTAAGAGACATTTGCAGAGCTGCAGGTTGGGCTACACCAAACACGTTTGCCAGGTTCTACAATCTGCGTGTAGAACCGGTCTCTTCAGGAGTCCTGAACGGAAACCTGGTGGCTCCTGAAGCTGACACGGTGTAGAAGCTTGCTAAAGCGTTGTTCCCTACGGGCGATGATGCTTCCCCAGTTCAGTAAGTTTCCTGGCGTGAACCCTGAACGACACCTCCATCATGTTGCACCCGCAATGTAGCTATGTTCGGCGGAGGAACTAGCTATCAAAACCTGATATGAGATTAGGTTGCCTCTTGTGAACTCTCATATTAGGTTGGTGCTCCAAATGTAGTGGCTCCTAATGCATGTGTGTAATTCCACCTATATTCCCAGAGATGCTGTGTTTCCCTCGAAGACAATCTTGTCTCCGATCCTGAGTTCAGCAGTCTCTCCTTATGCGGAGCCTGGTTCAGGATCTTCCCTTTGTAGTTCCCCCCCTAGTGTGAGCCCTCAGGTGTATTTTCCACACAATGACCTCCCTCCGGGCAGGGTGTAGTCTCCGTAGTGCCCTTCCGCCCCCCAGCCTATTGGGATACTTTTTGCAATCAAAATGACTGCTCATAACAGTACTAATGCTTAGTAAGTGGTTATAAACACTTATAATTGATGAATAGTTTCCACTTTAGATTGGGTACTGCGAAAACATTAACAAATAATTAATAAATGTTTTTTTTATTAATTACGTTTGTGACGATTAGGGTGTGAATATGGTACTGTAGGTATGTGGGAACCCTCATCTGCAATTCCCACAGTAAATGCAGATCCACTCAGCCACAGAGCAAAGTCTATATATATTTTTTGAGTCCAATGTGAGGTATTATGTGGCATTAAATGAGATATGTCCTTGCTCAAACTAAAATGAAAAATGTCTTTCAGAAAGTTTTCATTAAAGTCTATCTTTTAACACAGTTCACAAAAGTTCTCCACATAATCCTCTATGGGCCAGTTTCCTTGGCATAGATGAACAATTCGATTTGCTGGATTCATTATTACAGTTGTGTATTCTGTAATGAGGGTCCACTGAATGGCAAGTTGAAGATGAATCCTAGTGCAGCTTTATTATAATATCCAAAGCGAAATCCAAAAGATGAAAGTTGCAACCTCTGAGAACAGAGCACAGCGGTGGGTCTTCCATGCTGGATACCAGTCGAGGGTAAGAGCAGATCACGGGAGAACGCTGGAGAACGCTGCTGTAGCCGCCATTTTGTGATCTTGCTCAGGCACACGCTCCGCCACGGAAGCCATTTCGCAAGCAGGCTGCGCGGACGGTATGGCGTGTAATTTACGTGACGGCCCCATGGCATTCTTGTGGTGTCGTGTCTCTCCTCTGCGACACCCACAGTGAACGATGAGCCCTCGTACAACAAAGCACAGTCCATCAAGTCTCTCAAGCTGCAGTTACATTCCCCTCCTGGTAGCAGCGATTTAGTTGGCTCATTTAGACCAAAATGATGAGTTTTTTTTCTTTGAAAAAAAACTCATCATAGAAGGAGTGAGTTCTGAGTCTCAGTGATGGCTCCCTCTGGTAGTGACAGCAGGGAGCCCCAGCAACCAGATTCGTGACAGGCGTTTAACTTTAAAACTTAAAAATGGGTCGTATAAGGTGAAATAAAAAAAAATGTAAAATTGGGTCGTATTTTCTTTGAAGACAGTCTCCATGATACGTATTGCGGAACTCTCGTGGCATACCGCAGTACTCTCACGCCCTCTGCTGCAATTGTTGAGGTTGACGTCACTTATATGCAAGCGCATATTAGTGTTTCTAATATGCAAGCGCATCTCTGGAGATGTCACCCCAATATTGATATCAGCGGCACATATAAGAAGCCTCAAAAACACTGCCTTTAGAATGAAACTACAAGCCGTGCTCAACCTATTACAAAGGCAATATGTGTTTTCATGACGCTAGATATGCGGCTGTTTTCTGTTGTTGAGAACAACGGATTCACGCATTTGCTAAGTGTCTGCATTTCAGTCAGAATGTGCTGCCTCAACTTTACAGCAAAGTAAGAGCCAAACTAGTGGCAAAATTCAATGCAAAATTCATTGCTTTATCTACAGATGGGTGGACCTCTTTCATGACGATCACGGCGCACTACATTACGGACAACTTTACTAATAAGACAAATGTTTATTTCTGACTAGTCTATATTGGAGTCATTTCATTTTAGTTTACTCAGGTAAGCTGACTTCACTAAAGAGACAAATGTTTATTTCTGACTAGTCTACACTGGAGTTATTTATCTCATTTTAGTTTACTCAGTTAAGCTGGCTGCACTAAAGAGAGAAATGTTTTATTCTGACTAGTCTACATTGGAGGTATTTATTTAATTTTGTTTACTCGGGTATGCTGACGGCACTAAAAATGTGAAGCCAAAGTTAATAAAGAAAAAGTTAAGTTGTTGTTGTTATTAAGTTAAGTGAATCTATTGAACTCGAACCGAACCTGACCAAACTGTGGCTCCAAAACTGTGAACCGAACCGAATCGTGCCATTGGTATATCGATACACCCCTAGTAAGTGCAATTGAGTGTCACACAACTCTGACTGAAATTCAGTGACATCAAGGCTATAATGTTTAATGGCTATTAAGGGACACATAATCCAAATTAGCCGTTATGCTTTTTTTGTTATGTCTCTGTACATGAGGATCAAGGGAAACACATGACTAAAAAAGGAATATGACTAAACTTTTAAATAAAAGACACTAAAAACCTAAACCAGAAACAAAACCCAAACCCCACGTTACAGAATTTTTGAGAATGTGGATATCACCTGTGTGTTTTATATTACTAATTTTATTGATTGTATATGTAATATTAGGTACAATATAACAAATAATAATATTCTCTTTTTATATTTTTCTCTCTGTTTATTTTATTTTATTTATTTATTTTGTAGGGGGATCAAGGCGACCAGGGACCACGGGTATGTTTTTTTTTTTTTTGTCCTGTCCTGTTCTGAGTTCATGAATGGTGTATTTTCTTTACCTTACCTACTGCCCTACGGGCTGCATGTTTGAGATGCATGGGTTCCTCAGACAGAACAAGGCCTTAATGTTGTGTGTGAGAAAATCTTGGTAAGGCCAAACTATAAACACCTGAATGAGGCATTTTAAAGGCACAATATGTAAGATTTCGCCACTAAAGGCTGCATTTTCAAAACAATGATAAAGGCAAAGCCTGGTGACGCTATGAAGGAGAGAGGAACAGTGGGATGTATCATTTTTAACATCCAGAGATGTATGGAATTCACAAATGCATGTATGTATCAAGAACACCTTAAAAATAGTGCCTGTGCACACTTATAAAGCTAATTCTGATTCGGGGTAATAAATTACATTTTTATTACCTGTGTAATTACCTGTATTTATCAGTGTGTAATCACACTATTTTATTTAATTTTATTCAATTAGCTGCAAGGAGTGTGATGTTTAATGCCTGTTACTGATATGAGACTATTTGGTGGGTTAATGCTGCACAGTTTTACATGTTTAAAACAATCATAACAAATTGTAACCCGTTACTACTTCCAGATTACATGACCGTGAATACATTGTAGTCAGTAATGTAATCCATTACATTACACATTTTAAGTAATATAATCAGATTACTTTTGGATTACTTTTAGATCACTTTTGACCTAACTCGTTTATCATTTATTTTAAAAAGATTATCTTGTACCATATTGATGTAAAAAAAAAAAATAATAATAATAATAATAATAATAATAATAATAATAAAAAATTCCAAAGAATAAGAAAATATGTTCCATTCATTGTAATGTACAACATGTAGTCCATTAAACATTATATTGCATCAAGGTTTCTCAAACTAGGGTTCGTAATTAAATCATAAAACATACAATTAAATGGTAACACTTTATAATAACGTTCAGTTGTAAGTCATTTACAAGTGATTAGTTAATGATGAAATAATAATTTACAAAACATTCACAAATTATTAATAAGTGATGCGCTAATAATTTGTATATGTTTTGTTAATTAATTTACAAGTCAATTACAAATTAATTTACAAGTAATTAGTTAATTATGAACTCATCATTTACAAAACATAATGTGACAGACATATAATAATAATAATAATAACTAGACATGTACATTTCCTGAAGAAAATGTGAGTGGTGCTTGCAGTGGCAAAAAACCCTTTATCTGCTCATATTTTAACAATTGTAGCATGTTAGCATGAAGTTAGCATGAAATTAGCATGACTAGCATGATGCTAGCAACATGTTAACACGATTAGCATGTCATTAGCATGAAGTTAGCATGACTAGCATAATGTTAGCAACATGTTAACATGATTAGCATGTCGTTAGCATGAAGCTAGCATGACTAGCATGATGCTAGCATGATGCTAGCATGTTTTTAACAAGATGCTAACATGACTAGTATGATGCTAGCAACATGCTAACACGATTAGCATGTCGTTAGCATGAAGTTAGCATGACTAGCATGATGCTAGTAACATGATAACATGATTAGCATGTCATTAGCATGAAGTTAGCATGACTAGCATGGGGCTAGCAACATGTTAACACGATTAACATGTTGTTAACATGAAGTTACTGCATATTTGAACACTTAGCTAATCACTATTAGCATGTAGCTAATCACTGCTAGCATGTGTAGCATGTCAGTAGTCCTATTTGTTAGCATGAGTCCAAAGAAGCAACTCCCATGTCTCTACGATATTCTGATACAGAGATATAGGTCTTGCGGAATGGTTGCTAGGGTACTCTGTTTGGTTGCTAGGGAGTGGCCAATGATGATACTCCAAAGGCTGCTTGTCAGTATGAATGATATAAACCAACCCCCATGTGTGTATGACATTCAGATCTGAAGATATGCTTGTGTGGGTTTGGGTTGCTAGGGTGGTCAATAATGGTTGCTAGGGTGTGGCTAGGAATGTTAATGGTGATCAGTGATTGGCTGCCTGCTGCCCTGATTCAAACAAACCAACCCCCATGTCTGCATGACATTCTGATCCAAAGATATTGATCTGGGCCATTTTATAATGGGGTCTATGGGATCTGTTGCTAGGGCATCCTAAATGGTTGCTAGGGCGTGGCTTGACCGCCTCATAGTGATCCTGAGAGTCTGATTGGTTGTCTGAGTAAAATGCACCCACCCCCAAGTCTCTATGTCATTGTGATGCAGAGTTATGTCCAATGCAAAATCCCTATGTAAATTGCAATAGTAGGAAAAAAAAAAACTATTTCATGGGGCTTCCCTCACCATAGTATCTCCCATAGGCCGATTTTTGAAATTTTGGGGGGCTCTAGCGCCCTAGGGGTACAACTTACACCCCATTACGAGGTATGTTCTCGCACAGCTGGTCAGCCTCTTCGAATGTAGTGATTTACGTGTTTCTACGAAATTGGAGGACGGCGCTATGCGCCGTCAAAGTCGGCGCAATGGAATAGATATACTGTTACCTAGGATTTTTTGGGCCAATGTAAGTCAATGGGAAAATTTGGGGGGGGCTCTAGCACCCCCGGGGTACAACTTATACCCCATTGCGAGGTATGTTCTTGCACAGCTAGTCAGCGTCTCCAAATGTGGTTAATTACGTGTTTTTACGAAATTCGTGGACGGCGCTACCCGCCGTCAAAGTTGGCTGCAATGCGTTGTCTATGGGATTTTTTCGGCCTAATTTTGGCCCGGGTCCGAACGTTGTACGCCCGATCGCTTAGAAAAGTCATAGCACACCATTCCCGTATAGGCCGCACGATTTGACGCCAGTTTCGTGGGTCTGTGACAAAAACTGCGGGACTAGTTACGCGCCGAAATGTTGCACGGATCAGCACGCAGCATAGTATAAGTGATGCTTTGCCTTCGGCAAGCACCACTAATAATAAACGTACAGCATAGTACAAGTGAGGCTTTGCCTTTGGCAAGCCCCACTAATAATAAGTTGTTTAAATAGAATATCAGTAAGTTGGCTTTCTCAAGCCAACTTAATAAGTTTATATAGTAGATCAGTAATTTGGCTTTCTCAAGCCAACTTAATAAGTGATATGTTAAAAAGCAAAAAATGCAATTAATCTAAAACTCTTTTTTTTTAATAATAATAAATGATCTGAGTAAACATTTAAATTATTTCTCTCATCAGCACAGACTTGTGTTCTGGTAATGTAAACCAATTTTCCCTCCGCTGAAGATCACATCAGGTGCGCAGTGCTAAAATACTCCAGGTGTGTCACAGAAGACATCTTTACCCTCACCAGTCAGCCCTTACATTGCAGTACACACTATAAAGTATTGAAAACCTGTTGTGTAAATGCATGAATAAATCATTTACAAATCTTTCTGCATCCCCTATTCTAAAGTGTAAACAATTCATGACTTGTAAATGTGTTACACATCATTTGTAGATTTTTCTTACATGTCACAAATGATCTGGTGTATACAAGGCATTTAAAACCCTTTCTGCATCCCCTAATCTAAAGTGTAAACTACTCATCAGTTGTAAATGTTTTGCAAACCTGCCAGTTGCAGGTTGTGTGGGTATACACACTGGGGGGAAAGATCTACAAATGATGGGTAAAACATTTACAGCTAATGAATTGTTTACACTTTAGAATAGGGGATGCAGAAAGATTTGTAAATGATTTGTTCATGATGTGATCTTCAGTAAGGATCTGTTTGATTATTTTATGATATGCTATTTTTAAGACAAACTTTTGAAAGATTTGTAAATTGTTGGCATATTACTTAATAATCATTTGTGAACATAGTGATGTTTTGTAAATTATTAGTTCATAAACTAATCACTTGTACATGATTTATAACTTAAATGACAAAGCTCTATGCTAAAATACTAACATATCACTTATTAATCATTTATGAATGCATAGTTATGTTTTGTAAATGATTAGTTCATCATTAACTAATTGTCATCATCATCATTAACTTGCAAATGACTTAAATGAATTAACAAAACATACATAAATTGTTAGCATATCTCTTATTAATAGTTTATGAATGTTTTGTAAAAGATTATTTCATCATTAACTAACCACTTATAAATGACTTACAACTGAACGTTATTATAAAGTGTTACCAAATGTAATACTTAATTACTGAAATATTTATTTTAAAATCTCAGGGGTTTTTCAAGTAAAGTATATACTTAAAGTATATTTGGTGAATAAGGTTTAAATGACAAAAGGTTTGGAATGCCTGCATTACGTGTAAATAAGAAAATATATGCATTTTAATGAGTTTAAAAGACAAGAGCATTCCAAAGAAAAAATACATGGTTAAAAAACCTACAGAGTGATAAATCATAAATGAATGTGTTAATCTGTAGCTGATGCAATGTTGAAACCCTTCTTAAACCTGACATGTCTCCACCTGACTAATGACTTATAATAATAAATGACTAATAAAACAATATTATTGTGTAGACTACATAAATATAAAAATGTAATGATGGATAGCCACTGCATGTAGTATAATTAGGCTATTTGCAGTTCAGCCTATTAGTACTTATAATGATGAATGAAACTGGCTAATTAATTGAACAATTGTGCCAATACACACACATATATATTAACTCCTCGCACTGAGCTATTTGAAAGTCTGCATCCAACGCAGACGAATGAAATATTGACTGGCTACTTAACAGGTAATTTCAGCAAAACATCACTCGTTGAACTCCTCAGTTTAATCAGTGTATTTAATAAGTCAGTGTATTTTATAATGTTACGTATTTTCGAATTGTTCAGCCAAATGGAGTACCTGCTCGGCCAAAGTATTGAAGGACGGAGGAGGCATAGGATCTACCGGCCGATGTCCACATATCTGTCCCTGTCCCTGTAAATAGCGATCCGCCATGGCGCGAGCGCAACTCGCTCTTAAAGGGAATGGGAGATGAGACTCTGATTGGTTTATTGCACGTTACGCCCAAAAAACCCCCCTTACTTATTAAGAGAATAGGGACAACCCATTTCGACTATGCGCACGGACCGTTTTCCCGTCCTTAAATTAGCAAAAGTGGATCTGGACATGCCCTGAGCACACCTGCGCCGTGCGCTTTATACTTTGCGTTTAGATCGTTAAAATAGGGCCCTAAGAATTGAATTAAACACGATTTCTGTAGCAATTCAGAACTTTAAAATATATAAATTAATACAAACACGGATTAACACAGACCTTGAACAGCGTTGGTCGTTTCCTCACATCTCTCCTTCACACGCTTAATTCACTGCCTGCCACTGGATGGCGTGCATGCTCTCACCGACACCTTTTTTTGAGGCAGCCAACGTGTGATCTCTCCTTAGTTTTCGTGACCAGTACCGCTAGAAGTAGTTTTACTTTTCTGTAGTTTTTCAGTGGCTCAGTCATACCATTAACATTACCTGAGCAGTTGAAAGCCGTGCGTTTGGATGGAGCAAAAACATTGTAAGTGTCTAAAATCATACACACAATTCCATTGTAAACGTAAATGACGTTTTAAATTAATGTCATTAAATCAAAAGATTATAGGGGCCCACAGCGGAGGGGGTGGCCCCCGGCGATCTCAACTGACTGGCTGAGGTCAGCCTAAAAAGACGCAAAGAACAGTTGACTGGCCACTGCTGCGCGTTGTTACGAAAGCTTATCATTTGCACGTGTTTTAAGCCTTGCCAGTTTCAACATTTAAAATAGTTTAAAGCATTCAAACACAAGATGCGGAAAAAATCAACCAAGTACTCGTGCACCGTGTTCGATGTGCAATGAGAGCCGCGTCTCATCAACAGCATGAAAACACCGAACTGAGCTCTATTTCACGTCCTCCTGCACCTAAATGAACAAATACAAATCGCCAGTTTAAACATGCAAACACAAATAGATGTGAAAGCGCAACGCACAGGATGCACGCAGAGAGACGCATCTCAAAGCACTTAAGCATCGAATTTGCCTCTTCTTGCTCTTGAACTGACAAATACATACAAAATGATGTCGAAATACCCGTCTTGGAGAGTATCCTCGGACAATTGGTCAGTTATGTTTTAAGTGAAAGTAAACAATTGAGAAAGAAATTGCATGTGTATTATTATATTGGATGCATTGTCTCTTAAAGTGACCGTGCCTAATTTACTAGTTGCTGTCGGTGTCCTTAATGTTGATCCAAGAAAATGAATGAAAGAAAAATAATGACTTCTCTTGACTGAATTACTTTGTAGTTTTAACAAGAATTAATCTATATTTAATTTATACAGTGAAGACTATTCAGTGCAATTTTACATTTGATTATACTGTTTCTGTATCTGGACACCTACAAACTTGAAAAAACAAAATAATTGTGTAAATAGCGCAAATAAACAAATAGAATAAACATACAAATTAAAACATTTTAAACAGGGCCCACGTCTACAACCCGCAAACCCCACCTACAGCCACCTGCGTTTAAACTCCTTTATGTTAGGGAGCATACCTCTGTTGAATGAAATAAATACCACATTGTTTGAATCCTTCCGTCTGCCTCCTTGACCATTTGTGACAATGAGTATTTTAAAATGTAACTCTAATTACAAGTGCTTAATTTTTGGAATCTGATTATGTAATCCAGATTACATGTAATCAGTTACTACCCAGCTCTGGTCTTTGTCAAGTAGAAGTTTGACGCGAAGCTCTCTCCATGTCGAAAATGCCACATCAGTATTGATCCTTGAATTTATTGAGTATTGAATTTATTTCTCTATTTGTCCCACTGCTTACTTGCCTCAGTCTAAACTGAGTGGATTTTTTTTTTCTGTACACGCTGGTTAATAACCTTGATCCATAATGACTGAATGACACAACAGTGGCACGCTAGATACTGTATAACCACCACTTCTGCTGATACTACGTCATTGACAGGTGGTGATGACAAGGGATTATTTAAAATTATAATTTATATATTATTTTATATAATATTTTATTATGAAACTCTTATATGTTGTGCCTTTAAATGTTTAGTACCAGCAGCCTGCCTGCAATCCCTTGGCTTCAAAAACACAGGCTCATATCAGTTGTGCATAGTGTCCAAACAAACATAATCAAGCCTTTTGCAGTTCAATAAAGCTAAAGGTTTTGTAGTAGAATCAAGGTCCTAACATACAGACAGTGATTTATGAGTATGCCAGACTAAGAGCTTTTTCAAAGAACGTAATTATTTTCAGCTCAGTTGCTTGACACCTTGATAAATTCACACCTCCTATAGGATGATTAACAAAGCATTTAGCTACAGTGACGTATGGCCAAATATTGTGTACTGTTTGGAATTTATATTCTGCATTTTACCAGTCTAAGTGCACACACAGCAGTGAAAGAAATGAGGTACTTTGTTTGGACCAAAATAAGAGTAATATGCTTGAGGTTGAACTAAGCAGTTTAGTATCAGATACAATACAGATACAATACAGGCAAGACACAAGAGTAATCCAAGAACAGGCAAGGGTCAATAGGTGGTGAATGTAATCTGGGTGGTTTGGGCAGGCAAGGCAAACGGGTAATCCAAACAGACAGATAATAGTCAAAAAGAGTCCGAAAAGGCAAGACAAGGGATAATCCAAGACAGGTGAGAACTTCAGGGCAGGCAGAGATCAGACAAGACATGGTAACAGGCAAAGAATCAAGGCACGGGTAGCAAGGCAAAGAACTAAGATAGACTAGGTAAACTCGGAGTAGCTCCGTAATGTTGCTATCGCTAGAAGAGTGATAAACGCATACAATACTCGGCCCAGTATTTTTGACAATTAGAATGCATCAGTTATAGCATTGATTTAAATTAATTATTGAGAGGTGAAAGTTGGGTGTGGGAATTGTGTCTGTGCATATTCTGCAGGTGAAGCTGTGAGTTTTGTTACTTCAAAATTGTACCCCCTAGTTGCTGAGAAATATAATGTAGCGATTCAGTATCTAAGCTATTCTCTCTGTGTGTGTGTGTGTGTGTGTGTGTGTGTGTGTACTTGAATATATGGTTTACAGGGACAAAATGTCAGGTTACTCACCAGCATTACAAGGACACTTAGGTTTATGAGGACATTTCAGTGTCCTCATAATTCTAAAAGCTATATTTGTTATTTTCTGGCATAAATTAAGCCCCTATGTAGTTTTTACATTCACTAAAAAATGACCTTATAAACCATGATACAAATGTGTATGAATACAATCATGACCTTATATCAATACCATGACGTGTATGAATACAATTATGACCTTATATACCATAATGTGTATGTGTAAAAGTCCTAGTAAGGATTTTCACATAGTGTGTATACATGTAGTCACAAAATAATATTGAGATCACTCTGATAATAACATGTGCGGATCACTCTGGCAATAACATTTTAAGTAACACCATTTGAAAAGTAAGTAAAGCAATATCAGAGTTTCATTTGGATTATTCTTGCAGTCTCTTATATCCCTTTTTGTCTGGAAACATGTTTTAGCCATTGCTCTCTCTAGAACCAGTCGGTTTTAGAGAAGAAAAAAGGTGCTTCTAGGCTGTAAAATTAACTAAGATCTGGCCTTTTAATATGCCAACTCAAGCTAGGGCTATTTTTAGTATGTCAGGGCGACCACAGATGTTAGCTTTTGCTTGATCGTTGACGTTGATTGTTGAAGTGACATGTGACCAAGTACACTGACCCATAAGTGCGCATACACAGTAGTGAACACACACACCGTGAACACACAGCCGGAGCAGTGGGCAGCCATATTGCTATCGCTGCAGCACCTGGGGAGCAGTTTAGGGTTCAGTGTCTTGCTCAAGGGTCTCATCTCAGTGAAGTCCATGCCCCAAAGAATTCAGCCAAAATATGATTCATTTGGGACATGGACTTCACTAAAACAATATGCTTCATCAAGCTGGTTCCAACTTTCTTGAATAGCTACTATAGCTAATATAACTGTTAAACTGCATAAAGAATTATGTAAATCTGCACCCACTTTCCCTACTTGCTGAACGAGTGTACAGGGACATGGGACTCGTGAATGTAGTTCATTTCAAGTATGTTTTCATGCGTTTTCACTTAGGAGAGGATTGCCACGCAGAACCTGATTTTACCAGCAACATCTTTGTTGACCCTGGAACAACATTGTGATTAACCAATCAGATTTGAAAAAAAACTGTTTATAGTTTTTGTGAAATTTAGGCTTATAATCAGTGTTTGGTGCTTGTACATCAGTGTCATTCATCTATCATTTCCTCTCATTTTAGGGATTACTCATAGTTAAGGTTAAGTTTAGGTGCAGGGATGCAGTCAAAACAAATTTTTTTTATTAAAATGTTGTTCCTGGGTCAACAAAATATGTTCAACAAAATATGTTGACCCAGGAACACATCAAACTCAGCAAAATCAGGAGATGCGGATTGCCACACCAACATAAAGTTTGTCCTTCTGCAAGTTTCTCCTATCTGAATATATCATGGAGCTCAACTAGAGTGACCATCAGGTTCTTGGTCACCACTCTAACTAAGGCCCTTCTCCATTAATTGCTCAGTTTGGTCAAGAGGCCAGTTTTAGGAAAAGTCATTGTCAAGCCATTTTGTTGTTTGTTGTTTCAAAGTTCTTTCATTAAGGGTAACAGAGACAACATGCAATGCAGGAGATTTTTTTTTTTTTTTTTTTTCCTGAATTCTTCTCCAGATGTGTGGCTTGATGCAGTCCTGTCTATGAGCTCTTAAGGCAGTTTTTATTTGTATTTGTATTTTTTTATTTATTGTTTTTACTATTATTATTATTATTATTATTATTATTATTATCGGTGTTCTCTGCATGATCCAAGGAATATATCAAACTCAGTTTTATTAAAATAGGCTAATGTGAGCAAAAGTTATTAGCATTTTTCGAAATTTTGTTATAACTTTTGACCACAAGGTGGCGCTGCTCCCAAATTTTTTGTGTACATTCAGGGGATGGAGCCGAACATTTTTGTAATTATTTTCGAAACGATCCGGTAATGCGTTCTTAAGATTACCTTCGCTGCTTGGCCGCTAATAAGAACACTAACAAAAACAATAGGTGCCCATGCACCTTCGGTGCTTGGCCCCTAATAATAACACTAATAAAAACAATAGGTGCCCACGCACCTTCGGTGCTTGGCCCCTAATAACGGACACAAACACAATAGGTGCCTTCACACCTTCGGTGCTTGGCCCCTAATAATAAGAACACTAACAAAACCAATAGGTGCCCACGCACCTTCGGTGCTTGGCCCCTAATAATAAATGTAGCTGCAAGCAGCAATTACGGGGCCAAGCACAAGGCAAGGGAAGCATGAGACCAACTGCAGCAATGAGTAATTAAAGCCATTTTAGGATGATTTTAGACAAAATGGCTGAAAAATCATAAATACAACCTGTAGGAATATGATTTATTGGCTTATCACATTTGACCAATAGGTGGTGCTGTTATCAAATCCATGTGGTTTGTTCTGTTTGAGTTGACAATGGCACACACAAAGTTTGGCAATAGGCAGAATTCAATGTAGCATTTTATATTATAATACTCTATCCCACCAAATGTTTTATGTGTCATTAGAGTGTGCCCATACATATGTGTGTCAAATTTGGTGAAAATATCTTATTTTGTTTTGAAGTTATAGGCATTTTTATATATGAGAAGAGAAAAAATGACCGACTGCTGACTTTGCTTGCACTTTCATGGCACTTACTATCAAGATTTTGACAATTGGGCATTGGCGTATAGCCAGCACACTATGTTTTCGAATTTTCTACGGTGGTTTTGAGTCGATCTGAGAAACGGTTTCTAAGATACTGGCAAATGTTTTTAAGTGATAAAATGCAACATTGTACAAACCATAAGAAAAAACCTGGCATGTTTGGTATCGCTGGACTCGGCAAGGATTCAGGAGTCTAAAAAGGTGACTCCCGTGAAAATAAGTTGACCACACCCAAAGTTATAAGCATGTGAATATTTGATTTTCCACTAGGTGGCGCTGGCTCAAAACTTCTCAGGCTCCTTCAGGGCATTGTGCTGATGACCCATACCGAGTTTTGTAATGATACGTCAATGCGTTCATAAAATATAGCATTTTACTACAAAATTCAAAATGGCTGACGCACAAAATGGCTGACATTTGGTATCATTCAACTCAGCATGATGCACCGAATCTGAAGAGACCAGTTTTGTGATTTTTCAGAAGTTATTAGCTGAAATAGACATTGTTCATATTTCCTGACCACTAGGGGGCACTGCACCGAAACACTGCAGGTAGTCTCAGGTCATGCTTGTTATAACACACACCAAGTTTGGTCTCAATACGACGAACCGTTGCGGAGATATAGCATCACATCCCTTTTTGTGTGTTTTTCGTAGAAATCGTTCAAACGTTATTTGAATACAGTTGGACGAATCAGCTTGAATTCCATAGCTTTTTGCCAGCATGGTCTGAAGATGATCTGAGCCAATTTTGGTGAAAATCAGACAAACTGTCTAGGACGAGTTCGAAAAAGTAGGTTTTACGAACTATTAAAAATAGAAAAAAATAGACCTTACGATTTTTTTATTTTTTGTCCATTCGACTTGGCATGAGCCAATGATTCAGAGAAAAAAAAATGTTTGCTTCTGTGCCTTACGGTTCAAAAGTTATTAGCATAAAAAAGTGAAATTTTGGACAAGTGGTGGTGCTAGAGAGTTTGAGTTAGTTAGTTTGCTACAGTTAATGTTGAGACTGTCAAGTCAAGTCAGCTTTATTTATATAGCACTTTTTTACAATACAAATTGTGTCAAAGCAACTTTACAGTATCAAATAGGAAAGTAATATATCAATAATGCAAAAAGAAACCATAAACAATTTTAATTAGAGGAAATTAATCAATAGTTCCAAATTAATAAATTGGTTGTCCCAAATTAATTGTCCCCAATTTAGTTGTCCCCAACTGAGCAAGCAAGCAAGCAAAAAAAAAAAAACCTTGGGAGAAACCAGGCTCAGTCGGGGGTCAGTTCTCTTCTGACCTATAAACAAGTAGTTTATACTCCCATACAGACCTGTAGAGGTGGTCTATATATACTGACCCACCATCTGGATACGAACTGGATCAGGGAACTGCAGTGACCAACTGTTCAGGATTTCATACTGGATCTGACCTCGGAATAAACAGGAGACAGACAATATTAGCATAGATTCCATTCTTCTTATGATGCATTGAGTGCATCAGGTGTTATGGGAAGTGTTCCCGGTTCCGGTTGACCTAATTAATGCAGCCTAACAATCCTTTAACGGATTTGAATTATAGAAATGTGTTAATGTGTTATGTGTAAACCAGGTTAAAGAGATCAGTCTTTAGTCTAGATTTAAACAGAGTGTGTCTGCCTCCCGAACAGAATTAGGTAGATTGTTCCATAGTTTTGGCGCTAAGTAAGAAAATGATCTACCACCCGCAGTTGATTTTGATATTCTGGGTATTATCAGATTGCCAGAGTATAGAGAAAGCAGCGGGTATGAGGGACTATAATGTGGTAAGAGCTCCCTCAAATACTGAGGAGCTAAACCACTGAGGGCTTTATAAGTTATTAGCAAGATTTTAAAATCAATACAATGTTTAATAGGGAGCCAGTGCAGTGTTGACAGAACCGGGCTAATATGTTCATACTTTCTGGTTCTAGTAAGAACTCTAGCTGCTGCATTTTGGACCAGCTGGAGTTTGAATAAAGCATTACAATAATCTATCCTGGAGGTCATGAATGCATGAATTAACATTTATGCATTTGAATGTGAGAGCATAGGTCGTAGTTTCGCTATGTTTTAAAGATGGAAAAATGCTGTTTTGCACATGCTAGAAATGTGGTTTTCGAAGGAAAGATTGCTATCAAATAACACACTTAGGTTTCTGACTTATGATGATGAATTTACAGAGCAGCCATCAAGTATTAGACTGTGTTTTAAGTTATTACTTGCTGAGGTTTTAGGCCCAATAATTAACACCTTCGTTTTTTCAGAATTTAGCAGTAAGAAATTACTTGTCATACAGTGTATTATTTTGAATATGCATTCCAATAGTTTTTCAAATTTGTGTGATTCGCCGGGCCTTGAAGAAATATAAAGCTGAGTATCATCAGCATAACAGTGAAAGCTAACACCATGTTTCCTGATGATATCTCCTAAGAGTAACATCTAAAGCGTAAAAAGTAATGGCCCTAGTACTGAGCCTTGAGGTACTCCATACTGCACTTGTGATCGATATGATACCTCTTCATTTACTGCCACGAAATGATGGCGGTGATATAAGTACGATTTAAACCATTCCAATGCACTACCACTAATGCCAACATAATTTTCGAGTCTATTTAAAAGAATGTTGTGGTGAATAGTATCAAACACTGCACTAAGATCCAGTAGCACTAATAGAGAGATACAACCACGGTCGGATGATAAGAGCAGGTCATTTGTTACTCTAATGAGAGCAGTTTCAGTACTGTGATAAGGTCTAAATCCTGACTGGAAATCCTCACAGATATTATTTTTCTCTAAAAAGGAACATAATTGTGAGGATACTACCTTTTCTAGTATTTTTGATAGAAAAGGGAGATTCGAGATCGGTCTGTAATTAATCAATTGGTTGGGGTCAAGTTGTGTTTTTTTAATAAGAGGCTTAATAACAGCCTGTTTGAAGGTTTTGGGGACATATCCTAATGACAGTGATGAATTTAAAGTATTCAGAAGAGGATCTAAGATATCTGGAAGCACCTCTTTTAGTAGTTTAGATGGGATAGGGTCTAACATACATGTTGTTGGTTTAGATGATTTAACAAGTTTATAAAATTCTTCCTCTCCTATAGTAGAGAATGAGTGGAATAGTTCCTCAGGAGATCTATAACGCACTATTTGATCCAATACTTGATCCGATACTGTTCCTGACGGCTGCATGGTTACAATTTTATCTCTAATAGTATCGATCTTTGTTGTAAAGTATTTCATAAAGTCATTACTACTGTGCTGTTTGGAAAAATCTGTTGGTGCTTTATTTTTTGTTAATTTTGCCACTGTATTGAATAAATACCTAGGGTTATGTTTGTTTTCTCCCAAAAGAGATGAGAAGTAATAATTTCTAGCAGTTTTTAATGCTTTTCTATAGGATACGGTAGACTCACGCCAGCCAGAATGAAAGACCTCTAGTTCTGTTTTCCTCCAGCTACACTCCATTTTCCGGGCAGTTCTCTTTAGGGCGTGAGTGTGCTCGTTATGCCACGGTGTCGTACTGTTTTCCTTACTCTTCCTTAAGCGTAAAGGAGCCACCACATCTAAAGTGCTAGAAAAGACAGAGTCAATAGTTTCAGTTACATCATCAAGTTTATCTGAGCTATTGGATATACTAAGGAATTCAGATAAGTCAGAAAGATCACGTATAAAGCTGTCTTTTGTGGATGAGGTGATGGTTCTACCATACTTGTAGCAAGGAGTGGTATTTACAGTTTTAGCTATCTGGAGTATACACAAGACTAGATAATGATCCGAGATATCATCACTTTGCTGCAGAATTTCAATGCCATTAACATCAATTCCGTGCGACAATATTAAATCTAGAGTATGATTTCGACAATGAGTAGGTCCTGACACATTTTGTCTAACTCCAATAGAGTTCAGAATGTCTATAAAGGCTGATCACAATGCGTCTTTTTCATTATCAATATGGATGTTAAAATCACCCACTATTAAGACTTTATCTGCAGACATCACTAACTAGAAACTCAGCAAATTCTATAATAAAGTCTGTATGGTGCCCTGGAGGCCTGTATACTGTAGCTAGTACAAACGTCGTGGGGGATTTGTCCTTTGTACCCTTTTCTCTGGATAATGTTATGTGAAGCACCATTATTTCAAACGAGTTATACTTGAAGCCAGTTCTCTGAGAAACGCTAAAGTTATTGCTATAAATAGTAGAGACACCTCCCCCTTTACCTTTTAGACGCGGCTCATGTTTATAATAGTAATCTTGGGGGGTAGACTCATTTAAAATAATATAATCATCTGGTTTTAGCCAGGTTTATGTCAAACAGAGCACATCTAGGTTATGATCAGTAATCAAGTCATGTACAAAAACTGCTTTTGAAGAGAGGGACCTGATATTCAATAAGGCAAGCTTTATCATTTGTTCCTTTGTATTATGTGATTGTTTTATTTGTTGAACATCAATTAAATTGTTACTCTTAGATTGGTTTGGACGTTTTTTGGATTTTCTAGTTCGGGGAATAGACACAGTCTCTACAGTATGGTATCTAGGTAGAAGTTTTTCTATGTGCTGAAAGTTAGCTGATTTTTGGTGACGTGAGGCAGCTCACAGACGTTTGGTTTAGCCAGTCTGTCTACTTCCTGACCTGAGCTCCAGTTAGTCAAGTGCAAACTCTAAGACTATATACCATATTACTAGAGAGAAGAGCGGCACCTCCCCGGGAGGGCTGGAGACGATCTCTTTTTAACAGGTCAGGTCTACCCCAAAAACTTGTCCAATTGTCTATGAAACCTATGTTATTCTGCGGGCACCACTTAGACATCCAGCCATTGAGTGATGACAGTCTGCTATGTATCTCATCACCACGGTAAGCAGGGAGGGGACCAGAGCATATTACAGTGTCTGACATCGAACTTGCAAGTTCACACACCTCTTTAACATTATTTTTGGTGATCTCCGACTGGCAAAGTCGAACATCATTAGTGCTGACGTGAATAACAATCTTACTGAATTTACGTTTAGCATTAGCCAGCACTTTTAAATTTGCCAAGATGTCAGGCGCTCTGGCTCCCGGTAAACATTGGACTACGGTGGCTGGTGTCTCTATTTTCACATTCTGTAAAATAGAATCGCCGATGCCTAGAGCACTTTCATCAGGTTTCTCAGTGGGTGCGTCACTAAGTGGGGAGAACCGGTTTGATGTTTGGATCAGAACGGAAGAGCGGTGTTTTGACCCGCGACTATGCCGCCTCGCTGTCACCCAATTGCCCTGCTGTGCGGGCAAAGTTACCGGAACCGAACAATGTACAGGCCTATCTGAGCTAGTCGCATCCAAAACCGAATCTAAGGCCCTTGCATTCTTACTGTCCTCAGTTAAAGTTTGGATGCGTGTCTCTAGTTCTGAAATCTTCTCTGTCAGCCTAACTATTTCCCTGCATTTATCACATGTAAATCCCTAACTGCTGACAGAGATAGATAAACTGTACATGTGACAGGCAGTGCACACAACAATAGTAGGAGTAGATGCCATTACTCACCTGAATGTAGAACTATTCAAACTTAACTTACCACTTAAGAACAGGGGGAAAATCTGAGAAATGGTTTAGGAAATGCTAACGCGTTGCACTCGCGGTTAGATGATAAACGCAAAAGCGAGAGCAAAGAAACGGACAGATTCATGCAAAACAGAAATGCGAGTAAAGTGAGGCAAGCTAGTGGAATGCTAACACACTGCTCTCATGTATAACGTTTAAAAGTGAAACGATCAGATCAGTCAAATTAGTTTGACGGACCAAGTTTGAGATTTGGTGAAATCAAGAATATATTTTATCACTTTAAACTACAGTTAGTAGTAGTAAGATAGCGATCGCTATAAAGAATAAACGAAAGCTCTAAGGAGCTACACACTTCTCACTTCTCTACGCTCTGTGCTCAAAACAGGAAGAAACTGTCCTCTATCAGTTTGTCAAATTAAAACAACTTTCCCGCAATCGGTTCTATGGGCTGCCATAGACTTAATAGCGGAAGAAGAAGAAGAAGAATAGGAACGCCAACGGATACAATAGATGCCATCGCACCTTCGGTGCTTGGCCCCTAATAATAAATTGAAAGTAGTTGCAATGTAGCTAGCTACTTTTTTAAAGGGGTAGCTTGAATGTAGACTAACTACTTTAATTTACGAGTAGCTTGTAGCTGGTCTACCTACAGTTTCAGAGGTGCTTCCCCAACACTGCTAAATTGACATTTTGTTTTTGTAAAAAAACAAGTGAGAAAATTATCAAAATAATGAGAAGCTGTCTACTTCATGCCTGACCTCCTCCTTGTGGCGGAAGTTAACCAACTTCATCATCAAAGTATCTCTAAAATATCTGTAAAAATTTATTTATTTTAGATCTGTTGGAAAAACCTAAATAATATCATTTTAAGTTGAAAAGTTTTCTTCAGACAGCAAATCTAAACTTATGTCTTCTTTTGCCCTTCATGTTCCATTGCACTTTAATTGTAACTTAAAGCCCTAAAACAGGTCGTCAGGGTCATATATTAAAATCTGGATTTACCTTGGTGAAAGGTGACATGGTCAATGGGTGAGCGAAGAGCAAACATTCACTGTAACACGCATACATGTGGTTCCATCAGTCTTGTGTCATCGTTAACTTGAATTAGGGTATTAGTGATTGATTGGTGTTAGTCCTACATAGTGTTTGATAATGTCCAGTCCAAATGTTTCAGTTTTCAGATTAACACACAAACACATGTAAGGAATATCCATTGGATCTGTCTAACGGATTATAATTGGGTTCAGATTGTTCATGAGTGGAAAGTCTAGATATATTTGTGTCAGACCACTGATTTGATCATTTGATATTATATACAGTGGGTACGGAAAGTATTCAGACCCCCTTAAATTTTCACTCTTTGTTATATTGCAGCCATTTGCTAAAATCATTTGTTCATTTTTTTCCTCATTAATGTACACACAGCACCCCATATTGACAGAAAAACACAGAATTGTTGACATTTTTGCAGATTTATTAAAAAAGAAAAACTGAAATATCACATGGTCCTAAGTATTCAGACCCTTTGCTGTGATACTCATATATTTAACTCAGGTGCTGTCCATTTCTTCTGATCATCCTTGAGATGGTTCTACACCTTCATTTGAGTCCAGCTGTGTTTGATTATACTGATTGGGCTTGATTAGGAAAGCCACACACCTGTCTATATAAGACCTTACAGCTCACAGTGCATGTCAGAGCAAATGAGAATCATGAGGTCAAAGAAACTACCTGAAGAGCTCAGAGACAGAATTGTGGCAAGGCACAGATCTGGCCAAGGTTACAAAAAAAATTCTGCTGCACTTAAGGTTCCTAAGAGCACAGTGGCCTCCATAATTCTTAAATGGAAGATGTTTGGGACAACCAGAACCCTTCCTAGAGCTGGCCGTCCGGCCAAACTGAGCTATCGGGGGAGAGAGGTAAAGAAGAACCCAAAGATCACTGTGGCTGAAATCCAGAGATTCAGTCGGGAGATGGAGATAGTTGTAGAAAGTCAACCATCACTGCAGCCCTCCACCAGTCGGGGCTTTATGGTTGAGTGGCCCAACGGAAGCCTCTCCTCAGTGCAAGACACATGAAAGCCCGCATGGAGGACTCCAAGATGGTGAGAAATAAGATTCTCTGGTCTGATGAGACCAAGATAGAACTTTTTGGCCTTAATTTTAAGCGGTATGTGTGGAGAATCCCAGGCACTGCTCATCACCTGTCCAATGCAGTCCCAACAGTGAAGCATGGTGGTGGCAGCATCATGCTGTGGGGGTGTTTTTCAGCTGCAGGGACAGGACAACTGGTTGATGCGGTCAAGATGAATGCGGCCAAGTAGAGGGATATCCTGGACGAAAACCTTCTCCAGAGTGCTCAGGACCTCAGACTGGGCCGAAGGTTTACCTTCCAACAAGACAATGACCCTAAGCACACAGCTAAAATAACGAAGGAGTGGCTTCACAACAACTCCGTGACTGTTCTTGAATGGCCCAGCCAGAGCCCTGACTTAAACCCAATTGAGCATCTCTGGAGAGACCTGAAAATGGCTGTCCACCAACTTTACCATCCAGCCTGACAGAACTGGAGAGGATCTGCAAGGAGGAATGGCAGAGGATCCCCAAATCCAGGTGTGAAAAACTTGTTGCATCTTTCTCAGAAAGACTCATGGCTGTATTAGATCAAAAGGGTGCTTCTACTAAATACTGAGCAAAGGGTCTGAATACTTAGGACCATGTGATATTTCAGTTTTTCTTTTTTTAATAAATCTGCAAAAATGTCAACAATTCTGTGTTTTTCTGTCAATATGGGGTGCTGTGTGTACATTGAGGAAAAAAATGAACTTAAATGATTTTAGCAAATGGCTGCAATATAACAAAGAGTGAAAAATTTAAGGGGGTCTGAATACTTCCGTACCTACTGTATATTTTTTTGTCACTGATTATTTTATTTTATAGTTTGCACTGTTTTGTGGGTATGCATATACATGCAAACCCACAGAAAAACAAAACGTAGAAAAACAGTGATTGGCAAATTGTTGGTATTTTAGTGAACCACTCTGACATTCCCATTTTCACTTATGTCCTTGTAAAATGCAGGAATAAGTACTTTACAAAGCCCAATAAAGTAAATGAGTCTGGTGGAAAACCTGATCATAAAATATTTATAGACTGGCTCTTATATCAGATATTTTTCTTTCCCACAGAGAGAAAGAGAACATAACTGTAACACATGCATGCTTATAGTAGAGTTGAGTATTGCAAAATGGTAGCCAAAACCAAAGACTATTTTAACCACAGGCATCTTGTAAAGGGTGGTGTGCAGAAGTATTAAGTTGTGCTGTCTTTGGACAAACTGATCACATATATTGCAAAACAAACAAGAATGAAACAATTCATATATTTAAGCACAAGTCTTATATTTAGCTATTACCATGGGAATAATTTTCATATGTAGTTTATATTTGTCTGTTTCTTTCTTTTTTTTTTGTTTCCTTTTTTTTTTTAAACTTTTAAATATTCTGGCCATGATTAGCTTGCTGCAATTTTCCTTTCTTCTTTTCCAAAGGACACATTACTTTAAATTATTGCTACTTTGTTTTGTCAGTGTATTTTGTTTGTAAGTGCTTTTTGCTTGAGTACTAAAACAGAAGATGGTGTGGTTTCCTTCACATCCATCTACTAAATGATCCATGCAATTCAAATTACTTTCCATAACATGGTGGAATGGAATATCCCATAAACATGGTATTTCCCTGCGTTTTAATTGATGTATTATTATTTTGTTGTTGCTAGCATTCCATTGAGTAGGAAAAACACATTACTTTACTTTATACAGTAGCCATTTAGGTTTATGATTTTAGGCATCAAATAGTAAATCCTGCATGACTACAAATAGTATTTAACTTCAAATTTAAGGTTATTGGCACACAATACAAGAGCACAAATGAGTAAGAAATATGGTGAATTCAGGTAAAGTGGGCCATTAGGTAAAGTTGGCCATTTAAACTTGATTGTACTGTGCTTAAAGGTTTCAGCAGACAACCTTTAACCTTGAATAATTATACCCAAATTAATTAAATAAACTGAAATTCACTGGTCATTTTATAGTTGACATGTATAATTTACCTTTTTAGAAAACTCAGGAATTCAAGTCAGAGAAAATAAAGAAGGAATAAAAGGAAGCTGAGGCATGAATCTGTGAATTGAAGAAAGGATGGGAGGAGAAAAATATAGATGTAGAATATAAATGTTTAAAATATGGACACAATTAAAAATTGTTTAAAATGTTTTTACAAAATGTTTCTATTTTAAATGTTCCTCGTATTAATTTATTTAGCCTATTTGTTGTTGTTTGTGTTAATACTCACATCTTTAATATATTGTGGGATGGCCCACTTTACCTGAGAAGTAATTTGTCGGGCATACATGACTTTAATGTTTATTGGTATATATCTTGCAAACAACAATTTATATGAACTGTAAATTGAAATAATATAGCCGGACCTTAAAGTTATATAGTAATAAAGAAAATCAAAGGGAAAAACATCTAGGTATCTAAATTTCATGTTTTACAAAATGTGGCCAACTTTACCTGAGTTTATCCTATCTATGATCTGCTAAGTGCACTGTTGAGATCAAATCAAAATTATTTTTGCATCATAAGAGCAGTGTGTGAAAGCCATTTGTCAATTAAAAATGTTTTTAAACTTCACATTTGAGGCAAACTAATGCAAAACAAATGCAGAGAACTAAGAGCACTCTTGTGTGGAGTGAATGGCTTTTTTGTCATGCTGTGTTGTATTTGTATTGTGCCATTTTGTGCTGTTTGTCCCCAGGGACTTCCTGGTCTACCCACTCTGGCTGCATTACACAGCAATCAAATTCTGACTGTGAAGGTTTGTTGGTGAAGCCAGCTGGCCAAGGCAGACACTATGGATGACACACACACTGAGATCAACAGTACATTTGTCGCCTATGCCTATGCAATGTCAGACTTGGCCCGAACACAACTGGATCTGATAATCCATTCCAACCAATCAAAAACTACTTTTGTTCATTATGACCCTCTCTCCCAGTTCCAGGGGTGTTATTATTATGCAGTGTGGTGACAGGAATTTATGCATTCACAACAGAGCAACTCTTTCTTTCCCCTGATAAACCAGTGATGTGTGATTAATTTCAAACAAGAGTCATATTTTTTTAACCAACGAACTGACCACTGTCTGCTTGGATTCTACGAATATAATAATTCAAGAGAGAGATATTAAATGCTAAACTAAAAATGTCAAGATGTTTTCAAAACTGATATCTTTGGTCACCGCAATCTAACCTGAAACCACAAAAATATAATTCCCTTACCACCTGCTTAAATGGCCAGAATCACACATTATCACATAATTAGTGGGTCATATAAATAAAATATTTTAATCTATAGTGACAGAATTATTTTGGTTCTCATAATTACAGGTGCCCCTGTAATGTCTAATTTAGAGTACATTAACAAAGACAAATAAATATGCATGATGGGTTTCAGTGTGTGCAATTCCTGTAGTCTGCCTTAAAAAAAAAAATCTGTGACGACAGTGCTTGAAGTTGACATGTTTTGTTTAGGTTCTCTCTCTCTCTCTGTCTCTCTCGAATTGGCTTTCTTAGAGTGGGTGTCTCGGTACCCATAAAGTAGTAATTACAGGCTTTGCCAGAGGCAGTCAAGACATCCGTTGCTGCCACCATAGAAAATGTCAACTTTTACTAATGCACTAAAGTCACTGGATTGGGTTCTCTGACTCAACTACTTTAATCTAATCTATTTTTGTACCTGTTTTATTTCCTTTTCTCTTCCTCTTTCCGGGACCTCATGCAACTCTCCTCTCCAACTTCTCTCACTTTTGACCTCCGACCTCTTTTGACTTCGCACCTCTTCAGATGGTCTTCCCTAAGATAAATCATGGCTTTCTTTCTGCTGATCAGCAACTCATTAAACGTCGACTCATTAAGGTAGTGCTTGTCCTCATTCTGTTCTTACTCACTGCTCCATTAGACTGGCCTTCTCATCTTTGGCCCAGCATTTGCTCTCCATTCTTAAGCTTTAACCTCAGTCCTCAGCTGTACTAGTAACTAGTAAAATTAATACAACAGTAAAAATGATGGGTACCACTTTAGAAAACTGTTCCTTCATTAATGAATAGCTACACTGGAACAAATCATTAAAGCACTATTAACATTGCAGTAATTACTATTACCTAACAAGAAAATCTGATTAACGAATTACTAATTAATAGTACTCAGTTGAAAGCCTTTAGCTCATAAGTAGATACTACATTTTATTCATATCTTTTGGAGAACTACTAAGAACTACTATATATAGGTTCATAATTAATGTAAATAATCCAAAATTGATAACTAATGAAGATTATGGTAACCCACTAGTAATGGCTAATGTATTACCAAACCCTTCAGAAGGAATTACTAATTATTTTGGTCAGTATTCTAAAGTGAAGATTATGGTAACCCGCTAATAACTCAACTGTTACCAAATACATCAGAAGGAATTACTATCCAGAACTTCAGTAACTTCAGTAACAAAAACCTTCAGTAATTCCGAGGGAGTTATTTTGATATTCACTTCAGAATACTGATCCAAATAATTAGTAATTGCTTTTGAATGATTTGGTAATAATTGAGCCATTACTAATGGGTTACCATGACTTTCACTTTAGAGTTAAGTATACATTTTTCATTATTCATATTAATTATAAACCTGGATACAGTAGTTATTAGTATTTTATTAGGAGAAAAAATAGTAGTTACTGATTAGGTAATAGTGAACTACCACACTGGACTAAACATTAATCATTTAATTAATCAGAGATTCTTGTTAGTTAATAGAGCGTTAATATTGTGTTACTCATGTGTTTCTGTGTAGTTATTAATGACAGAACAGTACTCTGAAGTGTTACCGAAAGATGATTCTTTGGGATAAATCAGCCTAATACAGTTTTAGGGCTGGCAATCAATTTTAAATTTTAACTGAATTAAGTATGTGATTGATCAAATTATCACAATGAATTGTGATGAGTGTTTGCTTGTTAATATTCCTAAACAAAACAAAACAAAAAAAAAAAAAGATAAATCAATATTCAATAAATCAATATTGTGGCATTAAAAAAAAATAAGAATATTAATAATACTATAGAAATAAGAAAAATAATGAAATATATAATACTGCAAAAATCAGGAGGCTCTAAGCTAGGAGGAGGCTCTTCTAAGCATTCTTTGTGGAATTCTAGTTAGTGACCTGTTGCACACAAAATGACAAAGTTGTCTGTCAAAAGAGATAATATAAAGAATAAGTAAATTTAAAACACAAATAAGTATAAATTAAAATGTTATTGTTCTACTTAATATGGACAGACGGTCCTTCCTTCCCATCACAACGAGCACAAGTGCTTAACATGAATAAAAATTCCTAATATATATGATTTATGTTTATTACTCAGGGTTGAAAAAAAAAATTGGAAATGATTAAAAGTAATTATGCTCCAAAAATGTGAAGGGTAATTCTCACAGTACAACTGAACTTTACCATCACAACTTATTGGATTGATACAAAGAGCAAACATTACATCTGTAGCCTATAAGCCCCAGTATACTAACTATGGAGTTTTTTTCTGTTACTTGCTTAGTTTTAAAGAGAATTTTGTATGGGGGTAGAAACGTTGCATCATTCCAAATAAATAGGTTATGATCCACAAATAAATGTAAAGAGATCATATTGATAAATAAATAGAATGAGATATTGTTATTGAGCATCCCGATGCTGTCAATGCTGCATGAGAGCAGCACTCAGTTGAATATGTAAATAAAGCCTATGTACTCATGCTTTTCTCTCAGTAACACAATTTCCTTTTTTTCAAAAGTTTCTTTCAAGCTGTTTCAAACTCCTGAAACAAACTACAAATAGCCAGATTTTCTTCAAAATTACATCAAATACATTTATTCTTTAATTTCACTTGAAGTATATCAGGCCTTCATTCTAATGTTATTTAAAACTGTGAGACCTTTCAGTCTGTTTTTCCCTTATACTACATACAAACAACATTAATGTATGTTTTATTCATTGACTTATAATAATGTTTCACATAATTACAATTTTACTTTCACAGGGTGACCAGGGTCAAGCAGGGCCCCCAGGGCCTCCTGGACCTCCAGGTCCCCCAGGCCCCAGGGGACCCCCAGGGGACACAGGAAAAGATGGTCCTCGGGGAGTCCCAGGGCTCCCAGTAAGTTATCTCTACATGTTGAAAGGAACATGTTTACAAATGTACCTTACAAAGATTACAAAATACATAATTTGTTAACATATGTTAAATGCTATCCAATTATTACATTTTGACTAAGACAAAAAAAAAATTACTCATTACTTTGAAACTGATGCATTGTAATGTTTCATGTGTCGGTTCTTATGAATGAAGATGTTGGCAAATGCTGTTTTCTTCATTTTACTTTTAAAAGCGTTTACCAAGACTATAAAGTATGACACTGAAGACACATAACAACACAGTGGGTTATGTTTTGGTGTTTCTTCACCTTAAAAATCTGAAAGATGTTAAAATAGTACACTCTTAAAAATTGCTGTTAAAAAATGGCCAAATTTTGACAGTAACATGCTGTTTTCTATTAAAACAGTGCATTCTGGGTAATATTTGTCATTTTCGAGAAAGTAGTCTGCTGTTATATCGTGAATTAACGGCGTTCAAAATCGACACTCAGAGTCTGTGTTTCAAATCACACACTACACCCTCATTCACTATTCCCTTCATGAGTTTACTAATACAGTCCACCTGACAGAGACAGTGAAAACTAATGAGTGAATTCAGACACTGATGAACAGCTGCTGTTAATGAGCAGATTTACTGATTGAAAGAAAAACAAGACAAACACAAGGACTACAACTGACTTCAGTCACAGATTTAAATGAAATCAACTGAATATTTAAACAACACACAGTCTTACCAGCTTTACACATTTCTAATCAGACTGACTTTATTTCTGTCAGACATCTACAGATGATCTTATTGAGAATGAAGGTTTAGATGATGATGTTGTAGTTTTGCTTGACATTACCATTGTGGAGATCAGTGTTTGCTTTAGTTGGGCTCCTGACCTTTGGCTTTTGAACATTACTTTGCTGTAACTGTATCTTCCAATGATTTAGTTATGGTAGAATGGTTATGGTTGGGTGTGTGATGTTGGCTGCAAGCATTCTTGCTGCAAGCATCATATTGTAGTCTGACTTTGACCTTTGCTGGTCATTTGAAATACTGTTAACAGTGTTGACTCATTAGTGACGTTTTATTTTTCCCCAGAGCTTTATATTATGAGCTTTACCAGTGTGGTGACAATCAGAAATGCAGGATTTAATAACAGTGCAGGTTTAAAACAATTTGAACTACTGTTTCAAAAACACTCAAAAATAGACATCAAGAATCAGCATATGAATCTCAACAATGGTGACAATCAAAAGCTTCATGCTGCAATGCATGCTGGGTACCAGCACATTACAACGCTCATTCATGACTCCCAGCATGCATTGCGGCATGAATAAATTATGCTGCTGAATTGTCTATTTATTTTCTTGTATTCCTACTATGTGTTTTTTCTTTTGCGTTGCATTTTAGTATTGTGTTTTGTAATATTCAGAAAATATCAGTTTATTTATTTGGAGGATTATCACCATCGTTGAGATTCATACGTTGATTCTTGGTGTGTGTGTGTGCAAATCACAATAGAGATTTTTTTTTTTTCTTAAGTTTTGTTTTTATGGTCTTTCACAACAGTTCTCCTCACATTATTTTGCTTTTATTATCACTATTCAATAAGAGAGAAGATGCTGATAAGAACTAGTGAATCAAGAGTAAGGTTGTTAAAACAAACTCATAAACAGCAAAAGCAGACTTTCCTTTTCTTTGGCTCTTTAAACCATGTGTTATTAAATCACATTGTTACAGCAGCCAACAAAACGTTAATGCTAAAGTGTTAAGGTCCAAGAGCCCGACTAAAGTAAACACTGGTCTCCATCATGGTAGTGGCAATAAGATAATAAGACAATAGAGTCAATAAGA